>JAMJFZ010001213.1:42500-62500 GCA_026225945.1 Cricetomys ansorgei | reverse complement strand
TGTAAATCTATTACCTCAGTTCATCATCTAAAATTGGGATTAATATCTACAAACCTGAGTTCACCATACAGTAAGGAAACAATGGTACAACATACATTAACACAGATTAAGAAAGATGACTGTTGCTCAAAGTTCAGAGTAAAAAACCAGACAGAAGGAAATCTTAATTTTAGGGATGCTCTTTCTCAGCTCCCCTTTTCCCCCTAACTAAAATACCAGTAAATAACATTTGTATCTCATTGTGTTCTGGCATTTACTACTTTCGATATTTTAAAATAGTATTTAGTTTAATCTTCCTAGCTCTGAGATAGACATGAGTTGTTCCATTTTAAACATGGAGGAAATACTGAGACATAGAAGTTAAGTAAACTTCTCAAAGTCAGTTACCAAGAGTCTAAGGATTATGACTTAGTGTACAAGCTGTTTGTGTGTGTGTGTGTGTGTGTGTGTGTGTGAGAGAGAGTGTGAGAGAGTGAGAGAGAGAGAGAGAGAGAGAGAGAGAGAGCCAGGGTTTCACTATGTAGACCAACACGGCCTCTTATAGAGCTCTGCCTGCCTCTGCCTCTGGGGTGCTGGGATTGAAGGTGTGTGACACCACTGCTTGGCAAGTGCTCAAGTTCCTAACTGTACCACTCCTCCATGTTTGATGTTCCAGCTGAATTCTGATAACTTCTAGTCTACAAACCTGAAAAAATCTGCACCTCATTTAGAGTACGTCCTTAATCACCACTGATTCTGGTCTGCTTACTCATCTCAAGAGACACTTAAGCGTAATGCTCCTAGTAGGTCATCACAAGAACTTCCCCACTTTCCTTACTGCTGCTAAGTATATGTATCTACTCAGATTTAAATTATTCTATCAATTAATTGCCATTTCAGAACAGATTTGTCAAAAATACCAGTTAGGGACTAAGTCTTGAACTTTCTGTTCTGAAAGAGACTTCACAAAATAAGGGAAAGAAAATGAGCATCTGACCAACCAAAGAACTTAATATGAGGCTACAAAGGAGAAGAGTTTGTATCCTGTTAAATACATTAATCATCTCAAAACAGTCCAAATGCCTGAATCAGCAATTGGGAAGCCCTTCATAGTAGCAGACGAAATAGCACAAAACTTAAAAACAGTATTACTTAAGTATTTTTTCTCTGAGGAACTGAAGTCTGGAAAAACAAACCACAGAGTGTGGTAAATATGCTGATAAAGTCACAGCTATAATTGCATTGAATTGTAAGAAATAAGATTATCACTGGTTTGGTGACACAGGTTTTTAATCCTAGCACGTGGAAGACAGAGGCAGGCAGATTTTTTTGAGGCCAGTCTGGTCTACATGAGTTACAGGACAGCCACGACTATATAGAGCGATCCTGTCTCCAAATAAATAAATAAATAAATAAATAAATAAATAGATAGATAGATAGATAGATAGATAGAACAACAAAGGGACATATAGATTTAAAATATCCAAGTACATCTTATTATAGAAAACTGATAAAGGGTGTGCAAAATTTCCTTAAAATAAATTAAACTAGTGTCTGGCATAGCTATAACCTATAGCATAGTAGAAGGCAGATGTTTATGGCATATCCTTCCTTTACATCTGGCCAGACTTGGGATGAAATATATAAATTTCTCAGGCTTCATTTGAGCTAACACTGATGAGTATTAAATGTAATTAAGGTTTTGTGTAACAGTTAAGTTCTGGTTATCAATTTGACATAATGTAGAATCACCCGAGAAGCGAGTCTCAGTGAAGAACTGTTTAGAGTAGGTTGGTCTGGGACACATTTTCTTAATTGGGTTAATGGAGATGGGAAGACCCACCCTGAAGGTGAGTGGCACCCTTCAGTTGATTAGGCCTTGGACGGAATGAAGACAGTGAGCTGAGCACCAGAAGCAAGCAGACACTCATTACTCTCTGTTCTGATTCTGGATCTAGTCAGACCCACCAAGCTCCTGCTGTTGGGACTTCCCGGCTGTGATGGACTACAGCTCGGAATTGGGGACGAAAACAAACCATTCCTCAGCCTCCATTTGTTTTGTCAGAGTTATTTTATCACAGCAACAGGACACTAACTAACACAGTTTGTTAAGTGAAAATTATCAGGACTTTATTTGGTTGTCTTATTACTCTAAGAAAGAGAATACAGAAACAGAAAAGAAAAAAGAAAAGGAGAAAATAAAATTCAGCAGTTACACACAAATGTTTTGCTTGCTTCATTTAGTATTAGTGACAGTATTTCTTAAAATATTTGAATCCCATCATTATTTACAAGTAGACTTCCTATTTGTTTGTTTAATTTCTGAGATTGTGTCATGTAGCCCAGGTTATCCTGGAACTCACTGTCAGGCTGAGGTTTGAACTCCTGATCTCCCTGCATCTACTTCCCAAGTGCTGGTGTTACCAGTATTCCCATTTTAAGAGACACATGCTTCTGGGCTGGAGAGATGGTCTGATGACCTGAATTCTATCCCTGGCTCTCCAGGAAGGAGAGGCCTGACTACCAAAAGTTGTTATCTGATCTCCATATGCTCTGCAGTATGCTCACACATGTATGCATTTGAGTACACACACACACACACACACACACACACACACACACTGAATACATGTAAAAAGAAATACACATTTCTCCTTTCTTTTGAAAAGTCAGTATTTTATCATATTGTCTTACAGCAGGAACTATTAATGTGGATGTCTTCTTAAGTCTGAAGTCTTTGATTCCCAGTCACCACGGTTCTTTATAGTAGCACCAAGGCTCTTCCTAGCATTTGTGTTTAGGAACCTTGTTTTAAACCAAAATTAAGTAAGTGGGAAGAGAAAGAAGCGGGAGAGGAAAGTCCTCTGCTGTAAAATTCTAAGTGTACATATCCATGAGAGAGCTTTCTGAATATTTGTGGGCAGGCTTCTCTGAGGAAGTGTTGCTGGGAAATGAGAGGGATAACTAAGAAAAGAACGAGGAGCACTCTAGACCCCAAAAGCCACGGGAAAGTGCCATTAAAAAAGACAATGAGCAAGTACAGAGGCCTGAAAGGACAGGTGGTGTGGACAAAGTGACGCGGAACAAGGGGTTCCTGCGAGCTGAAATGCCTTGTAGTATGTACAAATTTGTGTTTACCCTAAAGAGTAACTAGAGCCAATACAAGACTCTAGGGGGAGAAAGTCTAAAATTAGATAGCTCCCTGTTGGAGGAAAATGCTAGCAGCAGTGCAGAGATGGCACCCGCATGGGTGTAGGTGTCAGAGGATACAGACAAGCAGGTAGGTGGCGCACTACTATCAACTACAGAGCAGGTGGTAGTAGCTTGAACAAGGTATTGTGATGGGGGATGGACTGAAGCGATGTTAGGATGTAGTGAGAGAGTGAATGTAAGTATGTGTGAGAAGGCAGTATCAAGTATTACTGGAAGTTTCTCAATTACATAAAAAATCGGACAGGTGGAAGCCACTGAAATGGGGAATAAAAATGGAGAACTAGGTTTCAGTGGAAATGTGTGTATGGTGGGGACAAGGAGCAAAGACACATTGAATCTGGGTGCTTTAGGTATGTTGAGAATATGTCAATTAGGTATAAAATCTAGAAAGTCAGGGCTCAGAGGAGCAGTTTGGATGAGATAGGTAGGTATAGAGACAGGTATAAATCTTTTGTCTGTGACATTATACCATGGATGTCGATGTTATCACTTGGCAAAGAGGGGAGTTAGGCTCAAGTCTTTAGAAATGTCAACCACTGGCATTAAAGGAGAAAGCTAGGCAGAGTCACTCGCTACTGATTAATTTGAATTAGTATTAAAAATATCTAATGATCTTGCTGACGCAAAGGTCACCGTGGGTCACCAGCAAGAGCTACTTTGTAGTATTATGGGGCAAAAGCAAATCAGAATGGAGAGAGAAAGCTCTGCTGTGCAGAGGCACTACTGAAGACTTTGACTATGCATTCAGGAGACTGATGGCAGGAGATTGTGAGTTTAAGGCCAGCCTGGGCTACATATTAAGTTCAGATACAGCCTGTACTATGTGGAAAGGTCTTGTTTCAAAAACAAATCAAAGCGATCAAATACATATCAAAACAAACTCCACTGAAACCTAGTTCTCCACTTTTATTCCACATTTCACCACTCTCTGGTTTTTTATGTAACTGAGAAGGCACAAGTAATACTTGATACTGCCTCCTCGTGCACACCCACATTCACTCTCACCGGATCCGAGAGGCTAAAGTACGGAGATGCCTTTGCCTGGCAAGCCTCTCTACTGTTCTCTCTTTTATTGGTGCTCGGTATTCACTGCCTTCTGTTTCCATCCTTTCAATTTATCACATTATTTTAAAAATTGGATGTTAACTTTGTTAAATTCCAGGCTTTTTGGTCTAATATAAAGATTCAAACCTATTTCTGCATGATGATCCAATTGTTTTAAATTTCTGGATAAACTTTTTTTTTTTTTTTTTTTTTTTTGCCACACTGGACATTGAATCTAGGGCCTCACAGACGTGCTAGGGTCTCAGCCCTTACAAATACTCCTGTCACAGGATTCTAATGAAATGTCTTTGGGATGAGAGGATGTCTTTGGGACGAGAGGATACAGGCTATAAAATCCCAGTTCTTCAAAATTTAGTAATAGCTAATGACCACTATATGCATGCACCATTTTAAATATTCATATTTAATCTAATCCTCACAATAATCTTATAAACAGGTATTACCATTGCCCTCACTTTTATAAGCAAGGTGGAAGGCACAGAATAACTCAATAATTTACCTAAGTAACTTCAATAAATGTTGAGTTACATTTTCCATTTACCACTTTAGAGTTTATTCCTGGAGTAAAGAAAATCCTGCTCTGAGAGGGGAGGAGAGGGAGAAAGAGGAAGAGCAGGAGGAAGAGGAAGAGGAAGAGGAAGAAGAGAAGGAGGAGGAGAAAAGGAGAGAGGGAGGAATCTAATTGAGGCATTATTAATGTAAGATATCATACATCATCAATGTATAGAATTTTCAGTTTTGAAAGATGTATACAAACTGAGAGATCATCTACAAACACAGAATGTTTCCATACCTGCTCAACTGATCTTTGTTATATGTTGTATATGTTCCTTTCTCCAGACCTTAGGTGCCTAGTGAATTCTTTGTTACTACAGATTACTTTGCATTTAAAAACATTTAATATATAGTAAGTGACATCATTTGGGAAGGGGGAGTCTGGCTTCTTTCATTCAGTCTATCAACTTTGAGAATCGTTTTACACTGATGTATAAGTTGTCGTACTTAAAAAATAACTAATATCAGTACTCCTTTGTATGCCATGTGTTTATTTTTGATTGTATTTGGGTTAATTTCAGTTTTGAGGTTGTGTAAATAAAGGTACACATGAGCTTTCATATGTAAGGCTTTCTATGGACATATAGTTTCTCTTAGATAAATATTTAAGACAACAATGGCTAGACTGTATGACAGACTTACACTATACTTTTTAAAAGATATTTTCCAAACTGGCTGCAAAGCCTTACAAAGCTTAAACCATCAGCGTGCGCGCGCACACACACACACACACACACACACACACACACACACACATTTTTTAAAAAGTGACATTTTATTTTATGTGTGTTGGTGTTTTGCCTGCATGCACGTCTGTGTGAGTGTCAGATCCCTTAGAGCTACAGTTAGAGACAGTTGCGAGCTGCCCAGTGGGTGCTGGGAATTGAACCCAGTTTCTTCTGAAGAGCAGCCCATGCTCTTAACCACTGAGCCATTTCTCCAGTCCATGTGTCTATATTTCTAGTTAACATATCTTTACCAGTCCATAGTATGGTAGTCTTCCACATTTTAGATTTCCTGATGGATGCTCAGTGGCAATCAATCATGACTGAATTTTAGTTCTCCTGGTAACTTACCATCCTGACCATCTTTTCAAGTGCTTCTCAGCCTTGCATATATCTTCTGCAAAGTGCCCGTTGAACTCTTTTGCATATTTTTATTGTCTTTTCTTATTACAGAACTTTAAGAGTATGCTATATATTCTAAATGCATGTACTTTTGCCAGCCGCATGTTTTCTAAACACTTTCCCACGGCCATTCTTTGTTTTGCAAAACCCAAAAGGTTTTAATTTTGTTAAAATTTCATTTGTCAGTTTTAGCTTGTGATTTTAGTTTTCTAACTAGGAAATTTTGGCCTCTTCCAAGAAACCTAAGATTTTCTTCTACAAATCTTAACTTTTACATTTAGGTTCATGATTTAAAACAAGCATATACATATATGTGTGTGTGTGTGAGTGCATGTGTGTATATATATGTATATATACTATACATATATATGTGTGTGTGTGTGTATATATGTATATATACTATACATATATGTGTGTGTGTATATATATATATATATATACATACACATAAATTTTAAAGTATGGTATAAAGTAAGAACTAATGTTCATTTTTCCATGTGTATAATTAACAAAATTTTCTTCTACTAAATTCTGACATCTTTGTAAAACATTCTGTGGAGTTGTGTGTGTGTGTGTGTGTAGCTCGGAACTCTCAATTCTGCTCTCCTGCTCTATCTTTAAATCAGTATTACCCAGTCTTGATGACTGCATAAGGCATCTTGATAATCAGGTAGTATGGTTCTCCAACTTTATTATTCTGGAGTCTTCTCTGTATTTCCATACACAATATCCAAAAATATTTTATAACTATCAGAAGAGATAGTTATATCTCTGTAGAGATTTTAATAGGGATTACACTATATTTATAGGTCAAATTGGAGAAGTGACATCATAAAAACATGCATCTTCCTGGGTATACCTTTCATTTACACAGGCTTTTGTTTTTTTCAGTGCTAGGGATCTAACCCAGGGCCTTGTATATGTTAGCTGAATACTCTAGCGTTCCACTATTACACTTGTTTTTTTTTTTAACTTCTCTTACTGTTTCACAGTGTTCATTAACTTGGTCTGGCATATCTTGCATTGTACTACATTTATTCCTAAGTACTTTAATTTTTAATAATATTATTTTGTAAGCAGAATTGTTTTCCAATGAAGTTCCCATTTTTTTTTTTGCAGTATAAAAAGCCATATCTTGTAAGTTTATTTAATTCATTTATTAGTTTTAATAGTTTCTGAGACTCATTAGGATTCTGACCTCAGCAATTATGTCATTTACAAACACAATTTTACTTTTTTCTCTAAATACTAAATTTGTTTGTCCTTCTTGCTTTATTGTAATTGCTAGTTGCAATTGCCATCACAGTTGTGTGTTTTTTTAGTATCTCATTTTATAGGGCTGGAGAGAGATTTATTTTGCAGACTTTTCAGTTACTATATCTTTATTTCTTTTTCTTCTTTTTTTTTTTTTTTTGACTTTTTGGAGACAGGGTTTCTCTGTTGTAACCCTGGCTGTCCTGGAACTCACTCTGTAGACCAGGCTGGCCTCGAACTCACAGAGTCTGCCTGCCTCTGCCTTCTCAGTGCTGGGATTAAAGGCGTGTGTCACTACCACCAGGCTTAGATACTTTATCTTATAGTAGCTTTGTTAGTAATATTTTACCAGTATTAATCAAATGAACTTTTTCTCCAATTAAACCAAGATAATCTACGCATTCATAATATGTATAATCTTTAAGTACAAATATAAACACTACAGGTAGCCCATACATAATTTACCTCAAATATTTATCAAAATAAGGTAATTATACATGTTATATGAATATTTTCTAGAATTTAACTTTTATATAATCACTCAATAATATATTAATATTTGTCCTAATTGCTGTGAGTCAAAAATATGATTAAAAAAACCTTGTCTTTAGGAGTTCCCATTTTAGGTGATAAAAATATATTTGTGGGGAATAACATAACAAACCAGTATACCTGGAAGTTGAGTTACATTTTATTTAAAGTGCCATTGATATTTAGAACACTACATTCATTCGTAGAGGCATTATGAATGTAACAGTTAAAATTTAAATGTAATATTTTAGCTCTTTGGCATTAGAATTAAGTCATTGTATTTTATACTGATTAAGCAACTAGCATTTATATTACAAAAACTGAAGGAAAAAAATGTCAATATGGGCCTCAAAGATGAACTCATTCAATTGGCATTCATCATAGTGCTCCAAAGATAGTATACTAACTCTTATGCTGTCTTTTTATACATCCTAATGGAGGACAGGATCCTAAGATAATCTATTTAAAGACTTAAATCTTCATTAGTGAAAACACAGGAGTACAAAATTTTGTCTGGTAAAGGTCAAGCTCTACTGATTCTGCCAGAAAAAGTTTAATATCTGCTTTTAGGTTATTGTAGTTTTTTTTTCTTCTAAAAATCTATTTCTATGAAAAAACAAAAAGTCCAATCATTTCAGAAAGGACTACTTTTAGCTCAATTCCATTCAGATATGAACCAGAAGAAGGAGTGTTCTACACATTTCTTTAACTTTTAAAAACTATGTGTTTTGGGAGACTCACCATAAAACGTGTTTAAAGTAGTAATGATGGCTTTCTATGTGTATACTGATCTATGGCTCTATTTTTAAGCTATTATCTGTATGTTGTGATGTGCATGTGAGTGTAGATGTGTTGGAACCCCTGGAACTGAAATTACACAGTTGTGAGGCACCTTAGGTGGGTGTTGGGAACTGAATGATCTGCAAGAGCAGCAAGTGCTCTTAACTGATGGGCCATATTGTCAGCTCTGATCCATGGTTCCCTATAATGAAAAGTTGGAATTTTAAAAAAATTCATCAGACATGGACACAACAAATGTTTTAAATTAAAAGCAAAATAGAATTAGTATTTCATATGAGAGATAATACAATAAGACAATACTTTGGGATTAAAAATCAAATTATAGCTTTGTTTTTGTCAACAAACTTTCCCTACAATGCTGCTATAGTATGAAGAATTCAATAGCTAGTATGGTGGCACATGCCCATAATTCCATCACTCTGGAAGCTGAGGCATGAGGATTTTAATTTGATACCATTTTGGGCTACACAGCAAATTCCAGGCCAGCCTGAGCTAACTAGCAAGCTCATTTGAAAACAAAACTGAAAAACTGAAATAAAGAAACAACGACCCCCACTCCCCGAGAAACTTTACTAATTTAGAATGATCAATGGAAAATATACTTCTAGTTACTTGGAATTGTTATTTAGAAATTGTAATTCAGATCTGGGCATGGTGGTACACATCTCTAATTCCCAGCATTTGGAAGGTTGAAGCAGGAGGATGGAGAGTTCAAAGCCAGCCTGGAGTACACAGAAAGCTTGCCTCCTTAGAAATACAAGGAAAACAAATTCACTCCTTTCTTATTGTTTGGTTTTGGGGACAGGGTCCTGCAATGTGTAACTAGCGACCCTCTGTCTCCACCATCTAAGTGCAAGGACTACAAATGTGTCTTAACATACTCACCTTTTAAGAACCTTTGCCGTAGAGGCCACATTGTCTTAGAACTATGCAGTTTAGGCTGGCCTCAAAGCCACGGGACTACTCCTACCTCCGTGTCCTGAGTTCTGGGTCACAGGAATGCATCTCTACGCCTGAATTCACAGACTCCACTATGAATTTTTGTTTTTGAAATTTCTTCAAACAGTATTGTATGTCCTAAAACTGCTAGTTATATTATAAAAGATAAACAACACATACCCTTTCTAGAAGACACCGAAAAACAAAAAAAGCTTTAGTACAGTATTTTGAAAATTATATTTTATAGGGTAAGAAGTCTAATGTTTTTCAATAAAGTGTATCACATAAGCGATTCATTTAATAAGACTTTCAGACTTTAATGTTTCCTTTCTTAGAATATCAGCAATAAAAATGTGAAAATTCTATCTAGATACTCTGTATCGTTTTGTTCTAGAAGTATACTTTTTAGAAATTTAGTGCTTCACTATAGTTGCTATTTTTCCTATTCTGATAATGTTTTGACCACTTTATTTACCTTTGAATGAGAGGTACTGGATGGTAGAAGATACAAATGAACCCTTAGAGTATCTAAGATATATTACACAGGCTGTTGGTGACTGGATGAATACATATATAAAATCTTATCTACCTGCATGTTTAAGATTGTGTACTTTATGGTTATGTGTCACATCTCAAGTGAAAAGGGTGGTTAGCCACTTGGAAAGGCCCAATGAATCACATATATAATCTCATAAGTCAAGACATATGGGGGTGGGGCACACAAGATATCTGACGATCCTAGCAAATAGACTTCTAATCATTTTTTTTTTTGGTAGATTAACTGTATCTGAAGCTAAAGTTAGGCTTCAGTGATGAGAAATTATTCTATCAGAAGTGGTGTCAAGAAGAACTCAGCATCAGTTTACCAATAAATAACTGTTAAGATAGCTTAAACAACTGGATGGTCAGAACCACCCATGTCAAATAAATGACACTATTATAGAATGTTTGATTTATAATTGCATATGCTTTTTACTTTTACTTCTTAAGGTTGGGTTTTTGTGGTATTGTGTGGCCTCCCAAAGGATGGAGAATAAAAATAAAGTTTGCTTTGTAACTCAACTGATTTTAGTACGGCAGATAGCTGAAATTATAATTGTGATTTTAAAAAGATGCATTCTATTTTCCTATTTATTAAGGGAGAAAAAGAGTTGGTTTACGTAGGAAATATAAACAATCTGATTCAAGTTTTTATTTTTTTACTTTTCCTTGCAACCGTGTTAATTCTTATCACCTCCAAAAGCCTTTGAGAGGATTAGCTGCATAGACCAATACTGTTCTATATTAGTCAGTATTAAGCGTATGATGTCACCTTTTTCCTCCCTCCTAAGCTTTTATTTTGAGGGAAAGAAAGACTTTTGGGGGAGAAGTCTAGAAAATACCACCAAAGGCTTAAATGCCACTGATACACATGATTGACAACCTTAAACCCCAAACCTGTCCGAAATGGGTCAAATACCTAAGCGCTGCAGAACAATGCAACCCAACCAGCAATTCCCCATAAAAGAGAAAGGGGGTGTGATTGTACTCCAGCTATTAAGTAAGTTGTTGAAAAAAACAGCTCCGTGGTTTGTTTCTGCAACAGGCAGAGGTTAAGCTTGTATCCTCTCTCCTAAATAGCTCCCCACAAAAGGGCTGTGCTGTAAGAGACCGACTGAATCGCCAAAGCAAGCAGCAACTGGGACAAACATTAAGGGCTTTATGGGGATCCTTCGACTGTCCCGCAGCATTGGTTATTGATCGCTCACCCCGCCAGGGGAGCGATCGATCAGAATTTGTGTAAGGTGTATCGGGACACAGTTAAGGAGATGCGGGGGGTTTCGGAGGGAGTATAAGCTTCTAATAAAAGAAACGCAGCAACAATAGCGGAGGAACAGCGCTGCCTGGTGACGTAATGGCTGGCAGCGGTCCAGCTTCGGTAGAGCTGCCGCTACCTCGGCATCCAACCTCCTTAACCCGGTCCAGCCCAGGCAGAGCTACCGGAGCTGACACTTCTTACGGTGCTGCTCAGTGGTCACCACCGACGCCTTACCGTGGAGGCCTGGGACACTGAACAAAGGGTGTCCTTCTGCTTTAAGTTGTCGGGGCACGCATACTCTCTCACTTCTCCAACCCCTCAGGCGCCCGGTCCATCCGCCGCTTAAGTCGAGGGAGAGGGAAAGACCAGGAGTGCCTCAGTGTCCCCAGGCTGCTCTCTGGCCACCTCCCCCCGACCCCCCGCTGGTCTCGGCGGGAGTGGATCCCGGCGGTCCCGCTCCCCCGCACGCCGGTCCTCCCGCCTTACCTCGGCCAGGTAGAGGTTGAGGAGACAGAGCGTGGAGAACTGGAGGCAGGAGGGGAAGCAGTAGAGCAGCCAGTGTGGGAAGAAGTGCAGGCGAGCGGGCGGCCGCAGCAGGGGCAGCGAGCCGCTGAGCGAGAAGGCAGCGGAGAAGAGCGTGGTCCTGAGCGCTGCCCACGCGAGACACAGGAAGAGGCAGAGGCTCTGGTAGCTGAGCCGCCGCTCTCGGTACAGGAGCAGCCGCCACAGCTGCAGGTAGGCGAAGGCGAAGAGCGCGGCGTAGAGCAGCGCGTGCAGCACGCTCAGCGCCAGCTGCACCGAACCGGGCACCCCGGCACCCGAGGCCGCGACGGCGCCCCCGTCGGGCGTCGAGGGTTCGCGGCCGGCCGTGGGGACCGCGGCGGCCGCCGGCCCCGGCACAGACACCCTCATGAGGGGACGCGGGCAGCGGCGAGGGAGCGCGGGAAGGAAGCGGCCCGAGCGCCCCCGGAGCCCCCGCTCGCCCCAGCCTGCGGCCCCGGGCAGCGCCGTGACAGGACTCGCAGCCCCGCGCGGTGGCCGCGGCTGCCCTCGGGTCCGCCTCCCCCTCCCCCGGGGGGTTCGGCTCCTCCTGCCGCCGCCGGGCTCCGCAGCAGCAGAAAACAACTCTCGGCTGGAGACAATCAGCTGAGAAATCCGAGCATTTGAGGCGCTCGCTCCGCACAGTGGGCTGCCGGCGATTGGCCCGGGAGGGCACACCCCCTGGGCGCCGCGCTCGGAAGACCACTGGCCTCAGAACCTGTCACTCCGGGATTCTTCGCTCTGATTGGACTCCTGCTGTCCTCCTTTTGCCCCGCCCCTCTCCCCACCCACGCTGCTGATTGGCCCGGCCACTGCAAGGCCTGCTCGCGCCGGCGGGAGGGCTCCAGAGTCTGTCACCTGGGGCTGCCCTCGCTCCGCCCCTCGCTCTCCATTGGTCGGAGGATCTCTTACGTAAGGAGCACGAGGAGAAGGCGGAGCCTCGGGGGTTGTTTTTTGCCCAGGAGACTGATTCTGCGGAGGCAGTGGCGGCCGTGGGCGTCGAGCTCTCTCCAGAAGGCGTAGTCGCTTGCGGGCTGCCTTGGGAACCAGCCGCTGCCCCGCCTTCTGGCTCCGCCTCGTCTCGCCTGGCGGGAAGTGCTGGTCTTAGAGACCGTTCGGTACTTTTCACGACGGTCCTGTGTACAGGTCTCAGGCAGGTGGGTGGCAGCGCGGGCCTCGGGACTCTGCCTGCAGGATTGCATGCGGGTCCGCACCCGGCGGCGTTCCTCTAGCGACGCTGCTTGCGGAGCCCCGGCTTCGGACTCTGCACACCTGTTTCTGGGGCACCGCAGGACCGGGGTTTTGATTTTTTTTTTTTCTCTCTTTCTGGTTGAGCAGGAGGAAACATTGGGCGAGGGGAGTGAATGAAGTAAAGTGTGAGCAGAAACTGTAAGTAATCGGCCCTTCCATCTCTTGGGAAATGGCCCTCTAGGACTGGTGGTATTAGGAATAGAAAAATGTTGACTTTCTGCAAGGGGAAGGAGTTTCTTTGAAACTTGCAATTTGGAAAGATGCCCTGGGCATAACAGTTGGGTTGGGGGGGGGGGGGAGAAGCAGTAACAGTTTGGTGATTGTCCAGAAAGGAACAATGAGTGTGATCTTCCACTTGTGCTAGTTAGTCTTGTGTATAGGAACGGGTGGTGCTGTCCTCATCTGAGACCAACTCGTACAAGATAAAAACTATTACTGCTTTAAATGAGTGAGAAACTACTGTATATTGGGCCACTACATGAGATTTGTTCCTTTTTTTGGTATTTGTTAGCAAATTAGTCAAAGTAATGCAAGATTAAGGAGGAATCTTGTGTTCTTAGAGTGAACATCTCACCTCAGATTCAGTGTTCTTGCAGGCGCAGTGCATTTACTGGAGCATCCCAGATCCAGCCTTTCCTAAATAACCCCTTTCTTCTGCTCTTCCTAAGAAGAGTGTTGTTTCTCCATCCTCCACCCACCAAAGTGTTTGTTGCACAGGGGTTTAAGGTCTGTTTTGTACTTCACATTCTGGGCCAGTAGTTCACCAGGCACCAGATACTGGTACCACCTACACGTATATAATCAGGAATGTACACTAATGATTAAATGAAAAGAGAGCTGTAAGTCAGTGTGTTTATTCAGTGGTATAAGGGTAGGGTCATCAGGTGGACTACAATGAGGCAGGGGGATCTGTAGCATTTAGATTCTGTTTTTATCTCAGCCTTAGGCTTGGCGGAAGCTGTGTACATTCCAAGTGCCAAAGATGTTAAGCGAGATACAAAGATGGCTAGTAAGTGGCAATGGGAAGGGGCGAGTGGCAGTTCCAGATGATTTTGGTCCTTCTCTCAGCATGTTCCATCCTACATGATGTCTAGGTCAAGCATACAGGGTTGGTATAGATGCAGTTTCTTCCGAGCACCGGAAAACACGGCGCTTTTCATTACAGATCAGCAGCAAGCAGTTCTCATTCTGCGTGCCCCAGAGCTTGGTTCTTCATGGTCTTTGGCTTTGTCCCATGAGCGGTCTTGCCAGTTTTATCTTGCCCGCATCTCAAACTGGCTTTGGAGAATATGGCCTCTTTTTGAGGCCGAGTGGTTTGGGCAGCATGCTTCTTTGAGCATGGAATAGTGTGGGCCTAAGTTATGGTTTACATCGTATTTTACTTATCTTTGCTGGTGCTTTCCAGAATCTTTCTCCTTGTGTACCTTGCTAAATACAACCAACAGCAGCAGCTACCATTCAGTGCCAATCTTCTGTTTTCAAGCCTCTTCTCTTAGTGCTTGAAATAGGTTCCTTAGCTGTAAGAACTTAGGTACTCACCCATTGTGGAGTCATTGTGTGTCACCCCTGAATTACTGTAGCAACAGTTTATCAACTTGATGTGGCTCACTCATTTATTGTCAGTGGCCGATCAATTTTTTTCTTGTGAGGCGCAGACCAGTTTTGAGCTCTACTTGATTTCCTAGCCAGTGTTCTAGTTTTTGTTAAGGCAGCTGCTCATTTCTGGCGTGTACACCAATAGGCGTAGACTAGTTTATGCTATAGAAGTAGCTCCTCAGATCTTGACAGTTTAGAATTTCACAAGATTTCTTTCTTCCTTAAGCCGCATGCTCGTTACACATTAGCTACGGGTTCTCTGTGTTGTGTTCACGTCTACAAAACAGCTACCATTTTGAGCATTTCTGGTGACTTTGAAGGAAATGAATGAAGCCTGCCTGTCACATACTGGCTGTTGAACTGTCCCCTGATATTCATATTTCCTTGCCTCTCTCCCCTGCCAGTGAAGTCACATGGTGTCATAAACAACTTCAGCAGAGGCGGAATGAGGTAGCTCAGTGAAGAGGACTGGACCAAGGATCTGCCACACCCAGGGAGCCAGGTCACATTTCTTCTGTGTTTCTCAGCAATTTGTGTAGGGTTTTGAAGCAGCAGGCACTGATTTTTAGTTCCTTTTCTAGTTAGTGGGCTGAAAAAAGTTGCTAAGTGTTTTCCATATCTTTGTTTTTACTCTGTGCTTGCTGATAGTCTTCCCCACCCACGTTCTCTGTCCGTAAGACCCTTGTGTAAGGAAGGCAAGCAAGCCTCTGAGCAAATGCTTTTTATTTTCCATGCATGGGTTTGTCTATTCTTTTGTGCCTGGATGGGGTAGATTGGATTAATAGTAGAAGCAATCGAAAATTTATTAACATGCAAATAAAAGGTGAAAGACTGCATGATCTGAAGAAGAAGAAAAGAGAGTATAAATAACTTTTAAAATAAAAATGAGGTGATTTATTTAAAGAAGTGATGATAGCTAGGTATGATTATAGCCAATGACTGTAATCCCAGCACTCTGGAGGCTGAGGCAAGAGCATCACCCTGAAGCCACGCTAGGCTACATAGTGAGACCATGTCTAAAAATAACTCTGAGAAAAGGAAAAAAATAAATGTTTTCATGGACTTCAAAAGTTGCCTTGATATGTATCCTGTCTCAGCTTTTTGTTTTAGAGATAATTGCTCTCAATTGTTAGGTGTTTTGGCATGGCCTTAGCTATTTTCAGTAACTTTGGCTTTTGGTGTTGTGAAATATATTAAGCCTTCTGTCCCCCTCTTTTTCCCTTTGTGCTCTCTTGCTTCGTGTCTCCTCAGCCATTCAACTTTGGTTACGGTTCTGTTGTACGGACCTCACACACTTTATGCTCCAAGTTAAATTTAAGTAGTCAAATATTATCACAGGTGGAGCTGTTGAGCGATTACTGATGCTTTTCTGTCTCTGGTCCCTAACTGATCAATTTCACAGCACTTTCACACATGTAATCTCACCCGTCCAGTTAGAAGATAGCTGGAGTTTCTTTTGGATGCACAATTAAACCTTTGGGGCTGCAAAGCCCATTGTGGGGGAGAGAAGTAGTGTGCCAACTCTAATGTCCAGTTTAGGCTACAGTGGTTGAACTGTGGCCCCAAGACAAGGAAGTAACCGACGCTTGGTCTTTCAGTTGCGACTTAACCTAATGCTTCGCAGTTTAATTAGGTTATTGTTACTTCATACAGTGACAAGTGGTCTACAGTTATTCCCTTAGCCACAGAAACACATGCCGCTTCCTCCAGAATACAAAGAAAATAGTGGGTGACCCATTTTAAAGCGTCCCTGTTAATATAAAGCAACCCTAAAATAGGTTGCTTACAATAGCTAGAATGTGTAATCAATTTTAACGGCAAGTATACCTCTTAATTCACTATCATTAAAATTACATTTTTATATGCCGCTTACAGTTGTCACTTCTTTTACCTTGAGCTTTTTAACATAGATAAACGTTCAACTCAATTAAAAATTGAAGGCAAATTTGTTCAGCGATAGTAACCTGATCGTACTAAGCAAATGCATGAATAATTGTTTTCATCCTTTTGTTCTCAAGAGCACCTGCTCTCCAGGGAGAACCGTCTTGTCGATACTCTTGGATGACTGGAACGTGTAGCCAGTGCTTTATGGCTTCTTTATAAAGTTGTCCTCTTCTTCTTTGCTGAAAAATTCCGACCTTACTTTTAGGAACGCACAGAAGCAGTTTTGCAGTTTCCATTACCTATTTTAAAGTAGTGATCTTGTGTTTGAAATACAGGGGTCCTATTTCAGATCAGAAGCTGAGAATTCCCACCTATACCTGTGAGTGTACACTTGGCTTTTGTAAATATGGTATTGTCTTATCTTAACTTCCCCGGGGACTGGGAATGTGACTCCGTGGTAAAGTGCTTGCCTATGATATGTTCTTTTAAACTATGTCAGTATAGATCATCAGTAGAAAAACTCCTGGAGCTGTTTAAGAAAAAAATATGAAAACCGCAAAATAGCAGACAAAACTGACAGCGGGCCAAGGAGGAAAGTGACACGTGCAGCGAGGAAGAAGGTGCCAGCAGGACAGCTGGACCAAACCGGAGAGTAGGGCTGGGCCAATCAGCCGAGAAAGGCCTCAGTGGATAAGCAGTGGAAAATAGTGTTTCCTAAGCACTAAAGCACATGCATGTGCTGCACAAAGTGAGCGCACCCCTGGCAGGGGCAGACTCTGGGTGTCTTGTTCCCAGTAAAACGGCGTTCAGCACTTGCTGGAGTATTCGTTGCATATTAGCTGTAAATGGGTCAAACAAAACGTCCAATTTTAAAAAGGAGTTGAGCCAGACTTGGTGGTACAGACCTGTACTCCTAGCAACTCAGGAGGCTAGGGCAGGGAGATCGTAAGTTCAAGGCCAGCTTGGACAGCTGAGTGATACCTTGACTTAGAAAAGAAGAAGATGGCTGGGACTACAGATCAGCGGTAGAGGGTTTGCCTAGCTTGTACAAGGCTTCGAGATCATTATGGAACACATGAAACAATAAAAAATAGAGGATTGGATAATATTTTAAATTAATTTTGAATGTTCAAAAATGTCAGCTTGACATACTTGAGTAGATATCTGTGAAACTTACACACTTTGTAGATACCTTTGATTTCTTCTGCAAGTGTCAGAAATTAGGCTGAGTGTGGTATCGAATGACTGTAATCCAAACTCTCAAAGGCAGCAGCAGGGCTCTTGTGAGTCTGAGGTGAGCTAGGACTACACGCTAGAACCTTGTCTCAATGAAACCAAATGCAACACAAAAATGAACAAGAACAAGGAACACATGCACACACACGCCTCTCTAAGGCCTGGGAATGTAGCTAGCTTAGTGATACAGTACTTCCTTAAACTACACACTCTCCAGCACTGTTAAGATATAAGATGAAATGACAGTGTTGTCAATTCAGTGTCCTTATATGTCACTGCCCCTCAGAGTTTCTTTCTTATCAGAAGGAAATAAAGTCCTAGCAAGATCAAGTGATGTGGTGATTTAACCATTCATTTGGTATCTTTAGCTTCCTTCATTTAGCAAATTCATCTAACAGAACTTTGTTGATTACTCCTCTGCCAGGTATCGCTTCAGGCAGTAGCACACAGCAGTGAAGAAAGCAGGCACGTCTCCTGCACACATACCCAGCTACGCTCATGATGTCTGTGGGCTGCAGTGTGTTTAGAGCTGGGGTCGCATTGGTTTTGATGAGCAGTTTTTACAAGTCAACTGAAGACTCTCTGCCAGAACTGAGTTCTCAGCAGTATTTCAGCACACTGCAGCCAGGAAAAGCCTCTTTAGCCTATTTTTGTCAAGTCAGTAAGTATCTTTTAAAATTCTTACATGGCTCTTGTGATGTTTTGCTGTAGTCATGTATTCAGTGGGAACTTTCTATTAGTTGTAACAGTATGTGCTCTAAAGCTGTTTCTGTGGTCTGTCTGCTTGGAAGAATCCAGAGCACTTTTTCTGTTTCTTTCCTAACCTGCTATGATGCAGTAGTGATTGCCTGCTCAGTTTAGTGTAAGGATTAAACGGGTTTACACACGTGGTTACTCCATAGAAAACACTAGTTCAGGCTTACTGATATGCCATCTGAATTTCATGCAGTCATTTCTGGAAGTGTACATTCTTTTTTTGTTTTCTTTTGTTTGTTTTTTGTTTCTTTTTGGACACAGGGTTTCTCTGTTGTAACTCTGGCTGTCCTGGAACTCACTCTGTAGACCAGGCTGGCCTCAAACTCACAGAGATCCACCTGCCTCTGCCTCCCGAGTGCTGGGATTAAAGGTGTGAGCCGCCGCTGCCCGGTGAAGTGTACATTCTAATTTTTTTCCTTACCATGAAACCACTTTAGTAGTTTTATAAAATCTGGATATGTAGTCTTAGCAGTGCTTTAGTTTAATATTCCATACTCTGCTTTGACTGTGCCATTAGTTGTGCTGAGATAATTAGTGTGACTATTGAGCATAATTGTGATGGTTGCATTCAAGTCTTCGTGCCAGTAATAGTACGGTTGTATCGGAATTACAAAAATGAGTTCATGCCTCCATCATGCTTTAATTGTGATTGTGCTCTGGGATTTTAGAGTAATTTTTAAAGTTTTATATGTGTGTATAAGTAAGCTGTGTATATTGTATTAAACTTGGAGGAATAAACTTGGCATTTAAACTTTTTTTTAATCATATGCTTTAAATAAGTTTTAAAGGTAACTTACAAAATTAGACTATATTATAATAATAGAAATAAGAATAAAGAAACAATAGGAAAGTATGTAATTGGGTGTGTTTGCTGTTTTGAAGGCTAGTCGCACAAATAGTGAAATTTTTGTGGGTTCAGATTTTACCTTTAATTTTAAATATTCATCTTTTAAAAGAGCAAATTCACAAATATTCACTCAACATTTCTTGTTTTAGGTTCTCTAAGTAACTCTCTGTTTCTTGAGGAACTAAAAGAAGCCATTAGACCTCTTCAGGACTATGGGATTTCAGTCGCAAAGGTAGAAGACGTTTATGTTAATAACGTTTTAGTGATAGGCGTTTTCAAGCATGACCTAAGACTGCATATCTAAACGTTAGCTTCACACTGTTTTTTCCAAACTGAGAAGAATGTTTCCCCCCCTTGCTTTATTACTTTTAAGTAGAAGCGCAGAAAGATAACCTCAAATGATTGTATACCAGTTGGTGAAGAGAAAAGAAGCTGGTTGAGTCCTCCAGCTGTGAGGATTTAACTGCGTTTCATAACCTATTCTGTCAGGGTATTTTCAAGCCTGTGGTAGGTTTATTCTGTTTTTTCTACAAATATTTCACAACAGCCACAATTCAGATGTTTATCAAATCTCTATTAATATAAATGGAAGAAACAAAATGAGGGTGATTAAAAAAAATTTTTGCCT
>JAMJFZ010001213.1:0-40000 GCA_026225945.1 Cricetomys ansorgei | reverse complement strand
ATTAAAGTTTTTTTTTGTTACAGCTGACTTAATTCTAATTTCTGTTCCTTGTGTATTTCTTGTCAGTTCCCCTTTTATAATTTTTTTAAACAAATGCTGTTCCTCAACTTTCATTCTGCTTCCTCAAATTCTGCATAAATAAACTAACAACAAAAACCCCACTCAGTCAAAGCAAACAAAACCCTCAACCAAATTCACAACAAAACAATTGTTTTCCCAGCCTTTGTTTCAGTGAGTTACATTCGTGGCCACTTGTTGCCCTAGCTGGAAATGTGTGTGTTCTCCTCATGGCGTTCTTCTCCCTATGTGGTGATGCGTGTGCACACTCTTGGTAGCTTTCCTTACTGCATTTGTGATCAGCCTCTACATCTCGATGGCCCCCCTCGGGTCCCAACCCTCGGCCATGTTTATGAGACTGCCTCCTTCTGTCTTGTTTTCATGACTGGTCTCAGGCATTCCCCACAGAAGCCTGGGCTTGGTGTGGCAGCTCTAGCACCGGACACTTGGTTTATTCTTCCTGTAGCACTGTCTTAGCAAATAGTTTAAAGATGCCTGTGTTCGTGATTGCCGTTGGTACTCTAGTTTTCTTATTGAGAGATAAGCTGTCAGTCTCCTTTCGAGAACTGTCCATTAATTCTCACGCAGAGAACTGCAGAGAACTTTAGAGAGCTGTCAACGAGTTCTCACACGTGGCATCTCTTAATGCCGCATTATCCTGTGGCTATTATGACCTGCTGTGGAGGCTGAAAAGGCTTTCTAGTGGGACATTTTATTATTTTTTTTCAAAGTGAGGTTCTGCTAATGAAAGTAAAGGGGTTGATGACTTGGGTTAGGAAACCAGCAGAACTCGTCTGCCACACTGTGCTCAGGCACTGAGTTGTGTCATTGACCCAGCTACTGTTCACTGTTTCTGCTAGGTATTCACCTGTATCTTCACGCAGCCTCTGCTCTTTGGTTTCCTTGCATAGTTGTATCTTGCCTTAAACGTTTCCTCCCTGTGTTACCTCCTTACCGCCTGATTGTTTTTGCAAAATTGAGTTAAACATAAACATGTAGAAAGTTAAATATCACTTTGAGTTGCGGAGAACTGTGCTTTCAGTGGTTTCCTCAAGCACTGAGTGAGAACTGAGAGCATGAATCAGAAACAATGAGAAACAGAGTTTAGCCTGGAGGCGGGCAGTAACGCTTAATTCCTTTTGTTTTCTTTGCCGTGAAACTTGACTCTGTGATGCACACTTTAACCTTAAATGCAATCTTTTGAAGGTTAATTGTGCCAAAGAAGAAGCATCAAGGTACTGTGGGGAAGAAGAGGGTCTGACGAAGGCGTATTTATTCAGGTAAGTTTCTTTGGAGTGTGATATACTAATGCAGAGCGATCATTTTAGACTACTTAAGAGTATGTAGCATATCACTGGGCCAGAATAAAGCGGTCTTTAGTGGCGTCTCAGGAAGTTTAGCAGAAAGACCAAGGAGTAGATTTGTCATCAACCTTTCTGAGCTTTAATTTCCCTTTTTTTTTTTTTTTTTTAAAACAAAAGCTGCAGAGTAATCCCTCAGAGGGTTGCTTTGAGCACTCCCTGAGAATCTTGTGTGATTCTTCCTTGGAATGTCTGGTAAGAAGCACAGAGCAACCGAGTGTTCTGAGTGGCTCTACCAGCTCCATACTGGGGGTCCTTTCCTCTTGAGGGAACTGCTGATGTCTCAGTATTGGTTCCTCTGTCTGTCATCTTCGGAGGAGTTTTATACCCTTTCAAATCCTGGAGATGTGGCCTAGGAAGTACAGGGAGGTCCCATAGCTCAGGGAACTTTTCTTCCTTCTCAAGCTAGTTTGGAAATCTGTGTGTGTTGGGGATGTTGTTTGGAAGTCTCTTTTGGACTTATATTTGTTTCCCTGTATTTTTTTTTTTTTTTTTGCTAAATATAGGTCCTAAACTTTTAAAAATGAATATACTTATTTGAGTGCACACTCAGTATATATTTGAGTATATTATGTACTAGCATCTGATGTGTAAGGGGGACACAAGCTCTAACATCAAAGACCTTAATGTATTAGATAGCCAAGCAAATTGGAGTGTAAGGAGATACTTCTGTAACATGTTCTTGAAACTTTTTCTAGAGGCAGCATACTGCTCAGAGAATTCCCCACTGACACCTTGTTTGATGTGAATGCCATCGTTGCGCATGTTCTCTTGTAAGTACAGGGGACACTGTTTGCTTGCTGACTTCACCGTTAGAGGGCCGCAGTCCTTGAAGATACTCTAGAGTTTTAACATTGTATGTATGGTCACAAGTTCCATGCAGTCACTGGTTCGTCATCTCATCTCGAGGATCTAAAATTTCCTCAGTGACAAAGAACACAGTAATACATGCTCTGTTTGAAAGTATCTTTCTTTACTGGAGCAGATGATCATGCAGTTGCTTTTGGTTTGATAGTGCAGTGAGTGTGGACTAGGGGCCCTAAGTCTGTTGGGCTTCTTTAACAAAAATCCACGGACCAGGTGGCGTAGAAAGCAGAATTTTATTTTTCACCGTTTTGGAGGCTGGAAGTCCACTGACAGATTACCGGCAGGATGTATTCTCCCCATGTCTTCTTGTAGCAGAAGGATGCTGGATATCCGAGGTTCCTTTGACGAGGCTACTAGTCTCATCCATAACCAGGCTACGTTCATGATCTCATCTTCCCTCAAAGTCCCACCTCTGAATGCCACGACTTTGGGGATGGCGTGTCAGTGTGCGTCTCGGGACACTTGGCAGGGGATTGCAGTTAGATGCTCAACTTTGCTATTTTCCTCAGGACTTTAAAAGCACTGTGTCTCCTCACACTAGCCTAATTTTTCCAGAGTTTCCAGTTGTGTGCCTGCTCAGTCAGTGCAGAAGGGTCTGCAATGGGAGCGTTTACTGACTCTCCGTTCCCTGGTGTAGAACCTTTGGGCCTGGGATTCAGGCTTATCTGGGCTCTACTCCTGCAGTCTGTCTCTGAGTAAAAATCTGATATTTTTGTTTTGTTTTGTTGCCACAAAGCTAGAAATACGACTTGTTAAAGACACGTGTTTACGTGGGCTTTTCCCATAACACGGTGCAGGTCTGTTGCCCTTGAGGCCTTTGCTAACATTGTTTTCTCCTTGACATCCCACTTCCTGCTTCTTTCTTACTTGTAAAATTAGCTGAAAGTTAAGATACAGGAACTTGAAAACTTAGAGGTGCAAAGTTGTGATAATCACTGTACAAACAGACACATTTAATTGTTCAATCCTAATACATTAAAATATGAAGCCGGGCAGTGGTTGCGCACGTCTTTAATCCCAGCACTGGGGAGACAGAGGCAGGTGGATCTCTATGAATTGGAGGCCAGCCTGGCCTACAGAGTGAGTTCTAGGACAGCCAGAGTTACAACAGAGAAACCCAGTCTCGAAAAACCAAAAAGAAAGAAAGAAAGAAAGAAGGAAGAAAACTTTTTGGAAATTTCTGACAGCTTTGAGCCCTATCTTACTTAGGGTTACTATTGCAACAAAACACCATGACCAAAGATCAAGTTGGGGAAGAAAGTGTTTATTTGTCTCATACATTTACATAGCTGTTTATTATCAAAGGCAGTCAGGATGAAAACTCAAACAGGGACGGATCCTGGAGACAGGAGCTGATGCAGAGGCCATGGAAGAGTGCTGTTTACTGGCTTGCTCACCATGTCTTGCTTAGTCTGCTCTCCTGTAGAACCCAGGACCAGCAGCCCACAATTACCCACAATGGGCTGGGCCCTCCACCATCGATCACTAAGAAAATGCTTTACAACTGGATCTTATGGAGCATTTTCTCAGTTGTGGTTCCCTCTGTTCAGATAACTCTAGCTCATGTCAAGCTGACATAAAACTATCCAGGATAAGCCCTGAAGCCAGTTAATGGATAAAAGATGGCCTTTTACTTTTTAAGGAAATACTTTATTGAGATATAATTCATATGTTGTTCAACTTACTTAAAGTCGACAGTTCAGAATTTTTAGTATATTTACTGATATGCACAATCATTACCATGGTCAGGTTTAGCTTTTCTTACTTGAGGAAGAAATGGGGGCCCGTTGGCTCCCATCTTCCCATGCCGCCGTATACTTTGTCTTTCTAGACTATTGACTTTCCAGTTCTGGACGTTGAATATAAAGAGCGTCTTGTGCTATACAGTGTCCTGAGCTGTCTCCTGGAAGATGGCTTGTGAAGAAGAAATTTCAAAGGGGTTACATGAAGTTCAACAAAAAGCCAAAGTAGAAGGTTTGCTACTGTTTCCAGGAAATGCGCAGTTTTGTTGGTGTCCTTCCCCCAGTGCATATCTGGTAACAGTCTTGAACCCAGAAATGTGGGTGAAGAAAAAGAGAAAGTGATTGTGTAAGAGATAGGGACACTTAAGATTGCCTTTCCTTAAAGTCTGGATCCAGGTTTGACTCCAGATTTCAGAGTGATCCACACTGGACAGCCTCACAGCCAGGCATTTTGAAGCAGCTGGGGCCCAGAGCAGGAGAGTGCAGCTTTGCATAAACACATAGCAGAAAATGGCAGAAGTATGTTTAGGAACATTTCAGAAATCACTAGAAATTTTTTCCTAGCCACAAGCTAAAATTTAATGATTTTTATAAAAAAAGGAAGCACATCAACCCAAGCAGTATTCTTTTAATTGAACATTTTTATACAATATCTTCCAAGGATACACTAATTTGATTCGTGCTGAGTAATGACAATAGAAATACATTAAAAGTCTATGTTTTCCATGTTAAACTCTGTTTCTGTAGGAATAGAAAACTTCATATGTTCAATAAAAGCCCTGCAGGTTGTAGCAGAGTGTTGAGGGTGAGCCACAGTTCAGGCAGCATTCGGTGACATTGGTGGTGTGCTGGCAGTCTCAGTGCAAGGTGTGTGTTCCGACCGAGGCTGTAGGGAAGGGGTGTTCACTCGCAGAAGCACCTAGGTTCATTATGTGTTTGGTTTTGAATTAATTTTTGTTGTTGGCTTTCATAAACCTTTTATTATTGGCAAATTTTCATGACCCTTGTGTTCTAGTACCCAGGCCACATTCACAGAACTTGCTTTAAAGCTGTGCTTAATATATATAACTGTATTCAGGCCTGTGTGCCTGCTTTTTTTCAGTTGCTTATTTATGAGATTATAATTTCATTACAACATTTCTCCCTTCCCTTTTCCTCCTCCCATATATCCCTCTACAATCTTCAAATTCATGGTCTCAGGTGTCTCTCTCTCTCTCTCTCTCTCTCTCTCACACACACACACATACACACACACACTCTCCCTCCCCCTGTTGGGTCCGTACAATGTTACTCATGTGCATGTCTATGTTTTTGAGGCCTCCTTATCTCAGACCTTGGCTGAGGCACCTTCCAGGCACTTCTGTTCAGAATTTGTTGTCAGTGGTCTTTGGTAAAAGCTATTGTGTGTGTGTGTGTGTGTGTGTGTGTGTGTGTGTGTGTGAGATCTGTGCACATTTTGAGCCACTCCTAGCACTTGCCTGTCACCCCTGCCTCCCTGGACTGTAGAAGAGGCAGTGAGGAGTCTGCTCCATGTGCACCTGGTTACAAACAAATCAAAAACATTGTGGAATTGGTACCTTTCTTTCTGTCTCTTGCCCCCTTACTAGTGTGTAGAGATTGAATCTAGGGCAAAACTTGCTTAGGCCGTGTGGCCGTTGTGTAGTCTACGGAAGTAGAGCCTTTTAATGCTTAGAATGTGAAAGTAACTGGCATTAGCAATAGTTAATTCAGTAACAGTCAGCAAAACTTACAAACTTAGTTTAATGCTTGATTTCTTTTTTTCCCTCCCCACTCTATATTACCCAGATCCAATCTAATCAACATCTGCAGTAGACAAAATTATTTTTAAAAAATAATGTTTTCAATTTATTATTTTACGCGCATTGGTGTGAGGGTGTTAGATTCCCAGGAACTGGAGTTACAGGAGTTACAGACAGTTGTGAGCTGCCACGTAGATTCTGGGGATTGAACTTGGTCCTTTGGAAGAGCAGCCAGTGCTCTTAACCGCTGAGTGGTCTCTCCAGGCCCCTAAGAGGAGAGCCATGTACAGATGACTCTCCTTTAACTGCCGCAAGCAGCTGCAGGAACTGCAGCCCCTGAGGAGGACAGCTAGGCATCGTGGACACAGATCATCCAGGGCACAGACACTGGAGGGAAGAAGAAATGGAGGAAAGAAAGTCAAGAAGTAGAAATCAGAGAGGCAATTCCTCTACTCTTGCTTTGAACATAATAATAAGACTTGTGGGATATAGTTTTGCATAACATTTTCCAATAATGATATTTAAATATTGAGTAACCAAATATCATGGCTGTCCCCAGCAAATTGCCATAAAAAGAATATGCCTCTTCACTTGTTGTTCTGTTTTTGTGGGCTAAAACCACCAGTTTAAAACACCCAGTGCTCACAAGCAGCTTTTTTTGGTCATACACTTTGTATTTGTATAATGACTGCCTTTCTATTGTGTTTTAAACCTGATTCTAGGCCACTTCTCTTGTGTAAAGGAAGCATTTCTTTTGAAATTTACCACTGTAGTCTGCTAATGATCGTGTGGTCAATTTATCTTTTCTTTTTTGACTTTGGGCTTTAAGTTGAACAGTGGTCTTCTTTATGCCATTGTTACAAGGAAATTCAGCAATTTTGAGGTTTTCAATTGGTATACCATTTACAGCTGGAAGAAATTGAACTCATATAGTACAGAGAATTTCCATGTCTTTCCTCTTCATACATAGTTTTCCTAATAACACTTGCATTAGTGTGGCACTGTTATAATTGGTGAACCAATATTAACTAAACATAGTGTTCACTCTGTTGAGCGCAGTGTTTACACCATTTTAGTTTCATACACAACAGTTTCATTGCTCCAAAATTCTGTCCTCTTTCACGACTGATATTTTGTTGTCTCTGAACTTTGCCTTTTATACAATGTCATGTGATGACACCACAAAGCATGCAGCTTTTCTATACTGGCTTATTTTACTTCAGCAGTATGTAAATGATTACATGCCTTCATGGTTTGATGGTGTATTCATTTTTATTGCCGAATTGTGTTCTGCAGTGTGCATCTTTCCTGTTTACCCATTCACCTGCTAAGCATGTTAGTTCCTTCCAAGTTTTGGTAATTATGAATAAACCTGCTGTAAACATCAGTGTGTAGCCTTGTGGTGTGTTCATCCTTTTGCTTATAAATATGTCAGAGTAAGGCTTGTGGATTGTGATGTTAAATTTGTTAGAGACAGCCACACTGTGTTCCAGAGTGACTGTGAGCGTTCCTGTTTGTGTGTAGCCTCGCCAGCATTTGCTGTTGTGTTAGTGGTAGCTCATTGTGAACATCCTTTCAGATGCTGATGGACCATCTGTTACTTGGTGTGCTGTCCAAACCTTTTACCCACTTTTTAAAATTGGGTTGCTTTATGTTTAGCTTGAGGCATTTTGTCAGATACTTATTTTGTTAGATACTTTGTTTCGGTTTGTGGCTTTTCTTCTGTTCTTTTGATAGGTTGTTTGTTTTGTTGAGCACAGATATTTTTTAATGGCAAAGTTGAACTCAACAATATTTTTAAAGGATTGTACCTTTGATACTGTATTTTAAAATGAGTTACCAATCCAGGGTCACTGAGTTTTGGTTTATTTTTGGAGACGTGGTGTTATGCAGTCCAGGCTGGCCTCAAACTTGCTATGTAGCCCAGGATGACCTCGAACTTCTAATCATCTTGCCTCTGCCTCTGTGTCAGCCTATACTAGGATTACAGGCAATTCTATCACATATGGATTGAAAAAGGGGAAGAGTCAGTGCATTTCACATTTTTGCATGTGGATGGCCAGTTTTCCTGAAACTTTTGTTAAAAAGATTTTCCTTTCTCTATTGAACTGCCTTTGCTCCTTTGTTGGCGATCAGTAGACAGTGTTTGTGTGGGTGAGTTTCTTCTCTTACTGTTTCTATTTTATATTTAAGAGTAAATGTATTTTTAATTATATTATAAACATATTTATAAATTATATTTTATAATATAATACATAATAACATATACAATATATAATAATATAAATATTTTATATTTAAGAGTAAATATATTTTTAAATTATAAACATATTTATAAATTATATTTTATAATATAATATATAATATAATGTATAATATAATACAAATCTGGAATATTTAATATATCTATAAAGATATAAATATATAATCTTAAATATTTCTTTGGAATTTGACATGGTGAATGGTAAGATGCATGATCCAAGTGGCTACTTTGATGTCCCAACACAACTGAAATAATGGATTTTTGTTCAGTATTTGAGGTGCTGTTTTACACAAAACTGTCGTATGTATTGAGATTTGTTTCCAAGCCATGTCTCACTGGTTTGTCTGTATGTCAGTACCACTGGTTTAATTTATTGAGTTTGTAATATATCTGAAAGGTTTACTTTAGTAGTACGCTTTCTCTGGTGGTCCACTCAAGAAGACAGGAAGGCGCTTTCATAGGTGCAAACCATGCCAGATCTCAGAAGAGGGAAGCACTATCATGGCAAGTGCCATCCTGGACAGTGGAACCCTGAGCTTCTCATCTCAGGGGTTTTTATTGCTACCTATGCTCCTCAGGTATTCTATTGATAGCACATGCAGATCATGAGCAATCAAACATCTTTTACATAAAGCCAACACCTTAAGACCAAGGCCCAGTATAGCCCTTCATTCAACAATGCACAAAACAACCATTTTAAACATAACTAAACATAAACTTCTGCAACATTTCCCCCTTTCTGTATAAGACAATAAAAAATTGTTTTATCTCTACAACATAATAACACTACATCTACAAGAGGAATAATCACAAGGACAGGACCAAATGAAACCAAGCATCTATCAAGCTTTTCACAGCGTCTTTGGACAGCAGAAAAACATTATAAATGTCCAATTATCTGGAATTCACTCAGCAGTCTTCTGGGCTCCTCCAAGGGTTTGGATCACTTTTCTGTTTCTGACCTCTGCAGCACACACAGCTTGTCCTCCAGGCTCTGGCTGCCTCCTCTCCACTGCTGCTGCTGTCCTTGGTGTTCATCCCATGGCAGTGGCATCTTCAAAATTCTGGGGTCCCTTGCTGCAGCTGGGTTGAACTTTCACCAATAGCCTCTCCTGGGCTCTCTTCATGGTGCCAAGCCTCAACTTCTCTGCATGACGCCTTCAATCTGGCCTTTAACTACTACTGAGGCTGTACTTTTACCAATGTCCTCTCCTGGCCTCTCAAAGTGCCAAGCCTCAGCTGCTCTCCATGACCCCTTCATGCCTTCAAAACCAGCATTACCTGGTGACTCTTACAATATTAAGTTCGGCTACCAGCACAAGATACAACTGTGGCCAGTTCTGGAAGACTTTCTGTGTGCTGACCCTGAGGGAACACTTTCCATATTTTAAGATAAAGCCTGATTTGCAGACAAAGTCTGATCAGTTATGTTTGAGTTCAAAGTTTGGTAGAACACTCCAGCAACCGTTAGTCCTGATTCTTTTAGCAAGTTTTTTTTTTTTTTTTTTTTTTTTTCTTTCTCAGCATCATCACAGGTGTTCCTTGTCTACAGGAAGAGTTCCCTCATGGGGTGGAGTTCTCATCACCACAGCAGATGTGTCTTGTCAGGACTGCCTCACCAGTATCCTGATTACTTGTAGTTAGGTTCGCTGGGAAAAAACAAAACAAAACAAAATACCACCACCACCACCACCACCACCACCACCACCACCAACAACAACAAAACTATTCAGTTTTAGTGACTTTTAAGCTCCAAGTCAGGGCTTCCACAGCAGGGGATCCTATGCCTGTTGGAAGAACCTCCAGTCAAAAAACATTCTGGTAGTTTTCTATTCTATTCCACCAATACAACCTTCTTTATAGATCTCAAACACAAAACCCACTGGGGCTTCACATACACACACAAAAATGGTGTCTGCAAACTCAGTTTATAGAACAGTACACTCAGGTTTCCATTTCCCATGCCTTGATTGTCACCAGTGGCTGGAGGGAGTGTCAGTTTCATGACCAGGAAAAGTGGTTCGCACCTTGCTTTCTCCCAGCTCCCAGCTGAATTATTTTTTACCATGAAAATTTCTTTCTCTAAAGGCCTCTATTCTGTGGCTCTCACTATTGAGCCTTTTTCTCACTTAATTCTCACAGCCTTCTCCCTTCATAAAGGCTGTTTCCTTCCTTACTCTCCTCTTCCTAGGAAACTTCCCATTATTTTTGCAAATGTATAATTTTTATCCCTCTGGGGGCTGCCCTGCGTGTACTTTACTGGACTCTGCAAGGTCCAGAGTTTCCCTCTTATTCTTCCTTATCTCCATGTTGGAATAGGCTGGCATGATATCAGTGCCCCACATCGGTGCATCACTTGTAGTAGTACCCCATTGTGGTGGCTCACCAAGGAAGACAAGGAGGCATTTCAACCTACAAACCCTGCCAGACCTCAGCAGAGGGAACTGCCATCACGGCAAATGCACTCCTTGACAGTGGAACCCTGAGCCTCTCAGTTTACCAATGGTTCTCAACCTTCCTAATGTTGTGACCTTTTAAAACAAATTCCTCATGTTGTGGTAACCCCAACCATTAAATTATTTTGTTGCTACTTTATAACTGTAATTTTATCTGATATGCAGATGGTCTTTGGTGACCCCTGTGAAAGGGTTGTTTGACTCCCAAAGGGGTCTTGGACCCATAGGTTGAGAACTGTTGGTTTTTAGGCCTTTGCATATTTTGTTTTCATATTTAAAATTAGCTTGTGCAACTTCTTCCTCAACTCTATGTAAATTCTGCTAGTGTTAAATTTATGGTCTCTTAGGGACAGTTGACATCTTAAGAATGAACCCCCGCCCCCCATTCTAGAGAATATGATGTTTTTGTATTTGTTAAAGTGTCATCTGTGTCCTCCAGTAGTGGTATTTTGTTTGTTTTTAAAATACATTTCTTCTTTTGAAGAGCACCTTTGGCTTCATAACAAAAAGAGGAGGAAAGCACAGAGATCTCTCATTTATTCCGTGCCCCCAGAACATGCGTACATTCCTCCTTTCCCAGCAAAACGACACATCATTTGTTATAGTGATTCAGTTATAGTATATAGACATATTTCTTTTCTTCGGTGGTTTTGGGGATCTGGCCCAGGCCTTGCATAGGCTAAGCAAATGTTATACCCCTGAGGCATACTCCAGCCCAGCTGACACATCATGTTCACCCAAAGTCCACAAATTATGTTAGGATTCATTCTCCCTGTTGCATAGTCTATGGGTATGAACCAATGTACAAAGAATTGAATCAGTCATCATAGTACCACACAGGGCTTTTTCACTGACCCAAAACATCTGTGCTCCACCTCAGGAGACCACTTATCTTTGTGTCTTCATAATTTTGCACTTTGATCCTAAAGGAATTTTTATTTTAAAAACAACTGAAAAATGAATTAGGGTATACCACTAATACTAGTACATACTACCCACTAAAGTAGTGTGGCGTAAGATGCTAACAATAAACTACTGCTAGATTGAGCAGTAATGTTCTTAATTTATGAATGAGTATTACATAAAGCTATTAACACATGAATGGCCTTCATAATCCTACTATCTGTAACTGAACAATTTTCCCCAACTGGCTTATATCCTGGTCTTTTTTCCTAAGATGCTTTTATTTGCTGTTTGATGTATTTATTAATAAGATGTACTTATATATATTATATGTACAAAATGTGTATAGTCACGTTATTCTTCTAATATCTTGTTAGGTTTTGATACAATTATAAGAGGTATATGTATATATCATGTATGTGAAATACGTATATCTTCCAGTATTTTTAACCTAGCATTTTATTAGACAGAAAATAGGCAACCCAAAATTTATTGACATTTTTCCATTGACAATTTTTTTAATCAAAAATAGGTTTTTTTCCGTATAATTTATTCTGATCACAGTTTCTCCTCCCAGATCCTCCCCACCTCTCCATCCATCCAACTCCATACCTTCTTTCTCTCTTTAGAAGACAGACAAATAAAACAAACAAGAATAGAACAAAACAAACAGAAAAAGGAAAAACAAGAAAAAACAAAGAAAAAGCCGGAGAAACACCTACACAGAAACACAAGCACACACAGAGAACCCATAAATATACAGAATCAGAAGCCATAATATACAAGCAAAAAACCAGTGTGGTGGCTTAAACAGAAATGATCCTGAGTAGCCTTATATACTTGAATGCTTCATCACCAGGGAGTGGCACTATTAGAAAGGATTAGAAGGATTAGGAAGTGTGGTCTTTTTGGAGGAAGTGTGTCACTGGGAGTGGGCTTCGAGGTTTCAAAAGCCCATACTAGTCCAGTTTCTCTCTTTTCCTCTCTGCCTGTAGATCAGGATGTAGCTCTCAGCTACTGCTATGGTGCCTGCCTGCATGCTGCCATGCTCCCCATCATGATCATAATGGACTAAGCCTCTGAAAATATAGGCTAGCCCAGTTAAATGCTTCTCTCTGTAAGAATTGCCTTGGTCATGGTGTCTCTTTAGAGCAATAGAACAGTGACTACAATAACCGGTAAGGGAAAAAAATACCCAGACAAAGCTTCATGAGACAAAATATCTCCCTAAATACCATTGAGTTCATTTTGAGTTGGCCATCTACTGCTGGGCATTGTATACCCAGTGAGAGACTCTATTGGAGAAAACTAGTTTCTCCTTTGCAAGCAGTTGTCAATTGGAGATAGCTTCTTGGTTAGGTATGTAGCTTGTGTTTCACTCTCAGTAGTGAGACCCCCATCTGACGTGGACCTGTGCAAATCCTGTGTATCCTGCCACCACCTTTGTGAGTTCTTATATGTGTCAATGCTGTTGTATCTAAAAGACCTTGTTTCCTTGGTGTTCTCCAACCCTACTGGCCCTTACAATCTATTCACCTTCTCTTTCCCAGAGTTCTCTCAGCCATGAGGGAAGGATTTGATAAAGACATCCCATTTAGGACTGAGTGTTCTAAGGTCTCAGTCTCTGCATATTATTCAATTGTGGGTCTCCATATTTGTACCCACCCACATACCACAGGTAGAAGCTTCTCTGATGATGCTTGAGTAAGATGTATTCTGTGGATATAGCAGAATGTTGTTAGGATTCATTTTATTGCTATGTTCCTTTAGCAGAAGAATAGTGTTTGGTTTCCTCTAGGTTCATGGCCTGTCTAGTCTCAGATTCTTGGCAGTGTCAGGCATGGCTTCCATCTCTTGGAGTGGGTCTTAAATCCAATCAAATAGTGGTTGGCTACTCCCACCTTTTGTGCCACTATTGCACCAGTGTATCATGTAGGTAGGTAACTACTGTAGATGAAAGGGTTTGTAGCTGGGTTGGTATTTACCTTTCTTCTCTGGTAGTCAGCAAAATTGATCAATTCACAATGCTAAATTACATTGACTTCAGCCAGCTTGTCAATTATTTTTGATCAAGATGTTCTACTTCGCCTTATAATTAAAGATAAAAATATTTGTTGATAATGTTTAGATTGTTTTCAAAATATTTGCTCATGAGTTGAAAGCTTGCTTTTGAGAATATTTGTATTTACTTGTGGCAAAAATGTATATAACATGCTGCTAATTTTTTCTTAAAGCTTTTGAATTTGTTATGTAGAATGTTTTGATTGAGAACATTGATACACCATTTTTTTTTTTAACTCTGCTCCTTTGTCAATAGACTATCAAAATTTTTGATGAATTACTTTTTTTTCAAAATATAAAAAAAGGCAGTTGGGTAGGAATGAATTTGAAAATCTGAGAATGAAAGAAGTATAAATTTAGGATAATGTTCACATTTATAATTTATAAATTAGATACCTTTGGAACACTATATCTAATTTATGGGCTTTTAAAATAATATTTAAAATGTCATTAAAACATTACTTAAAAATATACCAAATTGATGATGGAGTTTTTATTGACATTAGAATAAAAGGTTGCTCATCCTGGATGTGAATTGTCACAGTACTGTTAATTGGTATCAATGTTAGATCTTTGAACTGTGTGACCTGGGGACATAGTTGATGTCTGAAATCTATTAGGTGCTCAATTCATAGTGGGTTGGAGGATGATAAATTTGGAAAACTCACACCTTGATTGCTGAATGGAAGCAGCAGAGATCTTCCTTTAAGTGTCCATATTTATTTTCTAAGGAGTAGGCTGGTGAGAGACTGTGTAGGTGTTCATGGCTGGGGCTCACGCCTGCATTTTCAGTTTGTGTTTCACAGGAGGCTTCTTGTTTTCAACCTATCACTTTATGTGTGACTCTGGGAGTCACAGCCCCATGGTTTAGATAACAGTAATTTCCTGGGAGTGTTGTGCTGTGCTTCTCTAGGTCCTGCCTGTGGAAACTGAAGCAGGAAGACTCTGTTTGAGCCAGTCTGGACTACGTAGTAAAGGCCAGGCTAACTTGGGCTACCTATTAAATCATATACAAAGCATGGATAAAAAAACCTCCACACACATAAAAATAATTGTCTACTTCCTACTCCGTGTTCCTCTTCTGGGAGGTTTTGGATGATAAATTAGTATATACTATTTTACTGATTTTTTTTTAAAAATTTGAATTATGACAGAACTATAATTTCTGAAAAAGAAAATGAATGACCTGCACTGTAATGAAAGGGACAAGCAGGTGCTTGGTTCCTTTGTTTTTACTGACACCTGTTCAGTTTCTGGTCGTCTGTCTTATCTATGTGTTTGGTTCTGATAGGAGAGTCCAGGGAAGAGCTTTTCTGGGGGCAGAACACCCAGTCTGAGCATCCCAGGCTGTCTCACCTCACCACCAGAGCAAGAAAATCCGAAGAGACTTTCTCCTTAACCCATTTCTGTCAGTAGTTCTCCTCTTTGGAACCAAAGTGAAGGAGCACAGGCAGGCGTCTGGGATGGATCCTTGAGCTCCTGAGATACACTCATATTCTGGAAATCAGCCTATTAAGGAATATAATAAAGCCAGGAAGCCACTGGGAAAAATCACAGAGATCATTAGATTATGAATGTCATTAGTTTTGGCTATTATTATCTAATGGATAATGACTGCTTAATGAGCTTTGGGACGTTAGGCAAGTTAACCTCTCTAAACCCTAAGCTTTAAACCGGGGTTAATGGTAGTTCCCTTCTCAGATGTTTGCCATGAAAATTAAACAAGACAGAGTGAGTGCATTACGTAGGTTCTCAGTTCTAACCCTGAAATCAGGGTTTGACGGACTTAAGCAGAGGATTTGGAGTGGATAGAAGAATCCTCAGTTTTACTTGAAGGGATGGAGAACTAAAACAAAAGGTCGCACAACCCAGAGTTGTAGTTCGAATCATGGCACAGCTACTGTTGGGAGAACTCTTGCATTGCTGCTGCACCCTGGATACAAGTTTGCACTACCACACTGGGGCACTCAGCAACACTGTTACTGTGGTACTTTTGAAGCATTACAGCCACCAGCTCTCAGAGTAATTCTGTACTATCCCTGGTTCTTTGTGTCACTTAATCCTGGTCCAGAATCTCAAGCAAGTGATTCCAGGTCATTTAGCCAAGCCTTGTAGCCGGGAGCTTGGGGAAGCAAATTTGTAATATTATCAGCATTTTGGTGGAAATATGGGTTGTGTTCATCATGAATATAATTTCTAAGCTAAAAATTTACATGGGATCCTTTTAAGCGCACTGGATGATACTCAGCTGGTTTTGAAGTATCTCAAGGGTAGTTCTGTGATGTCAGCCTATAGGTACCCCTGACCCATCATTTGCTGTCATCCTTTTTCCTCTTGGTTTCCCATTTGTAAAAGTGGTCAGTGATGGCTAAGCGTGGTGGTAAATGCTTGCAATCTCAAGACTGAGGCAGGAGGATCCCTGCAGGTTTGAGGCCAGCCTGGGCTAAATTGGAAGATCCTTTCTCCCTCAGCCCCCCACAGAATAGGTGAGAACATCAGAATATCCATCCGTTACTGTCCGAAGAACTGGATTTGAAAAGTGGTTTAGAGCCACCTCACTTCTTGTGTAGAGCAACAGCGCTTCAGTAGCATTGCCAAGGGTATAAGCAAAGCATGCAAAATACCTAGCGAAGTAAGTACCACTCAGTGAACACTCTTAAAGACAAAGCAAGAGGCTACCCTGGGGATTATAGACCAAGTTCTCTTATTTCATAAAACCTTTAATAAATACTTGAGTATTTAAGATAACGTACTTTGGACTAGCACTTTCAGAGTGACTACCAAGTCAAAATATTCTTGTGACATAAGGCATTACTTGCCTTTTCAGCAGTATTTTCTCAAGAACAGGTTCCCAGAGTCCATATGACATGTGACCACAACACATCGGATATAGAAACAGATTTGGTTTTCTATTGAAGAGACTTGCAAAAATGTCAAATAGTGTCACTGTTTTTTTTTTTTTTTAATTTTTCTTTTGTTCTGGAAAATTTTAAAAATATATAGTTATGCTAATATGCAGTGGTGTTCTTATTTTCTAAAAATAAGTATTTTTAAAATTACCCCTTTCTATTTTTGCAACTATTGATAGGATAGTACATATAAACAAATTGGACATCAGTAATTGTTAAGCTTCTAAAAGGGTCTCAATCCCAAAAGGTTTAAGAATTGCTATTTAAGGGAAATATTTTTCTGCAAGAAAGTGTGTATTTGAATGACCTACTGCAAGTATTTGAATTGAGGCCTAAGTATGTAGACCTCGAAAAACTTTCAAAAGTCTTTAATTAGCTTAATAAAAACTACAGTATGCATGTAGAGATTAAATGGAGAATGAGCACCATTTCCCACAAGTTCCCTGGTTCAGGTTTTTAAGGAAAGACAATGACTTAGAGACCGATTTTACTCTAGTGCTGTTACTCACAGTTTGTTCAAAGGAGATACACTTAAAAGAGTTAGGTTCTTAATCAGAATTTTTACATGTGTAGCTAAGTCCATGACAAACTTTTCACTAGTTTTGTCTGTGTTTATTTCAGTGCTCTGCTTTTTAATGAAGTAAAATATGTCACCACCTTGGAAGACCTTCATGGCATAGAAAATTCTCTGAAAGGAAAAGCAAATATGATATTCTCATATGTAGAAGCCATCGGAACACCAGGTATCACAAAGTTGCTTGGTTTTGCTGTTCCTGTACTCGTGTGACTTCATTGAAGTGCTTCAGGTAGGCTTAGTGAGGTGCGCCAGATAAAGCCTCTCTACTGTTGCATCTTCTGTAAGTGAGCAGCATAAGGGACTGGTGATTTAGAACCCAGCCATTCAGGTTAGCCTCCTTGCTCACCAGTTGCTGAGTTGGACAAGTTATTTAACCTCTGTGTTCCAGTCTCTGGACAGGGAAAGCTGTGGATAGCTGAGGAAGCCTGGAGTGAATGTATAAAGAGCAGGTGAAGCCCCCAGTGAGTGTGTATCACATGACATGGGGGGCCATGTCAAAGACCCCAGTGTCTCAGACTCAGGAGCTGTGAAGCCTTCCTCCAGGTAATGCTCGGAGGGGTCTGATCCAAGTATGAGACTTTATCAGACTAAAGTGTGTACAAAAGTGAGCACCTGTACCTCCCTCCTCCCAGATGACTGCAACCTGAGAATGCTCCTCTAAAGACTTCCCGCGGAGACTGGCTGGCAGCGCTATTCCTACCCTTTTAGTTTCAGTAGTTGCTGCACTCTATCAGAGTGCACACAGCACACCTGATCCCAGCCTCTGTGTGTGTGTGCGCGTGTGCGCGCGTGTCTGCTTCTCTGTCTGTCCACCTGTCTGTCCACCATTCTTCATTCCCTCACTGCACCAGTCAGGTTTCCAGAACTAATCCATGCAGGACATGGTAGAAAATAACTGTGCCTACCTCTTAGTGTTATTTCAGTGTTATTTGTGAGACTCCAATAATGTTTTTCATTGTACAAGTTGAATCCAGAATAGGATTAAATGAATCCGGATAAATAAAATGTTTTCTGGTGTGTTTAGTAGTATTATAAGAATGTTAATTATTGCCAGTTATATTTCCTTTATAGTCCTCATGGTACCTAGTATAGTTTTTATAGTTTTCGGTAAATACTATTGACTCTGGCTTCCTTTTCTATTTTAATATTAAATAGTTTAATATTAATATTTTCCTATTTAATATTTCATAGTTTTCCTTAATTAAAAAATAAATTTTTGATAGAACCACATAAACATTAGTACCTAATTATCTGGTAAAGAAGTTTATAAACATTTTATTAACAGATTATAGTTATGTTTTTGTAGTGAGACACTTTACCAGGAGACTTTTTGTGCTGTGAAGCCTTCCTTAACATGTCACTTGGACTTCTGGGAACAGCTTGGAAGGAGGTATATATGAGGGAGAGTGTCCGTTGGAAACAACAGTTGGGGTAGAGACAGGGAAGAGTGAGCACAAAAGCTGATGATAGGGAAAGCAAGCAGAAACAAGGCTCAGATAAAGACAGATAGTTCTAGAGAATAAGAAAGAAGGCAGGTAGTTGCTGGAAGTCTTAGATACAAATAAAGACATCCAGAAGGGGCTCTAAAGGCTTGGCTTCCCTTCCCTTCCCCTCCCCTCCCCTCCTTTCCCTTCCTTTCCTTCCCTTTCCTTCCCTTCCCTTCCCTTCCCTTCCCTTCCCTTCCCTTCCCTTCCCTTCCTTCCCTTCCCTTCCCGTCTTCCCTTCCCTTCCCTTCCCTTCCCTTCCCTTCCCTTTCCCTTCCCTTCCCTTCCCTTCCCTTCCCTTCCCTTCCCTTCCCTTCCCTTCCTTCCCCTTCCCTTCCCTTCCCTTCCCATCTTCCCTTCCCTTTCCCTTCCCTTCTTCCCTTCCCTTCCCTTCCCTTCCCTTCTTCCCTTCCCTTCCCTTCCCTTCCCTTCCCTTCCCTTCCCGTCTTCCTTCCCTTCCCTTCCTGTCTTCCCTTCCCTTCCCTTCCCGTCTTCCCTTCCCTTCCCGTCTTCCCTTCCCTTCCCTTCCCTTCCCGTCTTCCCTTCCCTTCCCTTCCCTTCCCTTCCCTTCCCTTCCCTTCCCTTCCCCTTCCCTTCCCTTCCCTTCCCTTCCCTTCCCTTCCCTTCCCTTCCCTTCCCTTCCCTTCCCTTCCCTTCCCTCTTCCCTTCCCTTCCCTTCCCTTCCCTTCCCTTCCCTTCCCTTCCCTCTTCCCTTCCCTTCCCTTCCCTTCCCTTCCCTTCCCTTCCCCTTCCCTTCCCTTCCCTTCTTCCCTTCCCTTCCCTTCCCTCTTCCCTTCCCTTCCCTTCCCTTCCCTTCCCTTCCCTTCCCTTCCCTTCCCTTCCCTTCCCTTCCCTTCCCTTCCCTTCCCTTCCCTTCCCTCTTCCCTTCCCTTCCCTTCCCTTCCCTTCCCTTCCCTTCCCTTCCCTTCCCTTCCCCTTCCCTTCCCTTCCCTTCCCTTCCCTTCCCTTCCCTTCCCTTCCCGTCTTCCCTTCCCTTCCCTTCCCTTCCCTTCCCTTCCCTTCCCTTCCCTTCCCTTCCCTTCCCTTCCCTTCCCTTCCCTTCCCTTCCCTTCCCTTCCCTTCCCTTCCCTCTTCCCTTCCCTTCCCGTCTTCCCTTCCCTTCCCTTCCCGTCTTCCCTTCCCTTCCCTTCCCTTCCCTTCCCTTCCCTTCCCTCCCCTCCCCTCCCTTCCCCTCCCCTCCCCTCCCCTTCCCTTCCCTTCCATTTTAGAACTTTCTCAGTAACTGCCTTTCTGGGAGAAGCTGAACCAGAGGTGGGTAGAGTTCCGTTAGGAGTCCAGTTATGAGTGACAAAGTAACAGTTACAAAAAGCTTAGATACAGCATTTAGGAATGGCTGCAGCCTTTAAGAATCCAGACCCAAACGACAGAAAACAGACATACCCTTTTTTAAAAGAAAGAAACCTTACCTGTTTTCAAAACTATTAGATGGTAACAGTAGTAACTTACTCATATTAATGTTTGCAGACATCTCTGCGACCACCGTGGCCAGCAGAGCAGCAATCCACGTGAGGCAAGGGGGTCATTCAGTTCAGCAGATTAAGTAGCCAGTGTTGATTCAGATTTGGAGTTTGACCCTGGTAGTTTATTTTAGGCATATTTAAGCACAGCACAATCTGGTGAAAATCTTTCTAGTGATAATTTATCCATGTACACAATGAAAGTTATGATATTACTACATTGAAACTCTTCGTAAAGTACGTGTGACACCCATAAAGATGGGCTGTATAGATTCACTACATGTGACACCTTCCTAAAGATGGGCTCTATAGATTTACAAGTTCACAATAAGGGTCTGGGTGAGGATCCAGTGTAGTCTCAGCCATACAGATAATGCAAAGATCACCAGGGTATTAACACATGTCCTGTGTGTTTAACATTCCTGGTTCCCTAGTGCTCTGTAAACGCAAGAACCTCTGTGCTTCCCATAAATCCTTTTCATTTGTTCGTGAGTGTGCGTGCATGTGTGCATGCGTGTGTGTATCTGTATGTGTATGTTGCTGCACATGTAGAATCCAGAGGTTAATATCAATGTTCTTTTCAATCAGTTTCCATTTTATTTCCTGAGACAAGATCTCTTGCTGAACCTGGAGCTTGCCAGTTTGGCGAGTTCAGCTAGCCTAGCTTATCCTGGAGGACTCCCTGTCTCTGCCTCCTGAGAGCTGGGATATGGAGAATTCTAACTCAGGTCCTCATACTTGGCTCCAGGTGTTTTACTCGCTGTGTCATCTCCCTACCCGATTCTGTGCTGGTATGAAATAAACTGTATGTTGAGATTTCCAGTTTTTGTAAACATACAGTTTGCTGGCATACCACGAAACATAGTAACTTTATAAAATTGTACTTCAGGGCTGGCAAGATGGCTCACTGGGTAAAGGTACCCGCCACTAAGCCTGCCACTTAGGACCTCCCACCCTCAATACTGGAGCAGAGAACCAACTCCCAGAAATTGTCCTATGACTTCCATGTTAGTGTTTCCCACAACATTAAAAATTAAAATTTTAAAATTTAAAACAATGCTAACAATTTGCATATTTTGTTTACTTCTCAGGGTTCTCAGGTTTTGTTTACCCCAGTGCTAGTTGTGATTAGTGAAAAACACGAGTTATAGGGGCTCACTCAGCTGGAGCAAAACAAGGATTAATTCCTTGATTATATTTAATCATTTCAGTCTGACTGCCATGTTTGAAATAGATTGAGAGGAGTAAGCATGGATAGAATGAGGGAGAAAATGGGAAATTGCTGTAGTAACGCAGGCAGCGGCTGACGGGGTGACCAGGCAGCAGTGGAGGTGGGAGCGAGCGTGAAGGAAGGTTCTGTGTTTTGGAGATGGAGTGTGATGACTGTATCTTCTGTCATGTAGGGAGACAAAGGTGGCTGTGAGGTGGTCTAGGAGACTTGAAAGGTAAAATTGCTAATAGCCAAGATGGCTGAGATGGGGATAGCTCAGATTAGACTTGGAGGTTTGGAACAGGACAGTTGGAGTTGCCTTTTTGACATCATGCTTGTGAAATATACCAAGGTAGATGGGTATGACTAGGTTGCACTTCTGTGTTGGGGATGCAGACCAGGGACATGAATTTGAGAAGTAAATCAGCGATGCCCAGGAGCAGTTGAGCATTTGTTGAGGAGGAACCAGTGAAAGAGACAGAAGGGGCGGTCTGTACGCAGGAGGCCTAAGAGCAAAGTGGAGATAAGTGTTTGTCTCTCTGAACAAAGATATGGTAATGCATTTCCCTCCAAACTTTTCTCCTTATCTCGAGGTATAGGATGCCATGAAAAACGCACAAGAAAACTAAAGTCAGCGTATCCCATAAGGCTGGAGAGGTGGCATTTACGTGGTGTTTGTTTACTCTCAACAAAGCCCCCAGTTGGACTACAGCATTTGCAAACCCAGTCTTCTCTGTGGGTCTCTAGGCCTGCCACTGTAAGCTCACTGGGGCACAGCATGACCTGACCTCACGCACCAGAGCCCAGAGGAAGAACTTAACTTCCACTTCTTCCCCAAGGTGACTCAGAAATGTGCCAGTGACATGACATCCACAGCTGAGAATGTGCCTGTCCATTAGCTGGAAGTATCATGTTGTACTGGTTTTCTCTTTTCTTTTCTTTCTGGTTTTTCAAGACACAGTTTCTCTATTGTAGCTCTGGCTGACCTGGAACTCACTCTGTAGACCAGGCTGGCCTCCAACTCACAGAGATCCACCTGCCTCTGCCTCCCAAGTACTGGGATTAAAGGCGTGCGCCACCACCGCCTGACTGTGTTGGTTTTCTTAATTCAGGGAGGATGAGGTATCACACAGACAGAACTTGAGATTTGCTACATTTCTTTCCTTTTTTTTTTTTTCAATTCCCATCTCTCAAAAATTTTGCTCTATATTTTCAGTAATACTCAGATAAAATTTTAGACAAAATTACCCCAGGCATTTTTGGCAGGTATAAACATATCAACAACTCATAGCAGAAATGTTTGTTCCAGAGGCCTTAAATCAGAGGACGACATCCGAACTAATGGTTTATTCTTCACTCTGATTATGAGAGTTGGCATCTCACTTGATTTTCTTCTCACATTGGTACTTTTGATTGCTCATTAGAAGAAAGTACTTCAATTAACATGATAGTAGAGGTGTTTTACCAAACACTCACCCTCTACTCTGCCTTATTTGCAGTTAGCCTGGAGCTTTCCTTCCCATCAGGCTCTGATGTTCCCTCAGGGATGCCAGTCTCTGGTGCAATGTAGGATGTGTATGAAGAATGCAGCTATTAATAGTATGGAACATCCTCCACATGTAGCAGAATGAAGCCTTTGTTCACAGGACGAAAGACCCCCAAACTCTGGTTTCCATTTCAGGTTTCTGGAAGGGAGCCGAAGCATCAGGTGTGGAGGGAAGCCCATAAGTCTTCACTTTTAAAATAAGCATCAGGTGATTCTTCCCAGGCATGTTTGGGAAACATCACAGCATACTGTCTCTGAAGATCTTCTTCAGGGCACTCAGATTGTCTGTGTTAGCCATACCTTCCACCTATGGAAAGGAGCTTTCAGATCTGGGTTCAGAACAAACCATGCCTTTCCAGCTCGTGGGTGTGCTAGCTGTCAATGGTCTGACGTCTAAATTACAGGAGCCAGCTATGAAAGAAGCAAAATGTTTCTGCTGGGCATGCATGCCTCATCTTCTGTTCAAACAAGAGCTGTGTCTTAGTGACATAGGTGGACAAGAGCCTGCAATGCCAAACATGACTTCTTCTGTGAGCCATCATAGTACAGAGACATTTTCATGTTCTTCATTCTTTTGGGGATGTCTTCCTAGGCTTCAGTAATCAGCAGAAACCAGGAACGTCCAAACATTCCAGTTGTAGCCAGTTCCCTCCTCTAAGGCTCTGTTTCTGCTTATGCCGTGAGGATGAGGGAGAGCTAGGAAGGAGAGTCAATGGAAGAAGGTTTGCCTAATGTGTGTGAGGCCCTGGGCACAATCCTCACTACTGGGATGCGTAGTAGGGAGTGGGGCATTGCTGAAGATGAGATTTTGAGGAGCATAGGAACAGTTATGTTAAGTACAGTAAATTAAGAACTGCTAGTTGGCCACAATGCTTAGCAACATGGTGGTTTCTGATGACCTTGGCCAGTTCAATTTCTATAGATTAATAGGAGCAATGCAGAGGTGTGAGAGAATAGTAGAGTGGTTGGAGATAATGAATATAGAGACCCTGGAGAGGAGTTTTGCAGTAAGGGAAAAGAGAATCCTGGGCATCATCTGGAAGAATATGTGGACAGACAAGACTTTTCAAAGAAACTTGTTTATGTGTTGACAAGAAAGTGCTAGTTGAAAAGCGGGAATACGTCATACAGGTGAATGGCTGTAGCAAGAGCTCTGAGTGGGCAAGGGGGAGACGTGGTTCTGTCATGGAAGTACAGCAAGTTCCTCTGTGGTAACAGGAAGGATGCGACAGTATGGCATCGTGTTAGGTGAGTTCACAGACAGAGTTTGGGGAGCTTATGGGGTATCCAGCCCCCACTCTGTGCATGTGCATCTGTGGAGGCCAGGGTGAGGGTTCCGAAGAGATTGTTTACACGGATAATCCAGCCACCGAGGATGAAGCCAGCGGTGCTGGTGAGAATGTTAGTCAAAGACAGCTGCCTGGAAATGGCAGTGATGCCAGAAGAACTCAATACGTGACAAAGAGGGAATCATCAAAGAAGAACCTCAAGGAATTTCCTAGGCTGAAGGACTCAGGCTTCCAGGATATCAGGAGTTAAAGCTATTCTGAAGTCTTCAGGAGTGTGTGTGCAGTTAAATGACTGTGATGGTTAATTTTTGTGACCCACGTGACTAGATTTAGAATCACCTAGAAGACACACCTTTGGCTGTATCTGTGAGAGTCTTTCCAGAGAGATTTAGCTGAGGAGGAAAGACTAGCTAAACTTGGAGACCTTTATTCCATAGGTCAGGGTCCCGGGCTGAGTGCAGAGGGAAAAGGAGAAAAGCTGAACACCAACAGTGACCACTGCTTCCTGACTGCAGGCGCAGTATAAGCAGCCGCTCCATGCTCCTGCTGCTGTCCCTCCCCACCATGATGACTGTACCCTTTTAATCATAAGCCAAAACAGACTCTTCTTTCTTACGCTGCTTTTCGTTAGGTGTTTGGTCCCAGCAATGGGAACAGTTACTGACACAAGGACCAAGAATGAGAACAGCATCAAACTTCTTAGTTTCCACTCTTAGGAGAGTTGGAATGGTTGGAATCTAGTCTTTAACCAGCCAGTCGTATATTGTGTTAATTGTAAAAGAATTAAGACACCTTGAGAGGTACAGGGTGCTGAAAATTATGTATTTCATGTATCTTCTCATAAGATGGTGCTAGGGAAGGGACAGAGGTAGCAACAATAAACAAGGCAGGCTTAACGGGCCAAAGGCAAAGAATAGCAGTCCTCAGAATGACAGCTGTGTGCCAGACATCAGTAGACGATAGAATAGACCAGCATGCTCTAACAAGCATCTCTAGGATAATAGACTAGATCAGCTTTCCCAACCTGTGGCTTGAGACCCCTTTGCTGGTCAAACAACCCTTTCAGAAGGGTCGCCTAAGACCATCTGCATATCAGATATTTACATTTTAATTCATAACAGTGGCAAAATTACAGTTAGAAGTAGCAACAGAAATAATTTTATGGTTGGGGTCACCACAACATGAAGAACCATGTTAAAAGGTTGCATCATGAGGAAAGTTGAGAACCACAGTACTACAAAATGTACCTGATACATTTGAAGACTTGACAAGAAAAAGCAATTGTGGAAGGGTTTAAGAAGGAGAAGTGATTATGATTCTGCTTTGTATAGCTCACCTGTAGCTAATCCTCCTGAGTCATAATGTAAACACTAAATAAGATGCAGTACAAATTAGAACGATACCAGGAGGGCTAATGGAACGTGAAGAACGTACATTTCTAGAGCCGGGTTTCAGTAAAGAGATGTAGTTTATTCTCTTCCACAGTGGGGCATTGGCAGACAGAGTAGTAACTTTGTTTATCTGCCATCTACGTTTGTATATCTGCATGCATGTGTTGATAGCAAGTATCAGGAAGTAACAGATAAGAATGGCATTTTAAAAAAGTGACATTTACAGACTTTCAGATAGAACACCAAAAGAAATAATGGGTGAATTAGAAGTGTTTGTCTTGAGTGTTAGAGATGGGATAGAAAGTAGGGGAATGGTTCTTTTTTTCTTAATATGCCTTGCTGATTGTCTCTTAAAAACTGACAAAAACAAGTATGTACAAATATATAAAATATAATGGGAAACTTGTGAATTCATACATACTTCCCACTAATAAGAAGAGCCAATCAGTCATGTGCTTTTTACAAGAATAATCAAGGATAACTCATTTTCTACTGTCTCAGTACCTTTATAAACTTGAATAAAATATACTTCCATTTTCTTTGTTTGTTTGTTTTTCAAGACAGGGTTCCTCTGTTGTAACTCTGGCTGTCCTGAAACTCACTCTGTAGACCAGGCTGGCCTCAAACTCGCAGAGATCCTCCTGCCTCTGCCTCCAGAGTGCTGGGATTAAAGGCATGCACAATCCCCGCCTGGCTATACTTCTGTTTTTTAAGATTTGTTTCTATTTATGTGTATGTGTCTGTGTGAGTGTACACCACATGTGTGTGGGTGCATTGCACATACATTCCCTCACAGCTGGAGTTACGAGCTGTCCCAGCAAGTCTGGGGTATGGACTCAGGTCCTCTGGAATAGTAATAAGCTCTCTTAACTACAGAACCATGTTCCTTTGTATTTTCCCTTACATTTAATAGGTAATAAAAGGGTTATGGTAATATGCAGAATAAAAGTTTACATGGGGTCACATCTAACTTTCTGTCTCCCTGTCTCCTCTTCAGAGCACAGAGCAGTCATGGAAGCCGCTTTTGTGTATGGGACCTCATACCAGTTTGCCTTAACCACAGAAATTGCCCTTTTAGAAAGTATCGGGTATGTATGAGAGGTGCAGGTCAATGGTTTGATTTTCTGTTGTTGACATACTTCATGCTCATCACTGTCATGGCTTGGGCTTCTCTGAAGGAATCGTACACAGTTGTAAGTATATAGGGAAGCCTGGGCTGCCTTTGTTCCTGTGTTGTACACCACACCATGACATTACATAGACACAGTGGCAATGTGGGGCGAGCAACGGCAGTGTGGATCAGCCGTGTGATGGAGTCATGATGGCCACAGGAGGGATTTTAGGGATGGACCTGCAGTGGTCACATGGGGGTCATATGGCGGTCAAATAACAGTTTCAGAATTAGGCTCCAGAGAATCTTCGTGAGGATTCTGTAAGTCACTTTGTCATAAGAATCCTAAATGTTCTCAAGTAGTTTTTGAACAGAATGTTTAAAAAAATTTTTTTTTGTCTGATCCATGACTTAAAGTTCTAGATTAGCAGTTCCCAACCTGTGGGTTGTAATCCCTTTGGGGTTGAATGATCCTTTCACAGGGGTCACCTAAGACCATCCTGCATACAGATATTTATATCAAGATTCACAATAGTAGCAAAATTACAGTCAGGAAGTAGCAACGAAAATAATTCTATGGTTGGGGATCATTACAACCTGAGGAACTGTATAAAAGGTTGCAGTGTTAGAAAAGCCGAGAGCCACTGCTCTAGATAGAAGCCCATTTTTCAGTGCTTTTGGTGGGGGAGGGTTAATCTAAGGTAAATTTTTTTCCTTTAATATTTAAAAACCACAAGAAGTAACCAATGAAATTTAATGACTAAGTGTAGCTTCAAAATTCTCTCCAAGAAAATTCCAAAGCAAGGCAAAGTGACCTTTTGTGGCAAGTGGCCTCCTGCTGACCCCTCAGGACATCATCATAGGCCTTTGCTGTGCTATGAACAATTGTTTAAAGCCCAGACATCTTACACTTCTGGAGGTTTCAGGCCAATTTCAGGAAAGCAGAGACACGTCCTCACAGAGTTACTTGGAAACGGAAAAGTATTAAAGTTCTCTGCACTCTTACTGCTTAGTTGTTTTGAGTCTGTTATTGAACTTCTCTTGTTTTCTGTGACATACTCTTCCCCTCTCCTCTCTGGTCTGTCTCTGTGAGCAGCAGAGGACCCTGATTAGCGTTTTCCAGCTTTATGCCACTTCAGAGCCTTTGATACGATCCTCATGAGGGTGTCTGCTCAGCCCTTCCCTTTTAGCACTGGTTAGCAAGTAATCGGGGCTATCCCTCGGAAGTGGTGCACAGCTGAGCCTTAGCTATACACTGGTCGCTTTCCTTTGAAATGCACATTCATCCTACTTCCTGAAGGATTTTATGTCTCCTCTTCTGTGTAAACTCTTTGATCTTTCCTCTTTTTCCTTTCTCCTTCCCACCTTGAGGCAGAATGAAATATTTTCTTTGTTCTTCTTGTATATTGCAATTTATAAATTTCATTTTAGTTGTTCTTTTAGCTTAAGCCCTTAAAGGATTCATGTGGTCTTATTAGTCTTTATTGTTTAACACAGAGCTTTTAAAAATTTTTTTGAGATTAAATGTAATTACATTTCTGTCTTCCCTGTCCTCCCTCTAAATCTTCCCATATACCTCTTCCCGCTCTCCTTCAAATTCATGACCTCTTTTTCCCTGTTACTGAATGCACATATGTATTTGTGTGTGTGTGTGTGTGTGTGTATATATATATATATTATATATATATATATATATATATATATATATAATATGTATATATATGTGTTTGTGTGTGTGTGTGTGTGTGTTTTCAGGGCTGACCATGTGTCACTGAAAGCCAGGTAGTGTGCTCTTCCCTGGGGAGGACCACCTCTCCCACTCCGAGCTTTTCTCAGTTGGCTGTAGTTACTGTGTAGGGTTTGAGGACTCATGAGCTTTTCATCTAGCTTGGCATACTCATTGGTGCCATCTTTGTTCAGGTCACATTTGAACTGTCATGTTGGTGAGGCTTTATGTGTGTAGCTTCTGATGTTACTAGGAGACACACTCTCACAGCGGTCTCCCTGGTCCTCTGGTTCTTACAGTCTTTCTGCCCCTCTCCCACAGTGTTCCCTGAGCCTTAGTTGTGGGAAGCTTTATAGATTGGACGGGGCTCCACAGCTCTGTATTTCGACTGGTTGAGATTTGTCTGTCATGGTCTCTGTCTGTTTCATCATTTTGATGAAAGATGAAGATAACACTTATCTGTGGGCATAAGGGCCGGTGTTCATAGATTGTGGGGTATTCTGTCTTAGGGAGTTAGTAGTTATAGGTTCTCCTCCAGTAGCCATGATTTTACTAGCACTGAGGTCTCAGAACTCTCTCCTTATTGTTGAGTGGGTCTTAAGTCTAATTAGAGAGCCAAAACTCAAATTATAAACTGTGTTTGTTGTAGAGGAATATTTAATCATCTATTTGATCAGTAGCATGTCTGCTCTGGGAAAGTATCACATCGAAAGACCTGTGTGATAGCTAGGAAGAGGTCACATCCAAGGGCCTATATGAAGGGATCACATTCAGATGTGTGACTCAGATGGAATGCAGAAAGAATGTTAGACTAATCCTTGTAGTAGGGCACCACTGTGGCGGCTCAGCAAGAGAGACACTGAGGCATTTGCATACATGTCAGCCCTGTCAGACCCCCTGGCCAGTGCCAGACTCACAGTGGGACCCCAAATATCTGAGCTCAGGTGTTTTTATTGATTCTGAACTCCTCAGGTGCAGATCATAAGCAATCAAACATCCCCCACAGAAATCCAACACCTGCAGACGATACAAAATGCCAGGACCTGTGCGTCCCTTTTTCCAACAGTGCACAAAACAATTATTTTAAACACAACTAAAAATGAACTTCTACAACAGATCCTGTTCTCTGTGCTAATGCTAGGTGAAAGGGATTTCTGTGGTTAAGGCAACAAAGGACACACCTATAATCCCAGCTCTAGGGATCTAAAAGGAAGCAGTCAGTTCAGCATTTTTACAGAACTAGCACATGCCTTTAATCCTAACTCTGAGATTGAATCAGAGTGAGGACACACCCATCTCTCAAGATATAAGAGCAGGCCCTGAGTTCAGAGACATAGGGGAGTTCAGAGAGATACAGAGACAGTCTAAGGATTCTGAGGTAGTCTACGGAGTCTGAGGTAGAGACACAGGCATTTTGGCAGAAGGAGTCAGTATCAATCAGGAAGAGTGAGTTTGGGAGAGTCAGTTTGAAGCCAAGCAGAGCAGTTCAGTCAGAGAGGTTGTGGGAGTCAGCCACAGTGAGAATTCAGTCAGAAATAGCCTGTTCAGAAGGTCAGTTTGAACCAGAACAGCAATTGAGTTGAATCTGTCAACCAGAAGAGTCAGTTGAGTTCAATTCAGCTCTGGGTTCAGGAGCTATCCAGAGTGAGTTTGCCTTGGAGGCTAAGGCTGAAGTCTTCTAGGTCTGGGCTTGTATTTCGAAGATTGTGGTGTTTGGAGGCTAAAACCCTCTTAAGGACCAAGAATTGAGTTGGCCAAAGAATAAACTGTCCTTTGAACCAGAACTTACATTTACAGTTTGCCCAGCTTTGTAATTTTCAAGATGCAAATTTACAAGCTCTCGCAGCTGTCAGATGGTTTCTTTCTTAAGGCATAGTTTAACTAAGCTCCTGGGAAAGTGAGGACTTAATGGGGATTGATGGGTAAGCAGAGAGGGGAGGTCAGTGCCTCTACCTCTAGGGGGCGCTGGTCCCCTCAGTTTATTCAAAACAGCTTTGGGTTTAAATTAAACTTAGAATATTTGTATTACAAAGCTTCATTTTTAGGATAGCTCTAGAAAAGCAACTATATTTAAAGGTAATCTCATCTGTGAGTCTTTTATTGAAACCTATAACCTAATCTAGACATTAATGTATAAAAGAATTTGAGGAGTTTGCTCAGATATTAAGGTTAATTATCCTAAATATTTTTTATTTTCTTTTGTCAAAGTTGATTTTATTTTTAAAGTTAGCTCTTAGGTTTTTATTAAAACAGTAATTCAATGCATGAGAGTTAAGCAAATGAATTCGTTAGCGTGAGGATCACACTGTAGTAGGAAATTTAATCAAGTCTTTGTACTGGAGATGATATGTCACACTTTAGCTCTGAGGAAATCTTTGTAAATATTTTGTGATTATTTAGTGAGTGTTTCCTGACATTTGGTTGTTGTGAAAAGTTGGTGGAGCTCTTAAACACCGGGTATGAACACCTGGTAGAAGTCTTTGTTGTTAAAGTACCTTGCCAACCACCTCCCCAGCCCCCCGCCCCCCAGAAGAACTCTTTGTATCGTAAATGGAGGAATCTTATGGCATTTGTGAATCTTAGTAAACAAGATGTTCCTGACATACCAGGAAGTCCGAGACTGAGACTGCAGGGTGATAATTTTTCTCCAGGAAACAAACTATATCTGGAGTTCTGAAATGTAAAGTAAAGTAGGCTTTGTGTGACATCCAGTACAGGCAGCCCGGCTAGCTCATCCTTCGAGAGACTGATCTGGGAGTAGCTTTCATTCTTTGATGGTCCCTATGACTTAGTTTACCAACATTGCACATTGAATTTCAGTAAGTGTCTCTTTCTGGTTTTCAATTTGCAGCTCTGAGAATATAGAACATGCACATCTCTACTTTCTTCATTGTAAACTGGTCTTGGACTTGACTGAGCACTGCAGACGAACATTAATGGAGCAAGCGTTGACTACGCTGAATATTCACGTGTTTGTTAAGGCAATGAAAGCACCTCTGTTGGTATGTGTTTTATTTTACTATAGCAGACATTCATACATGAAAGTTAGTAAGTTTTGATTGACAGACAAGTGTTTACATTGATGACTATATTTTAATCTTTTCTTTGGACACGTCACTTTTACTTCACAGCATTCGAGAGTAATTTCTTGTTAATTGTAGAAAATAAATTGTTTTTAAAATAGTATTTTTATGTCTTGATTTATTGTATCAAAACATGATGCATCAAAACCCAAATATAACATGTAAGCGGCAATACTGAGTGATAGTTAGAATGAGTGCGGATACCTAGCGAGGCTCCGAGAGTAGAGGCCAGTCATGGTTAACACAAGTTCTCTCTTGTGAATGCTGTAGTCACTGTGTAAAGAGTTGGTAGCCATTGCACCACAGGTCCATTGTGTCTCACTTTAGGAAGCATTAGCCATAAAGAGTTCTAGAGACACATTTGATAATGGCGGGCAGCACTTTGAAATGTTAAAGGCTTGTCTTGATGTGACAAACCTTGAGTAGATTTTCTCACGTGATACATCTTTAAAAAATGGTTCACGTGTTTTACAAGTAATCTGAGCAGCACCACAGAGTGTAAATTAAAAAATACAGGTCGCCGCATCTCATCACCCTGAAAGTGACTGCGCGATGCTCAACTTCATCGTCTCTGCGCCTCACACAGACGAGTGTGGGTGGCCCAGTGGACAGACAGCTGAGTGTCGTCTGCTAGTGAGAAGCCTTGCGTTTCAGTCTCACTTGAACTTAACAGAAGAAGACACAGATAAGCATCCAAAGGGATTATTCTTATGAACATTTTATTGTTATCAAGCACTCTTTAGGAGATACTGTCTTAAGTGTTGAGTTATGAAAATACCAAGAAATTAAAGAGTAAGTTTTTTAAAACTCCCATGTTTTCATTTTAGGTAGAAGGTATTTGCTTTTGCTTTAAAGGATGGGAAAAATAACTTCATATATTTATTTTCAACTCTGTTCCCTTGCCTTTCTAATTGTGTGTGTGTGTGTGTGTGTGTGTGTGTGTATATTATATGTTTTACCTGTAATCATAATTTCCAACTTTTTTTTTCCGAGACAAGGTTTCTCTGTTGTAACCCTGGCTTTCCTGAACTCACTCTGTAGACAAGGCTGGCCTTGAACTCACAGAGATCGGCCTGCCTCTGCCTCCCAGTGCTGGGATTAAAGACATGCATCACCACCACTCAGCCATAATTCTAACTTTTAAAAAGCCAAGCTTCACATTTACTGGAATCAGCGCTAGCCACTTTTGCTGGCTTAATCCTTTAGTTCTTTATTTTAATAACTTTTCTTCAGTTACATCTTGGTTGCAAAGAAGTTTCTGGTTTATTGTTGTTGTTGAGACAGGGTCTCACTGTGTAGCCCAAGCTGGACCAGTACTTGCTGTCTAACCCAAGCTGATGTCGAACTCACGATCCTCTTCCTCACTCTCCATTTACCCTGTTTTAAAAGAAAAAAATAAAATGAAAGAAGGTAGCTAATCAATCTTTTTCTTTGACAAGGAAGGGAAGATCTTTCATCCACGAGGAGAATAGATTTGTCTTGGTATCCCGTTTGAGGGTCAGGAGGAGAAAATAGAGTTCACCCACCCCTGCCCCGCCCCAGAGCTCTTCACTGTTTCTTTCCAGCCCTGTTTCCTTATCTTCAGTTAGGTACTAAGAATTCTCTGGATTTTGGGCCAACAAGATGGCTTTTCTTCCAAAGATGCCAGCCACCAAGCCCAATGACTTAGTTCTACCCTGGGTCTCCATACATACTCACATACACATAGTAAAATTACAAACAAGCAAAAGCCCAGGGTTTTACCAGCACGGGGCAGAATCATAACTTATACTAAACTTAAAAACCCTTTTTGTTCTTCTTGCTATATATATCTTGAAATTGTACCCTTTTCCTAGTTTCTACTCGTGAATTTTCTTTTGTTGTTTTTAAAAACCATGTTTAAGTAGATACTCAAGAAGAAGTATCACCTTCATGAATATCCACTTACTCCTCTGATTTTATTTCATTTTATGACAGCAGGAATTATGCAATACCAATTTTGAAATGAAAATCCCCAACTCTGAAGACTGTGTAGTAGGTTAAGCATGGGTGCACCTGAAAGCATGACATGCATAAAGCCAAGGACTAATGTTGCATTCTCTGTGAACGTGCTTTCTGGAACTAGGGCGCAGATGACTCAGCTCTACAAAAGGAGTTTTAAGTTGCTGAAGAGTGGTCTTTCTTTCAAAACTTTCACAAAATGATTCACAGGCATCTAATTTTTTAATTTAATTCTTTTTATTCCCCTTGGACTGCTAAGGAACTGATGCGAACTCTGAATCTTGATTAGAGACTGGAAGTCAGAATGAGCATCAGCACAAAGCCAGAAAAGAGCTGGGTACAAAACTGAATGAAGAGTAGGGAGATGGAGAGCATGAGAATCCAAGAATCGGCCCAGGGTTTCTAGAAGGGTTTGCAAGAGCCTAGAAGAGCAGAGGTGAATACAGAGTGCAGGGGACTGACTGCTCAGGAGACTCCTTGAGCCTGAGCGGAGGGCTGAAGGCTTAACCCTCCCTGGATTAAGAGATGTTAGAGCTCTCATAGGATCTGGTCAGCTCTTCCTTTTGACTTGGCCATATTAGCATTTGAGATTGGTTTTTGTTCTTAAAAATATCCTTGAGGTTGTAAAACAAAGTAAAGTCAAATACTTTTTTTTTTATAGAAAACAGCCCATAGGCTGAAATTCAGTGTAACAGGAATATGCATTTTGGTGGCATGGCAAAGGTTAGGGGAGGTACTGGGAGTTAGTGCTGATTCTTCCCTGTGAGATAGATTGGTGGTTGATTTGAAGGAACCCCCAGCCATGTTCACTCTTAAAAAAAAAAAAAAAAATCAATCAATCGTGACAGTGTGTAACCCTGGCTGCCTGGAACTCACTTTGTAGATCAGGCTGGCCTTAAACACACAGAAATCTGCTTGCCTCTGTCTGTGGAGTACTGGGATTAAAGGCGTGCATCACCAGCACACCCAGCCTCTGTGTTCACTCTGTTCTTCTGTGTTAGTTTACACATCAGTGACACTACATGTCTCTGAGGTCACTGGGTTTTGCAAACTAGCCTGGGCTCAGGCGTTTAGGATCTGAAGTAACTTGATGTGGTTTACATTAAATTTATGTTTATAAACAAACAAAAGAAAAAAGTAAGACTCAGACTTTTATGTAAATGGTGTGTGTCTAATCATTGCAATATGATAATATTTTACTTCCAACTCTATGAAAATTGATTCAGGTTGGTGGTTTTGTATATATGTTCATCTCTCTCTCTCCTTTTAAAGGTAGACAGAACTTAGATACTTAATTTAGACATATAACCTGTGTGTGTGTGTGTGTAAGTCAGAGGATGACTGGTGAAGGTCAGTTCGGTCTGTCATGTTGGGTTATTACCATACAACGAGATGTTTTGCCTTTTTTTCTAAATGGAGACGGAAGTAGCTGAAGACCCTCAGCAAGTATCAACCATTCATCTACAACTAGGATTACCACTGGTTTTTATTATCAGCCGACAAGCCACATATGAAGCCGATAGAAGAACTGCAGAGTGCGTGGCCTGGCGTCTTCTGGGGAAAGCAGGAGTTCTGCTTCTGTTGAGGTATCTCACATTGTGTATTAATGATGCCTTCAAAATACTGTTTTTCTTATTTTTAATATGACAATCTAGTCACAAAAACTTAAATCTAACAGATTCTAGTATAGTCAGGACTAACTGCTGTGCTGAAGGCTATATACCTTACAGGTTTGATTAAAAAGTGAGGATTAGAAAGTCCAGCTGGTATTTACACATGAAGTTTCTCAAGCTCACTAAAGTGCAATCTTCTGTTCACATTTTAGAATAAGAATGTACAGTTCTGTTTTAGATTGACATCTTAGGTGGCTTCTTCTTCAGATCAATGAATAAAAAAATTTATTTCCATTTTGCAAAAGGGACTCTGTGGATGTGAACATTCCTCAGAATGCTAATGTGGCCTTCAAAAGAGCAGAGAAGGTTAGTCACTTTACACTCTGGTCTATTATGCTATCTCTTTTACCTAAGGTAGTCCCTGTGGACTAAAATAATGCATGTTTACAATTGGAAATAATTTAAATTACCATTCTTCAAATGCATAATTGTGTTTTAATTTTCGAACCTGTCAGTCTCTTTCCCCATAACCCCATATAATTTTTTCAGAAAGCATATCTTACTTTCCCCTAAAATTATATTTAATTTATTTATTTGCTCTTGTTATGTATTGCCTGCCCTTACAAGTTGTTGATTCTGAAATGAGATTCCTTTTGTTCATTTTGGGACAGGGTCTCTACTATGTAGTCCAGACCGACCCTTAACTTGGAGTCCTCTCATTTTAGCCTCCTGCACGCTGTGAGTGCACGGGTTACTGGTGTATGTTATACCACACACCTGTGTGGGGGCACACGGTGCCATGACACACATGCAGAGGTCCGAGAACAACTTGTAGAAGTTGATGTCCTCCTTGTACTGTGTGGGTTCCTTTGAACTCAGGTCTTCAGGCTTGATAGCAAGGGCCTTTCTTAAGGTACCTGGGAGTACTCAAAGAATAATTTTTTTGTTTTGTTTTGTTTTTATTGATACAAGGTTTCTCTGTTGTAGCTCTGGCTGTCCTGGAACTCACTCTATAGATCAGGCTGACCTTGAACTCACAGAGATCCACCTGTGTCTGCCTCCTGGGATTAAAGGTGGTGCCACCACTGCCTGGCTAAAGAATAATTTTATGTTTATAGTTAGATGGGAAATTGAATTTTATGGAGTATACTTCTCTTAAAAGAAGTATTCTATTATTTGGTAGAATGTAAAATTAACCAACTTCGATTGGTCCTATTTACAATAAAATTATGTATATTCATATTCCTCCTCTTTTGTCTCAGGAAAATAGAGCTTACTTTCTTTTGTAAGAATTTTCACAGGTAGTAGTGTGACAAAAAGCAGCTGAGGCTCTGGGCGCCTCTTTCTCAGCGGGCGCCTGTCTCTGCTGACACGCTTTGCATGCTTTCTCTTTGTAGTAACTGTGGCACTTACTCCTCTTTTTTTTTTTGGTTTAATTTTAAAACTGAAGTTTAGAGGTTTGGCTTTACTTTAGTTCCAAGGAAGTAAAATATTTTCGATTAAAATGCTCTGCTACATATTAGTAATCAAGGCAACGCATGACAACAGATACTAGCAAGGATGCTGGGAAAGAGAAGCCTTTATACATTGCTGGCAGGAATGTGTACCGGCACAGCCATTATGGAAATCAGCATCGAAGGTCCTCAAAAAGCTAAACAAATAGCCCAACACAGAGCTGGGAGTAGGGATCAGCAAGTGCATTGCTGGTATGAATGTGATAGCATGAATTTGGGTCTTCATGATAAGCTGCCCTCACTAGTTGGTGTCTGTAACCTCGGTTTCCCTTTAATGAGAAGGGAGACAGAGACAGAATTCCTAGAAGCTTGAGAGCCAACTAGCTTGGTCAGACAACAGAGACCCAGTGTCACATGGACGGAAAGGAGGACACAAAAGATTGTCTTCTGACCTCCATGCATGTGCTGTGCCACTCCCTCATTCACAGGCATGGGCCTTATCATAGGGTTGCCGATGCTGTGGTGAAATACCGTAACAAAAAGCTACCCGGGGAGGAAATGGCTTGTTTGGCTCATACCTCTACATCAGTTCATCATTGGAGGAAGTTAGAACAAGATGTCAAACAAGTTAGGACCTGGAGGCAGGAGCTGATGCAGAGGCCCTGGAGGGGTGCTACTCACTGGCTTGTTCCTCATGGTTTGCTCAGCCTGCTTTTTTATAGAACCCAGGGCCACCAGCCCAGGGGTGTCACCTCCCACAATGGGCTGTGCCCGCCCCCAATCACTAATTAGGAAAATGCCCTGTGGCTTTGCCTGCTTAAAGTTGGATCTTCTGGAGGCATTTTCTCAATTGAGATTAGATGACTATATAGCTTCTGTCAAGTTGGCATAAAACTACCCAGCACAAATGTCATTCACATGCATATGCATGTGAATACACACACATATACATGGGCACACATACTTCTATACACACGTACATAAATGCATCATGCACAAAAGGATCAAAAATATAGGGGCTAGAGAGCAGCTCACTGGTTAAGAATGCTTGCTGCTTTTGCATGGGGCTGAAGTTCTCTTCTCAGCACTCACAGCCACTTGTAGTTCCAGCTCGGGGCTCTGATGCTCTGGTCTGGCCTCTGTGGGCACCTGCACTCAATATGTACATACCTATACACGGGGCGGGGGTGGGGGAAGGACACACACGTAATTTAAGAATAAATCTTTAAAAATATCTAAAAAGTAAAACTACCATATGATGCAGCTGCCATTCTTGGACGTTTATGTGAAGAACTCAAGTCAGCAGACCACAGGGATAGTGCACATCCATGCTGATTAGTGAACTATTAAAAAAAAACTAGGAAATGAAATCAGCCTAATGTCCATCAACAGACGAACAGATAAATAATGTGGTATATGTGAATAGAGTTTTTGCAGTGGTAAAGAAAAATGAAACCATTACAGTTGCAGGAAAATGCACAGACCTAGAACTCATTTGACATATGAAATAGACAGACTCAGAAGATAAATGTTGTATGTTTTCTCTTATATGCACAATTTGGATGTGTGTGTAGTGTGTGTGTGTGTGTGTGTGTGTGTGTGTGAGAGAGAGAGAGAGGGAGAGAGAGAGAGAAAGAGGAGGCGTGGGGGGGCATGAAGCTAGAAAGGGGACTGTGAGAGGGAAGGAGGAGGGAAAAGGTGAAGGAACACATGTGACTAAAGCAGCAGGGTTACTATTGAGCAGGAGGCTGCGGACCCCCAAGAGGGTGCAACAAGGTTGGGGAAAGAGACAACTAATCACGAGATATGTTGACGTGTTCGAAATGTCATAATGAAATCTGTCATTTCATATGCTAACTTGAAAAATTAAAAACATTTCTAGGAAGTGCCAGTGGACTTTCTGGTGTTAAATGATGTTGATTCAATAGTTTCCCACGTGAAAAATAATACATACGTTGAAGAAATACAGGAAGATGAAAATGAAGACATGGAAGACCCAGATCTGGGTAAGAACTGTAAGAGCACTCTTACTGCCTCCAGCATGGCGGTGGAATCTCCAGTAGATTAACTGCTTTATGACGCCATCTCATTCAGGAGTCCATGAAGGAATCGGAGTGTGACTTGGAATCATGTTTCACACCAGGCTTCCAGCTTCTCACATTTTACCTTTGTCTTCTGTAGCTAGTTCTTTTCATCCGCTGGGGTTGCTGCATCTAAAGGATCCACCCAAAGCTGTGGTGTATTTCATTTTTATTGTTCCCACTAGGAAATGAAATTGTAATTAACATTATTGTGTTTGTAGTTGTAATGATTCTGGTTGTCAGCAGTTAGTAGAATTTCAGTAACATTTAAATGTTTACTTATCAGCCACTTCTGCTTTTATTCTTAAGGCTGACATTGCTTTCTTTGGTTGTTCTCCTCTGAAAGAACTAGCTTCACCTTCAGGACTTATAGATGAAGAATCTCTTTCCACAGTCATGTGACTTGCCTGTGGTCACATCCGCGGCACAGTAATGGAACATGGCCCAGAACTCCAGCATCCTGACATGAGACTTATTTGCTATCATTTTGTTCCTAATATTTTTTTTATGACATCAGTCTTATTCTGTAATTGCCTATTTACCCTATTCTGTGCGTGCCTAGACGATAAGTCTCTGAATCGGGATCGCGTCGTGTTTCTGTGTCCTGTCAGTAGTGAGTACTTGAATGTTCTGTGTATATCATGGCCGAATCTGCCACAGGCGCTCCCCCTGAGGTGCACCCCTTATCATGACAGCATCCTCTGCTGTTCTCTAATGAGAACTTTGACGGTTGCTGGTAACCTGTTTGCTGGCTTGAGCTGAGCACTAGTCCTGGTGTGGAGAGGTTAGAGTTGCTTCTTTTTCCTCCCCACATTTCTCCTCTGACTTTAAATCTCCTGCCCTGAGTTCTGCTCTCTTGCATCCTGTACTATCCTGTTTTGCTCACGTGGTGAGTTATCAGCTAGCCTACTCCTGTCTCAGCTTACTGAGATTCCTCTCTTCAGTGGCACTTGCTTGTTTCAAGATTTCTTTGTGGAAGCCATGCCCTCTCTTGCTTTCTTCTGTCTGCCCTGTTTGCCCTCTAGTGGAGCTGCTCTCCTAGGTGCCCACTGTCTTGCCCCTGCCTGTTCCTAGTTTCTCAAGGCGGGGGTCGGGGGGCAGATATGCTTCCTTCCATCTTAACCTCCTATTGTATGTTATCGATATTGGCCCTTGATGCTGTATAACGTTGTGCCTGTATGCATAATCCCCTCTCTACTTTGAATCATTCCTGTTTACAGAGAAGTAGAAGAGGGTTTTTAGTCCTAATAGAACTTAGAGACATGCACTTCCCAAAGAACGTGACCACAGTGTGAATTAGAATGGAGGGGTCTGGGTTCCATAAAACAGCAACACACAGAAAAAGAAAAATGTGAAGTAGTGTATAGTACACAGGGAAGAGAACTTTTAATAGTTTTGCTGTTAAGGGTGTGGCTTTTTAGTGTTATGGGAAAGGGACAGCTCTTGAAGGAAATCCAGTGTGCATTTAGGCTTTTAGGGTTACCGAATCTATTGAAATCAGAGTTCTTCATGTATTCAGAATATGTTCATAGTTTTATCTATTTAGTATAAAATCCAGAATTCTCTCCTGGCTCATTTTTCTGCATACAACGCAAACA
>JAMJFZ010001212.1:0-85261 GCA_026225945.1 Cricetomys ansorgei | reverse complement strand
AGAGAGAGAGAGAGAGAGAGAGAGAGAGAGAGAGAGAGAGAGAGAGAGAGAGAAAGAAAGAAAGAAAGAAAGAAAGAAAGATAAGAAAGAAAGAAAGAAAGAAAGAAAGAAAGAAAGAAAGGGGCCCTTTGTTTTGTTGCTGAGTTTCCAGCATTGCTGGGTGCTGTCTGCATCCCACAGCAGGAGATGTCACACACTCCATTCACGTGTGTCACATACACATGGCACAAGCATGGACACAATCTCATTGTGTTATAAGTGGTATAGGAAGGCAAGGCTGAGAGCTCTGATTCTTTTGTGTTCACTGATGCTGCGTTTTTCTCTTCTTTATTCATCCATTTGTTTAACTCCTTACTCTACCAAGTAAAGAGCTACGATCACTCAATCCTGGAAACACCCAGAGCTATGCAGCATGTAGGATGCCAGTAAGAAACAGATCATGTTATAGCAGATCTGTCAGAAGCTCTGGTGTTGTACTTTTCACAGATACTTAAATTCTTCTCCATGTTTGATTAACTCATGGCTCAGACCCAACTTGATGTCTCTGAGTGTCTCCTACTGCTGTTAGTATTCCCTTGGTCTCTGATTTGAATATGGTTGTCCACCAAAGGCCCCCAGTGTGGCCTTATGGAGGTAGTGAATCCTGTAGGAGGTGGGACCTGCTGGGACTTGACCAGGTCCTGAAGGGCATCACCCTCAGAAGAGAGCAAGCCAGTCTTGTGTGATCCTACTAGCTTCCTGCAAGAGCAAGGCTGGCTCCTGAACCTCTCTGTCTTCCTCTTGCTGGGTATTCCCTTCCGCGCATGGAAACGACTTCACTGCATTGTGGTGACTCTCCCAGGAAAACCCTAGCCGTCTAGCATCTCTGTGATACTTAGGCTTTCCAGTGATCAGACTGCAAACTAAATAAATACCCTTACTTATTAGTTTTCCAGCATCAAGCATTTTGTGATAGCTACAGAAAACAAACTGTGGAGATTACTCAGTAGGCAAAGTACTTGCCTTGCAAGTATAAACCTGAGTTTGAACCCCAGAATCTACGGTGTTAAAAAAATAATTATAATAATAATAATTAAAGCAGAGTGTATAGCCACAAAACCTCCCACCCATATAATCTATCCTGCCTGCAGGATCTGCGGGGGAAATGGACGGGCAGAACCTCATGCCAAGCACTGGAGACAATGCTTGACACTGCAGGACGGGCCAGGATCCAGAACCTGGATAGTCCAGAGATGATTGCTAATGACATTCTGCTAAGCTCACAGATTGGGACCTAGCTCAATCATCCTCAGAGGGGCTTCATTCAGTGACTGAGGGGAGCATTGCAGAGGCCTAAGGTGAAGCAAAGGTGCAGCTCAGGGAACCCCGATGAGACAAGGAGGAGGGAGTGTGGGAAGAGAGGTGTAAATGATACCAGGAGAACAAGCTCCACGAAGTCAACTGTGAAGGACTCCTAGGGGCTCACAGAGACGTAACGGACAGACAGAGCCTGCAGGGACCCCTACATAAATCTACGGTTGTCTGCTTTGGTGCTCTTGTAGAACTCCTAAATCTTAGAGTGGGTGGGGGGCTTTGACCTTTTTACTTACCATTGGAACCATTCTCTTCCTACTGGGCTCCCTTGTCCAGCCTTGTTCCATGTTGATATTCCCTGTCCCAGTGCTAACCTGGGAGCTGTGCTCTGTTCTAAGGCAAAACTGGGGGGGGGGGAGCATGTAGAGGGGGGGTGTGTGGGAGAGTAGAGGTAGGGATGATAGGACTGGGGGAAATATATGAGAGGAAAAAATGAATTTAATAGTAATAATAAAAGTGCAGTGTAGGGTGGCATATGGTTGCAATTCAGCACTGAAGTTGTGAGAGATGGATCACTGAGATCCTAAGCCTATTGGACAGTCATGCCAGCTTAGTTTGTGTCCTGGACCTGTGAGAGACCCTGTCTTTAAAAACCTGTGGACACTGCCTCTGGAATGACACAGGAAATTGTCCTCTGACTTCACATGCATGCACCTACACATGCATGTGCCCACACACACAAATGTACACATGCATATAGTAACACAACAAAGAAATAGAATGAAAGCAGACTAGCACAATCAGTCATGGTCTCTACCAAAAATTTATTTTTTTCCACTATTTTGAGGGGAAGATTTAAAGTGCACACTGAAAGGCGTGTGGAGAAATGAGAGTGACCACCCTCTGTGTGTGGCTCCCATGACTACATTCCTTCCTGCCTAGGGCTCTGGGGAAATCATGACAACTCCCCTCCACACTCATCTAGGCCCGTTGTGTTTCTCTCCACTGACTGTGACTTAGTTTGGAGAGACAACACTCTCCCCACTCCGTGAGACCTGCAGGAAGGAGCTGCATGCTGTGGTTAACTGGCTGTTCTTGTGGAGTCTGGGACTCCCAGCCCCTCCTCCTCCTCAGCTGGCTTCTCACACCCTGAGCCTTTAGGGGACACTGCAGAAACAGCAGCCTGGGAGCTCTGCACCTCCGTGGAGTTTTCTACCGTCTGTAAATCCTGAAATTTACAAAATATGTAACATAACAATAGTCAACTTCATGAGCTATCCTCCCCAAATTTTTAAAATCCTGCTACATGAACCAGACATGGCAGCATACATATGTAATTCCAGCCCTTGGGGGGGAGGCAGGGGCATCCCAAGTTCCAGGCCAGTCTAGGATGTAACCCTGAAGACAAAATCACAGGTAAAATTAAGTCTAGTCAGCAATCGATGCACTAGTCATTTCCTGTGTCCTTGTGTGCACCCCAGAACCATTTAGGATTCCGCTACTTACTCTTAATAGTTCCTAATGTTGTATGAGAAATTCTCTGGAAACCTGTCATCAAAGGTGAGATTTCTGAGCCCCAATCTCAAAGTCGTGTGTTGAGTATTTCTAATGGGCTCCTTAGCTAATTATGGCACACTTTACATTTTAAAAAAAAAAAGATTTATTTAATTTTATTATTTTTATTCATGTGAGCACATGCGAATCTGTGGGGAGTCTAGTTCAAGGGAATAGATCCTCTGGAGCTGGAGTTGCAGCTCTTGTGAGCTTCCTGATGTGGGGGAAGGGACTGAGCTCTGATCCTTCCACATTCCCCAGCATGAGCAGACACATGCTCTTAACCACTGAGCTATACCCAGCTGGAGCATGAAGACTCTGTACACCACAACACACATCTCCACATTCTCCAGCCTCAGTTACAACAAACTTTCCTTTGTCCTTGCTTTTCTCTCCACCGGCCCCCTTTTTCTCACTCCCCAAACATCCTTTCTCTGAATCAAAAGGGTTAAGACCTTTCTGTTATTCATCACAATATTGGTGTGCGTGTGTGCCCAATGTGCGTATGTGTGCATGTGTGTGTGTGTGTGTGTGTGTGTGTGTGTGTTTGGAGGGGTAGACCGAATATAGCAGAAGGTGGTTGACTTCTGCCCTATACACCAGTTTTATAAATTAGCTAAAAGTCTGTTTTGGTGGCTCACACCTTTAATCCCAGCACTTTGCAGGCTGAGACAGAAAGATCTCTGTGTATTTGAGACCAGCCAGATCTATACAGTGAGACTCTGTCAGATAAACAATAAACCCAGCAAATTCCATGAACCTTTTAAAGAAATTAGATGAAAAGAAGAGAGATGACTGATTTTTGCATCCTTCTATGCTGGCTTAAGCATAGCAGCAAGTGTTGACTTTGGAGTTTCCTTTGGGATCTGCCTGTTTCTGTCAACCCTAGATCCTTGTAATCAATTCATCAGCTTGCTAATTCCGTAGACACAGCCACCGAATGGCAAAAAATCTATAACCTCGTACTCCATCATATGTAATGAGAAGAAGAAAAAGAAAAAGAGGCTCCAACATAAGAGTGAGCTGGGACCTTCTGTACATCCAGTTTTCATGACTGAACTTTCACAGAAATAGAACGTGCAAGACTGTATGCTGAAGCTAATGTATACTTGGAGGTAAGTCAGATCCTACAAGTGAGAAACCTGACTCCCTTATTCCTCATATTTCCCCTCCTTCCTTCTTCCTTCTTTTTGGATACAGGGTCATGCTATGGTACCCAGGCTGCCCACAAAGCCTTGGTCTCAAGCTTCCTCAGTGGTTGAGACTAGACATCATTGCTCTGGGTCTAACTCTCTCTTCGCTCCAGATCAAGCTAACAATCTTGTGGTTCCACACACTTCAGTGCCTTGGCTTGTCCCATTACCACTCTGCAATTGCATAATATTACACAGAACAAAACATATCTTTGTATGGCCCTGATGATTGATATTGAACTAAAGGCATAAAATCCTGATGGCAGAGGAATGCAAACCCGAAAATTGTGCAAGTGTTCCCAGGTGTGGTAACCTATGGGCCTGTAAACCTAGCACTTGGGAGAAAGAAAGAGAGCAGGTAGTTCAGGAGTTCAAGGCCAGCCTTGACTACATAGCAAGTTTGAGGCCAGCCAGGACTGCATGACATTATAACTCAAAAATAAAAAAAATATTGGTGGTGGCGAGGTGCTAAGGAAGGCCACTGGGGCAGGAAGATGCTCAAAGCCTAAGGCAGAACCCTGTCAGGGACAGGGTAGACAGACTCTCCTATATGCCACAGAGTGAGAAAAGAAGAAGGTGGCTGTGAAAAGATGGAGGTGACAAAAAAGCCATGAGGGCATTTTTAAATCTGGACACGCTGCATCAAGCACACCTTACCTGGTGGTGGGTGGCAGCCATGATGCTGATTATGCCCATGAGTGGAGTTCTGCTGTGTGGTGGTTTGTATGACAATGGCCCTCATAGCCTCATAGATTTGAATACTTGGGTCACTCTTTGAAATGGTTTATTGTATGACACCTGTGAGAAAGTGTGTCCTGGGTGCAGGGTTTGAGATTTCCAGAAGCACATTTCTGCTGCTTGTGGATCTGGATGTAGAACTCTCAGCTACTTCTCCTGCACCATGTCTGCCTGCAATGCCACCTGGCTCCCTGCCATGGTGATAGTGGAGTAACATCTGAAACTGTCAGCAAGTCCCAACTCAAATGCTTTCTGTTGGGAGAGTTGCTCTGGTCATGGCTTTGCTTCAAAGCAATAGACCACTGACTAAGAAAGAAGTTGGTACCAGGAGTGGGGTGACAGGCCTGACCATGCTGCTTGTTGGCAGAATGTAGACTTTGGGACTCCGAATTAGGAAAGCAGTTGAGCTCCCTAAGCGAGACTTTATGGCCCATACTAGTAGTATGGAAAACAGAGGTACTGAGAGTAATTTAGAGTAGGAAATCCTGGCTCAAGAGGTTTTAGAGGAAGAAGAATATCACTAAGCAGCCTAGAGACCATCGTTGTGATATTTTAGCAAAACATGTGTCTGTTTTCTTCCCTCTGTCCAAAAATTAAAAAATAAAAAATAAATCTGCCTGATTAAGAAACTCCATTGAATGCCCAGAATTCATATTGATACCTAGTAGCAATTTGTCTCTAAATTCAGTCCATGGAAGATAACTTCCTATTAATCTGACTAAGAGACCAACACTCAGAAATGTACATCTGTGTCCACACGCTTCCTTATGATATGACCATCTGCCTTTTGTTTGTTTTGTTTGTTCCTGTACCTGCTGATGCAGACAGTCCAGGCACTATTTGAGGTCGTCTAGACAGCAGAACAGCTCTTGGTTTGCTTGTGCAGATGTACAAGGTATGCATGAGGATTTCACCTTTAAAACACCATCTGTCACCCCAACCCTCTGGACACAACTGTCTCGGGTTTGGTTCAGAGATACTTGTCCTAGTAGCAGCTACAATCAATTTTGATAATTATAGTTATATTCTGAATTGAGTCTATGGTCTTCTCTCAGAGGTCTAGAACTCAATAACATGGAGACTAAGGGAAACTTTAGTGCACTAGGGCTAAAGCCACAATTGGTGTGCATAAGGCACTGATATTCTGACTGCCTATACATCTCAAAATGTGCCCAGACTGGGTTGGGGGATGGCTCAGCAGTTTACAATGCTTGATGTGCAAAACTGAAAATGTGACTTTGATTCCTGGACCCTGCGTAAAGGTGGAGGGGAGAAACTGATGACACAGGGTTGTCCTCTGACCTCTACACATCATGCCCATGCTGTAAGCATAGAATTCTTAGATTTCATGTGCTTATCCATGTCCTTAGAGATGCCCACAGGTGGGACAGTTAATTGACAGAGTACAGAGCTGGTTGTATTTCTGAAGGGATAGTGCGAGGAGTGGACTTTACCTAGATCAGTCTTTATATTTAAGGCCCACTCAGTCTGTCCTGTAAGAGCATTTCTAAGAGATGTATAGCATGAACTTTCTCACGTGTAGGAGTATGAGCATCAACCTCATGCCTTAGGAGACTGTCTCAAACGAATAATAACCACTTATAGAAATACTTAGTCATAGAAAAGCAAGGTATGCTTATAAAGGGTTTATTTTCTTAGATTGCAATGGTCACCACAGATTGCATAATTTAAGACAATCTCTGTTGACCACCCACACATACAGTGCTTTTTGATGATAGAAATGATTAATTGTATTAAATTTGAAGACAGAGTTTACACTTTCACAAAGAGATCCAGTATGTTCTCTAGGTGTCTATGGAAGTCCTGAATGCTAAAGCAGAGCTCCCCCAAAATGATCCCACCCTTCCTCCTACCACAGAGCATAGAGAACCAGTCAGGTTCTAGCCCTGTGGTCTCCCTTCAACACTCAGACCCACAGACTGCAGGCAGAAGAGGGCTACAGCTCAGCAAGAGGAAGCAGCTGGACCAGGCAAAGGCTATGGCTACAGGCAGCAAGAATTGACAGCTCTCTCTTCAGCTCTGCAGATCAAAAGAGAAAAAAAAGGTTGCCATGTGACATTTCTCAAGACATGGATATCTCCCCTAAACATCCAGAACCTCCTCCCACCTCAAAACCAAAGAGAGTAGAATCGAAGGGACACTATGCCTGGCTAGACTCTTCTGGCTTTCTCAGGATTCCTAAAATATTAAAAACAGGAAGGGGAGCAAACTGATGGATCCCCATCAATTTCCAGGGTTCTGTACTCTAAGATCCTGTTCTGAGTGAGAAAACCCTTCCCTATCTGGGGTCTTCCCTGGTAGGGAGTACCCACTTTTCCATTTCATGATGTTTCCCACCAGCTGCACCTCTAAAATGGACTGAGACTTACCTGAGCTGCTCAAATGACTACTGTCTTCTTCATTAGACCGCTGTAGTGACAATTGTAGGTGCTGTTCTTTTTCTCAGGGGAATCCAGAGTAATATTTGTGATTTTATTTTGTTTTACAGTGACATTGGAATACACTTCATAGCCTGGAATTAACACCTCCTCTTGTCTAGAGTAGAGGGAGAAGGCTCTGATATACACCCCCAAGCAGGTTTTGATGATAAACAATGTCCCCTTAGAGCCACCAAATTTACGAGCTACCTCCTCAGACAATGACGAGGAAGCGAACTGCCCAAATCGCACAGGGCCCTTCCCACTGTAATCAAACTTGGTTTTAGTGCCTCGATAAACCTTGAGACAATTCTCGTCACGCAGAAGCTGAAGCGCTCTGGTCAAGTAGTAATGGAAGGCCCTGTAATGGAAGTTAGTAGAATTGTTCCCGAATTCTCTAACATCTGTGTTGAAATCTTTGTAGATATTCCCAGTGTAAGCTACTACAGCTATTCCATGGGAATCATGGAAATCTTCGGGAACCTTCACTGTTTCTTTTATCTTATTCCACTCTTTCTCTGCTTTTTCCCACTCCAGTTTTAATTGCTTATTCATGTTGAAGTCATCTTGTAGCAGCTGGGGTGCTTCTCTCTCCATTTCTTCAACACAACCCTCATACTGATCATCAAACGCATCGGGAGCCATGTCCAGCGTGGCAGGCTCTGCCAGGCCATCTCCTGAAAGAAAGAAGTAGGGTCCTGTGTCTTTGATTGCTGAGTTTCCAGCCTTGCTGGGTGCTGTCTGCAGCCCACAGCACGAGATGTCACACACTCCATCCAATTTCACAAATGGCGCATGCATGGACACAATCTCATTGCATTATAATTGGTTTAAAAAGGCAAGCCTGCAATCTCTGATTCTTTTGTGTGCACTGGTGATGAATTTTTTCTCCTTTTTCAATCAATTTTCTTTCAGTGTACAAAATAACAGACCTTGTCTTGACAGTTTCATACATGTATATCATTATACACTGTTCATATTCTCCGCTCAGGCAACCCTCAGTCTAATTTATCTAGCATTACAGTGTCTTTTCCAGATTCATGCTCTCTAACATCCTCTAAATACAGACTCAGTCCTGGGAACTGAAATACCACAAAGATGTGAGCATGGTCTGGTGGTTTGAATAAACATAGCCCCCTAAGGGAGTGGCGCTAATAGGAGGTGTGGATTTGTTGGAGAAAGTATGCCACTGGGAGTGTGTTTTCAGGATTCAGAAGGCCAAGCCAGTTCCGGTGTCACACTCTCTTTCTGCTGCCTACCTAACCAGATGTCGAACTCTCAGCTGCTTCTCCAGCACCACGTCTGCCCGAGTGCTGTCATGTTCCCACCATGATGGTGATAGACTAGACCTCTGAACTGTAGGCCGGCCCCAATTGATGCTTTTTCTTGTAAGTACTACCATTGTCATGGTGTCTCCTCACAACAATCAAAGGCTTCTTACGACACAGGGGAAAGCAATACCAACAGAGTGTGTTCATAATATTACCTGCTGGGCTAGCCACCAAATTAGGAGAAATGAATGAATTTTCAAGTCCAGAAGAGAAGTCATCTTCCAATTCAAAGTCAGCTGCAAGCAAATAAAGACAATGATAGAAGGACATACATAGTAGTTTAAATGTCTGTCAATGGATCAGCTCTGGGTTCATGACTGAATCTCTATCTCCTACATCAAGAAGTCCAAGATCAGATTGTTCTTTGAGTACCCTTGACTTCAGAGGCCTTCCTTCTTGAGAGGAGAGAATTCAGAGTTGTCAGGTACCTGAGCAGATCTTTGGTGGCTGGGTCTCCGGTCCCTTCTAAAGGCAAGTGTTGCTGATGGCAGTGCTGTGACCCTTTTATACTGTGGAGAATTTGCTTTTAGTATCAGGTTAGATATCTTGGGAAGACAGATGGGTTATGAACTACTTCAATTGATTAAGTTGTAGTTTGTTACCATACTTTTTCCATCGCACATCTGTTTTTGTTTGAGAGAAGGACTCATTAGCTCAGACTGGTTTCATACCGAGGACGACCTGAACTCCTCATTCTCTGGCCACATAACTGGATTTCTGGGAGCTAGGATAGAACCCAGGGCCTTGAGCTGCTAGCCAATCACTCTACCAACCAAACTACACCGGACACCTGCATCCTCTCTTATGTCTGTCTTATGTCTGAATCAAAAAGTGTTAAGACATTTCGGATATTTCCCCACAGGATTGATGGCTCTGTGTGTGTGTGTGTGTGTGTGTGTGTGTGTGTGTGTGTAGAGAAAGAGAGAGAGAGAGAAAAAGAGAGAAGGATATATTGCACATAGCACATTTACCCTTTACACCAGTTTTTAAATTACCTAGAAGTCTGTTGTGGTGGCTCACACTGTTAATCGCAGCATTCGGAAGGCTGAAGCAGAAAGATCTCTTTGAATTCGAAACCAGCCAGGACTATAGGTGAGACCCGGTCAACAAAACAGAATCACCACCAAATTCCCTGAGCCATTTGAAGGAATTAGGTGAAAAGAAGAGAGGTTACTGATTTCAGGATTTCAGAGCTCATTTTTGCATCCTTAGTCATTCCTGGAAAACTTTTCTCGTATGCTGGATGCGCATATGAGAAATCGTTGACTTTAGAGATTCCTCTGGGAATTTCATGCTTCTTTTGGTCGTGTATCCTTGTAATGAATTAATCACCTTCCTAAGACACCTAGACTCAATGACTGGGTGACACTTTAGGTAGAAAATGCTATAATTGACCATGTGTCCAGAGATCTATAACCTCATGTTCCATCATGTGCAAGGAAAAGAAGAAGAAAAAATATTTCCCTGGGACCTTCTGTACATCCAGTTTTCAAGACTGAACATTCACAGGAATAGAGCTCAGAAGACTGTATGCTTATCCTGGTGTATACCTGGAGGTAAGTCACTATCAGATCCTATAAGTGAGAAACCTGACAGCCTTCCTCCTCATATTTCCCTTCCATCATTCTTCCTTCTTTTTGGAGTCAGGATCATGCTATGGTACCCAGGCTGCCCACAAATCCTTGGTCTCAAGCCTCCTCAATGACTGAGCCTGTACTTATCATTGCTCTGGATCTAACTCTCCCTTTGTTGCAGACCTAGCTAATAATCTTGGCTCCACACACGTCAGTGCCTTCACTTGTCACCACACTATTCTGCAATCCCATAATATTACATTGGACAAAACATATCATTGTATGGCCCTGATGATGGATATTGAAGTAAAGGCACAAATCCGACTGGCAGAGAAATACAAACCTGAAAACTGTGTAAGTGTTCCCAGGTGTGATGACCTGTGGGCCTGTAATCCCAGCACTTGGGAGGCAGAGTCAGGTAGATCAGGAGTTCAAGGCCAGCCTTGACTACATAACAAGTTTGATTCCAGCCTGGACTGCATGACACTCTAAATCAAAAATAGAAAAAATATTGGTGGTGGTGGGCTGTTAAGAAAGACTACTGTAGCAGGAAGATGCCAAAGCCTAAGTCATAAACCTGTCAGGGACAGGGTAGACACAACCTTTATATGCCACGGTTTGAGGAAGTGGAGGTTAGATGTGAAAAGAAGGAAGTGACAAAAAAACCCGTGACGGCAATTTAAAATCGGACACGCAGCATTGAGCACACCTTAACTGATGTTGGGTGCCAGCCATGATGGTGATTATGCCCATGAGTGAAGTTCAGCTGTGTGGTGGCTTTAATGACAATGGCCCTCATAGGCTCATAGATTTGAAAACTGGTCACCCTTTGAAAGGGTTATTATGTGATGCCTGTGAGAAAGTGTGTCCTGGGTGCAGAGTCTGAGATTTCCAGAAGCACATTTCAGACCCAGATTATCTTTTCCTGCTGCTTGTGGATCTGGATGGAGAACTCTCATCTACTTCTCCTGCACCATGTCTACCATATGCCACCAGGCTTCCTGCCATCGTAATGCTGAACCAACCTTTGAAACTGTAAGCAAGTCCCAATTAAATGCTTTCCTTTGTGAGAGTTGCTGTGATCATGTTGTTGCTTCACAGCAATAGAACACTGACAGAGACAGAAGTCAGTACCAGGAGTGGGGTGACAGGCCCGACCATGGCGCATGTTGGCAGAATGTAGACTTTGGGACTTTGGATTAGAGAAGCACATGAGCACTTTAAGTGGGGCTGAATGGTGCATACGAGTAGGAGTATGGAAGAAAGGGAACTGAGAGCAATGTAAAGTATGACAGCCTGGCTCAAGAGGTTCCAGAGGAGAATGGTATTACTAAGCATCCTCTAATGTGTTGTGGTGTTCTGGTTAAGAATGGGATGCTTCCTTCCCTTGTCCAAAAGGTCTACCTGATAGTAAGCAGAAGAGTTTTGGACTAATGGCATTGGCAGAGGATATTTCAAGACAGCGTGGTTTTGACTGTGTCATGTGGTTATTAGTGGCCACTCTTCGCACTCTATAATTAAAAGAAAAAAGATGAGCAAGGAAAAATACAAAATGAACAGACTGAGGAGAAAGGAAGCACCAGGAAGTGTAATGGAGCCAAGTACTGTGCTCAAGGAGAAAAGGTTTAAGGATAACCCAGATGCTAATGGAATAAAAGGAATGGTGACCTCAGGGCAAGATTGTTCCAGGTAAGCTTCCAACCTGTGGGAGAAATTTAAGGATAGCTTAAAAGTGAAGGAAACCATCAAAAACAGAAAGCTGGTGAAAATGTATTTGAACTAGGGGACCAAGTTCCAGCTCCAACAAGCAGCAGAACTTGGCAGTTTTGGCTGTATGGCTCTGGTTTAGAGTCAAGGGTACAACAGGAAAAAGGTTGTGGTATTGTGGGGTATTCAGAAGAGAAGACTGCTCAGACACATATTTAAGCCAATGGAAAGTCTTTATTATCCAGACAGCAACCACAGTGGGGGTTAAGGATCCCAGTGAAGCACCAAGACTTTCCCAGGGTGAGCTTTTAAAAACAAAACCATGTCCCGGGTTGACACATTTCAGTTAACAAGAAGAGTTAGCCAGAAATAGAACTACAGACACAAACGGGAAAGGCTGGTACATTTAGACACTTTCCAACTATAAGTTTGATGGTTGAGGTCTTTGTTTGCATTCTGACAAGTGGTGCTGTCAACTTCCTGAGTTTTAGGGCTGAATGATATTTCCGTCATGGAATCAGCTGTGCTAAGTTCAGAGGGCCTACTGAGGTCTAGGGCCATGTTACATTCCCCACTAGTCTTAGTGATGGAGTCAAATCATGGATGCATACTGCTCCTTAGTTTAAGAGGCATGGCTCCTCTGTTCATCCATTCAGAATCAGAACTAAAGAGCCAGAATGTGCTTATAGCAGAGTAGTTAGCCAGGGTTACCAAGGGAACGGAGACTTGGACCAATTATTTGATTTTTCTCTCCTGCTCTCTCTTCCTCTCTTTCTCCCTCTCTGTCTCTCAGGTCTTCCCGAAATATGATGAAACTTTTCTACTTGCTCCTGGTCAATTATCATAGCATCAACAGATCTCTCCCAAAGTCATACATTGTCCCCTTCTTCTCTGTAGAGGTCACTCTAAGCCCCTCTGATTTGAAGGACCACTTCTGCAAAAGAATATAGCTGTTGTTTTCATTCAGAAGTGGAAATTTTAGATACCTCTAGGTCCTGTTCAACCTACCTACACAGTTTTTTAAAGGTTTTATCTCCCATGACTAAGGCTGACAAGTCTACGGCTGTTGAAGCCAGCTTTGCTACTCTGACCAGGAGTGACATGATGTCAGGAACAGCTTTTTTTTTAGTCCAGGATCCATATTAAAACATTTTTTTCTTTTTTCACTTATATAAAGCACAAGAAGATGCAAATTTAGTCAAACCATTAGTACATGTCCACCAAGTAGTCTCAGGGTCCAGTAATACTGTTGTTGTCCAGATGAGTTAAGTCACAAGGCAGAAAAGCAGGCATCAGAATAAGAGGAAGTGCCTAGAACAAAGGTTTTGGATAGTAGACAAATTTCAGCCCCTTGTGAGTCCTCTAAGTCTAATTTAGGCTGCCCCAGTCACAGTGAGTCTTGTCAGTCAATGGGCTGACAGTCTGGTTAGTTCCTATTTGTAAGTACTACAGAAAACAAGGACCTAAGTAGAACCAGCAATCCTTGCCAATTTCTGGCTGGAAACATTTAACTCTCTCTCTACAGGGTCCCTTCCTGTGGCATAGAGTCTGATCTCTTAGGTTCTCCATGTTCATCCATGGCTCAAAGGCCAGAATCTTACTTAGGGATTTCCTGACCTTTAATTTTAAGGCCATGGATTACATTTTTCTAATGTGAATTCCTAGGAAGGGGCTTTCTTTCTCTATATGTATTCATCTGTGTGTTTTTAGTAAGCATCAGTTTACAACCCCAATTTTTGCAATGGAAAATTCCCTGTTCCTGACAACTAGGGAGTCTAGCTGTGGGGCATGCATAGAATTGTAAACTCTGTTTTCCTATCTCAAAAGATAAACTCTCATATCTTTTATTTTCCACTAATACCAGATATTTGAAGTGAGCATCAGTGAGCAAAGGTCAAGATGGAATATGGGTTGCTGCTCTGTTGCCACATTAGCCACACCTCCCCTGTATCTGTCGTCCTCAGTACCCAGTTCCAGGTCTGAGGGCAGTGGGTTTTACCTGTGCCCCTGTATTCATGTCAAACATAAGTTTCATGAGGAGGTAGAGGGACAGGGAGTAGAAGGGCTTGGAGATCAATGAAATCTTATTTTTAATGGGTTCATTGTGCAGGAGACACTCCATTTGGCATGTGTGGTTTCGACTTTCTCGATGTGGGTGTGGTGGATCCTTCACTGCCTTTGGAGTGGAGACGGTCACCACATAGGGTCCTTCCAAGCTGGTTCCAATGCCCCGTCTGCTACCACATTGGACCAGAGAGTATCACCAGACTTGAGGCAGAAACTGAGGTGGGCTCAGAGGTCATTTGTATCTCTCAGGAAGTCCAAATGAAAGCCTGTTTGGAGGACAGAAATGCCTGGTGATCCTGGAGTACCTGGATGACATGAGACAGGAATGGTTGCAGTGGTTCAACCTTCCCAGTGCTGTGACCCTTTAATACACTTCCTCATGCTCTGGTGACCTCCATCATAAAATCATTTTCCCTGGTACTTCATAACTGGAATTTTGCTATGTTACGAATCATAATGTGAATATCTGATATGCAGACACTCATAGATGACCCCTGTGCAAGGGTTGGTCCACACCCAAAGGGTTGTGACCCACAGGTTGAGAGCCACTTGGTTAGAAGAGTTCTGCCTATTGTTGGTCTCTGAGCCAGAAAAGCAGTGGGGGTGTCTTCCAAACACAATCTCCTAGGGGGTAAGCACCGACCTTGTAGAAATCAGTTGGCCAAGAGCAAAGCAAAGGAAGGAGGTCTATACACCCTTTGCCAGACTCTATGAGAGTTGTGTTAGAATTTCTTAATTCCCTGATTATACTATTTACCTGCCCAAAACTCTGATGTCTCTAAGCACAATGGAGTCTCCAATCTATGCTGAAGATATTATTACTATATTATCAGTGATTTGTTTCATATGATCTAGAGTCTACTCTGGATTCTAGAGTAGGTATGGAATGGTGTAGTGGCTAATGAAACTCTATTTTATGCTGGCCATCCATCTTAGTACCTAATAGCAATCTGTCTCTGACTCCAGTCCCTGGAAGATAACGTCCCAGTAACTCAACTCAGGGACCACCTCCCAGAAATGTACAGCCGTGACCACCTGCTTCACGATGATATGACTAACTGCCTTTTTGACATCTGTGCCTTTTTGACAGCTGTAACCTGCTTATGCAGACAGAGCAGGACTATTCTGAGTTCCCCTTGACTACCTAATTTGGCAGGGCAGAACAGCTCTAGTGCTTTTCGCCTTTAAAAATCCTTCCATCACCCCAAATACTCTGGGCACAACTGCCTTAGGGTTGGCTCAGGGATTCTTGTCCTGGTGCAAGCTACAATAAATTTAACTAGTTATAAATATAATATGAATTGAGTCTATAATCTCAGGGTTCTAGAAGTCCATAACATGAGGAGTAATGGAAGTTTCTGCACTTGGGTTAAACCTACTCTTGGTGATTTCAATGTGCACACTTCCGGATCCACATACACCAGAAATGTGCCTGTCTGGGTTGGTGGATGGCTCAGCATTTAAAATGCTCCCTGTGTGATGCTGACAATCTGACTGTGATCCCCATACCCTGCATAAAGGTGGAAGGAGAAAGCTGATAACACACAGTTACCCTATGACCCCTACACACACTCTGAGACAGGGCACACACCGTGCACACACAGTTATCATAAAGTTTGAAAAATTGATTGCTTATCCATGTCACCAGAAACAGAGTTATTAGAGTTAACTGACAGGGCTCAGTAGCTGGTTGTATTTCTGGTAAGACAGAGTAGGGAGTGGACTTTGTCTAGGTCAGCCCTTGTACTGATGGCCCACTCAGTCTGTCCTGTGAGAGAATCTGTGAGAAATACACAACACGCACTATCTCAGCTGTAGGAGTGTGTGCATCAGACCTCATGCCTTAGGAGAATTTCTGAAACTTATAATAATCACCTATAGATATACCAAATCACAGAAAAGCAAGTTGTGGCTGTAAAGGGTTTATTTCCTTAGATTGCAACATTCATCTCAAAGTGAATACTTTAAGACAGTCACTACTGACCACACACACAGACAGTGCTTTAGTTGATAGAAAAGTATCAAAGTGTAATAAATTTGAAGTCAGAGCACACACTTTCACAGACAGACCCAGTGTGTTCTTTGGGTGTCTATGCAACTCATGGTTGCTAGAGCAGACTTCCCCACAAATGAGTCCACCTTTTCTCCTACCACAGACATTACAGAACTATTCAAATTCTTGTCCCCTGATCTCCCTTCAACACTCAGATCCACAAACTGCAGGCAGGAGAGGGCTACAGCTCCACAAGAGGAAGGGCTGGACCAGTAGAAGGGCTAGCACCACAGGAAGCAGTCTCTCTCTCTCTCTCTTTTTCTCCCTCTCCTTCTCTTTCTCTCTCTCTCATCTCTATCTCTATCTCTATCTCTATCTCTCCCTACAGATAAAAGAAAAAAGTTTCCATCTGAGTTTTTTCAAGACATGTGTATCTCCTCTCAACATCTACAAGTTCCTTTTCTGCTCACAACCCAAGAGAGCAGGCTCTAGGAGTCACTCTGCCTGGCTAAACCCTTCTGCCATCCTCAGGATTCCTAAAGTACTCAAACACCAGGATGGTGAGAAAACTGATGGATTCCCATCACTTCCCAGGGTTCTGTGCTCTAAGACACTGTGCCTAGGTCAGAAAAGCGTTTTGCCTATCTGGGATTCTCCCTGGCCTTATTAGGAGACCCAAAAGCCTCCTCTTCTTTACCCACAAAGATGTTTCTGGGTCTAGAACATTTCAAACTCTATTGTTGCAGCAACTGCATTCATTCTGTGCTAGCTGGTGTAGACTAGAGCTTATCTGCAGCTCCCGGCCTGCCTGGGCTGCACACCAACAATTTGGCCCAGATGAAAAACACCTTGGAGTGTAAGGGCCACTTGATCCAAGTCTCCTTGTACTCAGTAGCCCAATGGTAGTTAGTTTCAGGTTAGAGCCCAGGCCTCTCAGTGAAACTTAATTTCCTACAACGACATTTAGTGGAGCCTGGATATAAGTCAGACAGCGATGAAGATGCTGAGTGGTGGGCTATAGGAGACAAGGTCTCTACTTTCATTTCAGTGTCGAGACTTCAGCAGTGTGACTGTGGATCAGATGGCTGAGATGTACCGGGAAATTCATATTTAAAAACAAAAACGCTGGTTGAACAATGTCTACATTCCGTGTAAGATAAGATGACTTTTTCTCTTTTAATTCTTAGAACAATACTACTAGAATGTTGGGGTTTTTCCTTCCTTCTCATTCAAATGGGGAAACTGAGACACAGATATCTGGTAACTTGTTAAGAGTTACAGACTTAGGGATATTTCAACCAAATACCATTGAATCTGACCTCAGACCTATAACACAGAGTATGGTACATTAATTCCTTCAAAAGTAGTAGGGAAGGATCACTATTATAACTGATAACTGGACTATTCCTTGAAAACAAATTACCATACTAGAATTAATGGTTCATTTGTCTGCATAGAATGAAACAGTGGTCACAGGATGAAGAGATAACTCAGGCCAAATCAAGATGGGTATATAGGCATAGAGACCCCTCAAACGCAGGGCAGTTTGTTTTGAAAAGATGGATAAACAGCTGCTGATGGCACTTCCCACTCCTCACAGGGCTGGGCCTGGTCCCAGCTCTTTCCTAAGTCCCTCATTGTTTCCAGCCATTTCTGGAACAGATTCTGTGAGAAATGTGAAGTCCCTGTATGTGAGGTGTGTGAATCGGCTTTACCAGTGCCACCCTTCATTCCAGCACCGTGGCGGTGTGCATGGTCTACCATGCTGAATAGCTCCTGATAGGGAGGACCCCCTCTTCCATTTCATGATGGTTCCCACCAGCTGCACCTCTAGCACTGACCCAGACTCACCTGAGCTGTTCCAATGACTATTGTTTATTTCTGCTGTAGAAGTTATTGTAGCTGCTCGTCTGTCTTTTGCAGGAGTCCAGAAAAACTGTTTTGCATTTTGTTTTACAGTGACTTTGGAATGTACTTCATAGCCTAGAATTAATACCTACTCTTCCTGAGGATAGTAGGAAAATGCTTTGATATGAACCCCCAAGCAGGATTTGATAATAAACAGTGTCTCCTTAGAAGCAACAAATTCAAGAGCTTCCTTCTCAGATGAAAATTAGGAAGTGAACTGCACAAATTGCACTGTTCCCTTCCCACTGTAAACAACCTTGGTTGTGGTGCCTCAATAAACTGTGCAACTTCTCATTACTCAGAAGTTGAAGAGCTCTGGTCAAGAGGGGAGATGGGAGAGTAGAGGTAGGGATGATAGGACTGGGGGAAATATATGAGAGGAAAAAATGAATTTAATAATAAAAAGATCAGTGTATGGTGGCATACGATTGCAATTCAGCACTAGAGTTGGAAGAGATAGATCCCTGAGATCCTAAGCTTCTTGGACAGTCAGGCCAGCTTAGTTTGTGTCCTGGGCCTGTGAGAGACCCTGTCTCTAATAAACTGTGGACAGTGCCTGAGGAATGACACCAGAGGTTGCCCTGTGACTTCACATGCATGCACCTACACATGCATGTGCCCACACAACCAAATGTACTGACACACATGCATATAGCAGCACAGAAAAGAAATAGAAAGAAAGCAGACTAGCACAATCAGCCATGGTCTCTTATTAAATTTATTTTTTCCACTATTTTGAGGGGAAGACTTAAAGTACACACTGAAAGCTGGGTGAAGGAATGAGAAGGCGCATCCACCCTCTGTGTGTGGCTCCCATGCCTACATTCCTTCCTGCCTAGGGCTCTGGGGAAATCATGACAACTCTCCTCGACACTCATCTAGGCCCGTTGTGTTTCTCTCCATGGATATGACTTGGTTTGGAGAGATAATGGTCTCCCCACACCGTGAGACCTGCAGGAAGGAGCTGCACGGTGTGGCTAACTGGCTGTTCCTGGGGAGACTGGGACTCCCAGCCCCTCCTCCTCCTCAGCTGGCTTCTCATGCTCTGAGCCTTTAGGGGACACTGCAAAAGCAGCAGCCTGGGAGTTCTGCACTGCACTGGAGGGTTCCACCGCCTGTACATCCTGAACTTTATAAAATTATATAATATAACATTAGTCAACTTCACGAGCTATCTTCCCTAAATTTTTAATATCCTGCTAGATGAACCAAACATGGCAGCACACACATGTAGTCCCAGCCTTTGGGAGGTGGAGGCAGGGGCATCCCGAGTTCCAGGCCAGTCTAGGATGTAACTCTGAAGACAAATAAAAGGTAAATTAAGCTCTAGCCAGCAACAGCTACACAAGGAATTTCCTGTGTCCTTGCGTGCGCCCCAGAGCCATTTAGGATCCTGCTACTTACTCATAATAGTTCCTAATGTTGTATGAGAAATTCTCTGGAAACCTGTCATCAAACGTGATATTATTGAACCCCAATCTCAAAGCCATTTGTTGAGTATGACACAGTTAACATTTGTAAGAAAAAAAAATATTTATTTATTTTTATTATTTTTATTCATGTGAGCGCACGCGTGTCTGTGTGGAGTCTAGTTCAGGGCTATAGATCCTCTGGAGCTGGAGTTACAACATTTATGAGCTGCCTGATGTGGGGGATGCAACTGAACTCAGATCCCTCTGCAAGAGATTAAGCACATGCTCTTAATCATTGAGCCATCTCTCCAGCCCACAGGTTGCCTTCGGGAAAGTACTGCACAGCATAAGATTCCAATTGACTGGGGCTGAGGATGGAACCCAGAATGTTGTGCCTGCCAGGCAAGAACCTGGCCACTGAGCCAGCTGGAGAGTGAAGCCTCTTGACACAGCACACTTCTCCACATTCTCCAGCCTAAGCTAGAACAAACTTTCCTCTCTCTCTCTCTCTCTCTCTCTCTCCCTCTCTCTCTCTCCCTCCCTCCCTCTGCCTTCCCTCTCTCCATATCTCTCTCTCTCTCTCTGTCTCTCTCTCTTTCTGTTGTTGGGTATTTTGTTGTTTGTGTCTTTGTTTTTCGTGTTTGTTTTTTGAGAGAGAGAGAGAAATTTTCTGTGTAGCCCTGGCTGTCCTGGAACATGATGACCTCAACTCAGAGATCCACCTGCCTATGCCTAGCAAGGACTGGAATTAAATGCATGTGCCACCATTGCCCAGCTCCTTCTTCTGCTTCTTAAAAACTTAGGCTTCAAAGCTCTGTTTTGATTGCAATAAGTTTGAGAAATCCCAGATGGAGGTGCCAATAGAACGTGATCCTGTGGGGTTGGTCAGTCAGAAGAGAGACTTTCTCATTCAGGAACCATGGCCTAGCCAGCCTGGAGCATGCTTTCAAATCCCTTCTCCCCTCCCTAGATCCTCAGTGTGGTTGATCCAGATGTCTGCTTTTCCCAAGTCTGGTGTCTACTTCCCTGTGGGAGAGCTAGGGGCAGCTCCTTCACTACTCCGATGCCCCTCACAACCCACACAGACTGCACATAGGCAGCATGGCTCACCTCAGCCCCATGATGAACTCCTGGAATGTTAAGTGCCTATTAAAATTCCCCCTGGATATCTGTGTAGTTAACACCTGGGACCTCAAAGAACACCCCCCCAAACATCCTTCCTCTGAATAAAAAAGGATTAAGACCTTTCTGTGAATCACTACAAGATTGGTGTATGTGTGTACATGTGTGTTTGTATGTGTGTATGACGTGGGGGTGTGTGTGTACGTGTGTGTTTGGAGGGGTAGACCGAATATAGCAGAAGGTGGTTGACTTCTGCCCTATACACCAGTTTTATAAATTAGCTGAAAGTCTGTTGTGGTGGCTCACACCTTTAATCCCAGCACTTTGGAGGCTGAGACAGAAAGATCTCTGTGTATTTGAGACCAGCCAGGTCTATACAGTGAGACCCTGTCAGATAAACAATAAACCCAGCAAATTCCATGAGCCTTTTAAAGAAATTAGATGAAAAGAAGAGAGATGACTGATTTTTGCATCCTTCTATGCTGGCTTAAGCATAGCAGCAAGTGTTGACTTTGGAGTTTCCTTTGGGATCTGCCTGTTTCTGTCAACCCTAGATCCTTGTAATCAATTCATCAGCTTGCTAATTCTGTAGACACAGCCACCGAATGGCAAAAAATCTATAACCTCCTACTCCATCATATGTAATGAGAAGAAGAAAAAAGAAAAAGAGGCTCCAACATAAGAGTGAGCTGGGACCTTCTGTACATCCAGTTTTCATGACTGAACTTTCACAGAAAGAGAACGTGCAAGACTGTATGCTGAAGCTAATGTATACTTGGAGGTAAGTCACTTTGTCAGATCCTACAAGTGAGAAACCTGACTCACTTACTCCTCATATTTTCCCTCCTCCCTTCTTTCTTCTTTTTGGAGTCAGGGTCGTGCTATGGTACCAAGGCTGCCCACAAAGTCTTAGTATCAATCCTCCTCAGTGTCAGAGACTGTAGGCATTATTGCTCTGGCTCTAACTCTCGCTTTGTTGCAGGTCTAGCTAACAATCTTGGTTCTACACACTTCAGTGCCTTGGCTTGTCCCATTACCATTCTGCAACCTCCTAATATTTCACTGAACAAAACATATCATTGTGTGGGCCTGATGATTGATATTGAACGAAAGGCACAAAACCCTACTGGCAGAGAAATGCAAATCTGAAGGTTGTACAAGTGTTCCCAGCTCTGGTGACTTATGTGCCTGTAAACCCAGCACTTGGGAGGAAGAGGCAGGTAGGTCAGGAGTTCAAGGCCAGCCTTGACTACATAGCAAGTTTGAGGCCAGCCTGGAATGCGTGAGACTCTAACTCAAATATAGGATGGGAACGGGGAGGGATATTAAGAAAGGCTTCTGCAACAGGAAGATGCTCAAAGCCTAAGTCACAAATCTGTCAGAGACAGGGTAGACAGAACCTTTACATGCCATGGTGTAAGGAAGAGGAAGGTGGCTGTGAAAAGAAGGAGGTGACAAAAATGCCATGAGGGAGTTTTATGACTCAACACACTGAATCGAGCACACCTTACCTAATGGTGGATGGCAGCCATGATGCTGATTATGCCCATGAGTGGAGTCCAGCTGTGTGGTGGTTTGAATGACAATGGCCCTCATAGCTCATAGTTTGGATAAATTGGTCACTCTTAGAAAGATTTATTATATGATGCCTGTGAGAAAGTTTGTCCTCAGTGCAGTGTTTGAGATTTCCAGAGGCACATTGCAGGCCCAGGTTATCCCTTCCTGCTGCTTGTGGATCTGGATGTAGGACTCTCAGCACCATGTCTGCCTGCATGCCACCAGGCTTCCTGCCAATGGTGATAATGAACTAAACTTTGGAGCTGTCAACAAGTACCAATTAAATATTTTCTTTTGTGAGAGTTGCTCTGGTCATGGTTTTCCTTCACAGCAATAGGACACTGACAAAGAAAGAAGTCAGTACCAGGAGTGGGGTGACAGGCCTGACTATGCAGCTTGTTGGCAGAATGTAGACTTTGGGACTTTGAATGAGGAAATAAGTTGAACAATTTAAGTGAGGCTTAATGGCCCATACCAGCAGTATGAAAGACAGAGGTGCTAAGAGCACTGTAGAGTATGAAATCCTGGCTCAAGAGGTTTTAGAGGAGAAGAATATCACTAAGCAGTCTAGAGATCATCTTTGTGATATTTTGAAAAAGAATGTGTCTGCTCTCTTCTCTTGTCCAAGAAATCTCCCTGAGGCTAAATCAAAGATTTTTGGATTAAGAAACTCCATTTAATGCTCAGAATCCATATTGGTACCTAGTAGCAATTTGTCTCTAAATTCAGTCCATAGAAGATAACTTCCCATTAACCCGAATCATAGACCAACACCCAAAAATATGCATCTGTGTCCATATGCTTCCTTATGATATGACTAACTGCCTTTTTTTGGCTTGGGAACTTGCTGATACTGACAGTCACCCACTATTTGAGGTCCTATGGGCAGAGCAGAACAGCTCTTGGTTTCCTATGAAAAAGATCATTTGTCACTGCAACCCTCTGGAGACAACTGTCTCTGGTTTGGTTCAGATATAGTTGTCTTGCTAGCAGCTACAATAAATTTAGTTAATTATAATTACATTCTGAATTGAGTCTATGGTCTTCTCTCAGAGGTCTAGAACTCAATAACATGGAGACTAAGGGAAATTTTGTACATTTGGGCTAAAGCCACAATTGGTGTGCATAAGGCACTGATATTCTGACTGCCTATACATCTCAAAATGTGCCTGACTGGGTTGGGGAGATGTCTCAGCAGTTACAATGCTTGATGTACAAAACTGATAACCTGAATTTGATTCCTCAACCCTGCATAAAAGTGGAGGGGAGTACTAACGACACGGGTTGTCCTGTGACCTCTACACACACTGCGTGGCAGGAGCACACAGTAAGCATAGAAAGCTTAAATTTCATGAGCTTATCCATGTCCTAAGAGATACTCACAGTTGAGACAGTTAATTGACAGAGTACAGTAGCTGGTCATGTTTCTGAAGGGATAATCTTTATTGAGATCAGCCTTTATATTTATGGTCCACTCAGTCTGTCCTGCAAGAGCATCTCATAGAGATCTACAGCATGAACTTTCTCACCTGTAAGATTGTGGGCATCAGATATCACGACTTAGGAGACTGTCTCAAACAAATAATAAAAACCTAGTCAGAAAAAAGCAAGGTATGCTTTATAAGCATACTTTATAAGGGTTTATTTCCTTAGATTGCAACAATCATCACAGATTGCATAACATAAGAGAACCGCTGTTGACCACCCACACGTACAGTGCTTTTTGATGATAGAAATGATTAAATTGTAGTAAATTGGAAGACAGAGGGTATACTTTCACAGACAGACCCAATATGTTCTTTGGGTGTCTACGAAAGTCCTGAATGCTAAAGCAGAACTCCACATAAAAGACCCCACCCTTCCTACTACCACAGACAGTAGGGAACCAGTCAACTTCTTGACCACTGGCCTCCCTTCAACACTCAGAACCACAAAATGCAGGCAGGAGAGGGCTACAGTTCAGCAAGAGAAAACAGCTGGACAAGGAGACCAGCGAGCACCACAGGAAGCAGGAATTCACAGCTTGCTTGTTCCCTCTGGCCCTATAGGTAAAAGAGAAAGAAAGGCTTCTATTTGGGATTTCTCAAGACATGGATATCTCCCAATACAATGTGAACATTAGATCCACTTCACAAACCAAGAGAGTAGGCTATATGGGGCCACTGTGCCTGGCTAGATCCTTCTAGATTTCTCAGGATTCCTAAAATACTCAAATACCAGGAAGATGAGCAAACTGATGGATACCTGGCCCTTGCTAAGGTTCTCTGCTCTAAGATACTGTGCCTGGGTGAGAAAAATCTTTCCTATCAGGGGTTCTCCATGGCTTTATAGGGACCCCTACAAACTTCCTCTTCTTCACACAAGAAGAGGTTTCTGGGTCTGAACCATTTCGAAGTCTGCTGTTGCAGCAATGTGTATCCTTTCTATGCTGACTGGTCTGCACTAAGGCTTACCAGTGGCTCTCAGCCTCCCTGACCTGGACACCAACCATTTGGCCCAGATGGGCAGCCCCATCACAGTATAAGGGCTAATTTGATCTAAGTTGGCTCTGTACTCAGTAGCCTAACAGTGGTTACTGTCATGTTGGCTCCCTGTCCTCTCAGTCAAACTTATCCCCCTTGAACAACATTTAGTGGAGCTGGGTGTAAGCCAGACAACGATGACTATCCTGAGTGGTGGGCCACAGGAGACAAGGTCTCTGGACTGTAAGCAAACGATTTCATGTAAGTGTCGAGCCACACACCAATGTGACTTTAGATCAGGTAACTGAGAACTAGACAGGGTTTATCATATTTAAAAACAAAAGGCACTTGTTGAACAATATCTACCTGGTAATATATGTCTTGAATGCCTCTATTTTTGTTTTGTTTTGTTTTTTGTTTTTTGAGATAGAGTTTCTATTATAACTCTAGCTGTCCTGAATCTCACTCTGTAGACCAAGCTGCCCTCGAACTCAAAGAGATCCACTTGCCTTAAAGGCATGTGTCACCACCGCCCGGCTTCTATTTTAATTCTTAAAGCTATACTACTAGAATGATTCTCTATGGTTTGCTTATTATTAAAAAGGGGAAACCCAGGCACAGATATATGGTACCTTCCCAAGAGCCACAGAGCAAGTCATGTTTGAACTAGGTGATCATTGAGGCTGACTCCAAAGCAGTAACAGAGAACATGGTACAGTAATTCCCTTGGGAAGTGGTAGGGAAGGATTACTATGATAAGAGAGTCTTGGACTTTACCATGAAAGCTAATTACCATGCCAGAATTGATGGTGTCTTCACTTGCATAGAATGATCTGTGTGGTCAAAGGATGAAGAGGTAACTCCGGCCACAAAGAATGGTGGCTTTAAGGGAAAGAGGCCCTCAAATACAGCCGCTGATGGCACTCCTCACTCATCACAGGGCTGGGACTGGTGATAGCTCTTTCCTAAGTCCTTCACTGTTTCCAACCATTTCTGGTATAGCTTCACTGAGGAATGTGAAGTCCCTCTATGTGAGGTGTGTGGATTGGCTTTACCACTGCCGAAGTTCATTCCTGTACCCTTGCTGTATGCACAGTCTACCATGCTGTACAGCTCCTGGTAGGGAGCACCCCCTCTTCCATTTCATGATGGTTCCCACCAGCTGCACCTCTAGCACTGATCCAGACTCACCTGAGCTGCTCCAATGACTAGTGTTTATCTTTGCCATAGTAGCAGTTGTCGTTGCTCTTCTTCCTTTTGGGGGTGTCCAGAGTAATTGTGCTTTTGTTCTGGTTTAGAATGACTTTGTCATATACTTCATAGCCTAGAATTAACACCTCGTCTTCTTTAGCATTGTAGGAGAATGCTTTGATATGAACCCCCAAGCAGGTTTTTATGATAATCAGTGTCCCCTTAGAGCCAACAAATTTAAGAGCTTCCTTCTCAGAAAAAGATGAAGACGTGAACTGCCCAAATCTCACAGGGCCCTTCCCACTGTAACCAAACTTAGTTGTAGTGCCTTGATAAACTGTGTCACATTTCTTGTTAACCAGAAGCTGAAGAGCTCTCGTCAAATAGTAATGGAAGGCCTTGTAATGGAAGTTATGGGAACTTTTGTTGAATTCTCTAACAGCTCTCTTGAAATCTTTGTGGATTTTCCCAGTGTAAGCTACTAAAGCTATTCCATAGGAATCATGGAACCCTTTGGGATAGCTCACTGTCTTTTTATCTTCTCCCATTGTGTCTCTGCCTTATTCCACTCTGGTTTTAATTGTTTATTCTTGTTGTAGCTGAGATGCTATTTTTCTGCACAGTCTCAACACACCCCTGATACTGATCATCAAAGGCACTGGGACCATGTCCAGCGTGGCAGGTTCTACCAGATCTATCACCTAAAAGAAAGAAGTAGGGTCCTTAGTATTGATTGCTGAGTTTCCAGCATTGCTGGGTGCTGTCTGCAGCCCACAGCATGAGATGTCACACACTCCACCCACATGAGTCACATACACATGGTCTCATTGCATTATAAGTGGTATAGGAAGGCCAGGCTGAGATCTCTGACTCTTTTGGTGTGTATTCATACTACATTTTTTCTTCTTCTTTCAATCAATTTTCTTAAGGTACAAAATACCAGACCTTTCATGACATTTTCATATATGGATATCATTGTATATTATCATATTCATCTCACACAGCCCTCTGTCATACTGACAAATCATTCCATTACTTCTCCAAGCTTCATGCTCTCCAGCATCCTCTAACTACAGACTCAATCCTGGTAACTGAAATACCACAAAGATGTGAGCATGGTCTGGTGGTTTGAATAAAAATGGCCTCCTTAGAGAGAAGCACTAACAGGAGGTATGGTTTTGTTGGAGAAAGTATGTCACTGGGGTGCGCTTTGAGGTTTTTGAAGTTCAAGCCAGTTCCAGTGTCACACTCTCTTGCTCCTGCCTACCTAACCAGGTGCTGAACTCTCAGCTCCTTCTCCAGCACCACGTCTGCCTGTTTCCCACCATGAAGGTGATGGACTAAACCTCTGAGCTGTAGGCCAGCTCCAACTGAATGTTATTCTTTATAAGTGTTGCCAATATCATGGTGTCCCTTCACAATAATATAACCCTGATTATGACAAAGAGGAAAGCAAGGTCAACAGGAAGTAGATTCATAATATTACCTGCAGGGTTAGCAACTAAGTTAGGAGGAATGTGTGAAGTTTCAAGTCAGAAAAAGAAGTCATCTTCTCTTTAAAAATCAGCTGCAAGCAAATAAAGACAATGAAACAGGGATACACACGGTAGTTTAAATGTCTGTCGATGGATCAGCTCTGGGTTCATGACTGAATCTCAGTTGCACATCCAGAAGTCCAAGCTCAAATAGTTCTTTGCGTACGCTTGACTTTAGAGGCCTTTCTCCTTGAGAGGAGAGAATTCAGAGTCGTCAGGTCCCTGAGCAGATCTTTGGCGGCTGGGTCTCCGGTCTCTTCTAAAGGCAAGTGTTGCTGATGGCAGTGCTGTGACCCTTTGATCCTGTGGAGAATTTGCTTTTAGTATCAGGTTAGATATCTTGGGAAGACAGATGGGTTATGAACTACTTCAATTGATTAAATTGTAGTTTGTTACTATATCTTTTCCATTCCACATCTGTTTTTGTTTGAGAAAAGGACTCATTAGTCCAGACTGGTTTCTTATTCACTATGTAGCTGAGGACGACCTGAACTCCTCATTCTCTGGCCACAAAACTAGATTTATGGGAGCTAGGTTAGAACCCAGGGCCTTGAGCTGCAAGACAATCACTCTACCAACCAAACTCCACCAGACACCTGCATCCTTTCCTTTGTCAGTTTACATTTATACACCAGTTTTATAAATTATCTAAAAGCCTGTTGTGATGGCTCACACTGTTAAACCCAGCATTTGGAAGGCTGAAGAAGAAAGATCTCTAAGGTGAGACTCTGTCAACAAAACAGAATCACCACCAAATTCCCTGAGCCCTTAGAAGGAATTAAGTGAAAAGAAGAGAGGTTATTGTTTTTGAGGCTCATTTTTGCATCCTTTGTCATTCCTGGAAATTTTGTCCATATTCTGACTTGAGCATATGAGAAATTGTTGACTTTACCTGCTTCTTTTGATCGTGTATCCCTGTAATGAGTTAAAATCACCTTCCTAAGTCCCTAGACTCAGTGGCTGGGTAACATTTTAGGTAGAAAATTCCACAATTGACCAGGTGGCCAGAGATCTATAATCTCTTGTTTCATTATGTGCACGGAGAAGAAGAAAAAAAAGAAATTGTACAAATATAGTCCTCTGGGATATTTTGTACATCCAGTTTCATGACGGAACGTTCACAGGATTATATATTAGAAGAGTGTATGCTTATGCTGGTACATATTTGGAGGTAAGTCACTTCCTCAGATCCTACAAGTGAGAAACCTGACTCCCTTACTCCTCATAGTTCTTTTCCTCCCTTCTTCCTTCTTTTTGCTATGATATCCCAGCTGGCCACAAAATCTTGGTCTCAATCTTCCTCAGTGGCTGAGACTGTGGGTATCATTATCTGGCTCTAACTCTCCCTTTGTTGCAGGTCTAGCTAACAATTTTGGTTCTACACACTTCGGTGACTTGGCTTGCCCCATTACAATTCTGCAACACAATAATATTTCACTGGACAAAACATATCATTGTGTGGGCCTGATGATTGATATTGAACGAAAGGCACAAAACCCTACTGGCAGAGAAATGCAAATCTGAAGATTGTACAAGTGTTCCCAGCTCTGGTGACTTATGTGCCTGTAAACCCAGCACTTGGGAGGAAGAGGCAGGTAGGTCAGGAGTTCAAGGCCAGGCTTCACTACATAGCAACTTTGAGGCCAGCCTGGACTGCATGAGACTCTAACTCAAATCCAGGAGGGGAAGGGGGAGGGATATTAAGAAAGGCTTCTGCAACAGGAAGATGCTCAAAGCTTAAGTCACAAATCTGTCAGAGACAGGGTAGACAGAACCTTTACATGTTATGGTGTGAAGAAGAGGAAGGTAGCTGTGAAAAGGAGTTGAAAAAAATGCCATGAGGGAGTTTTATGACTCAACATGCTGCTCGAGCACACCTTACCTAATGGTGGATGGCAGCCATGATGCTGATTATGCCCATGAATGGAGTCCAGCTGTGTGGTGGTTTGAATGACAATGGCCCTCATAGCTGATAGTTTGGATAAATTGGTTACTCTTTGAAAAGGTTATTGTACAAAGCTTGTTTGGAGGAATTGTGTCACTGAGGGTGGGCTTTGAGGTTTTCAGAAGCACATTCCAAGCCAGATTATCTTTTCTTGCTGCTTGTGGATCTGGATGTAGAACTCTCAGTTACTTCTCAGCACTATGTCTGAATGCATGCCACCTGCCTCCTGCCATGGTGATAATGAACTAACCTTTGCAACTGTCAGCAACTCATGTGTAAATGCTTTCCTTTAGACAACTTGCTGTGGTCATGGCTTTCCTTCACAACAATAGAACACTGACAGAGACACAAGTTGGTACCAGGAGTGGGGTGACAGGCCTGACCATGCTGCTTGTTGGCAGAATGTGGCAGAATTTTGGAAATTTGGATTAGGAAAGCAGTTGAGTGCTTTAAGGAGGGCGTAACGGGCCATACAAGTAGGAATATGATAGACATTGGTTCTGAGGGCAATGTAGAGTATGACAGCCTGGCTCAAGAGGTTGCTGAGGAGAAAAGTATCAGTAAGCAGCCTAGAGTCCATCTTTGCGATGTTATGACAAAGAATATGGCTGCTTTCTTATCTTTTCCAAAAAGTCTGCATGAGACTACATTGAAGAGTTTTGGATTAATGGAATTGGCAGACGATATTTCAGGATAGCCTGGCATTGCCTGTGTCATGTGGATATTAATTGTCCCTCTTGGCAGTCCATAAAGAAAATGAACAAGCTGTCAAGAGATAATGCAAAATGAGCAGTTTGAGGAGAATAGGACTCTAAAAAGGATAAAGTTGGAGCCAAGTCCAGTGCTCGAGGAGATAAACTTTAAAGGAAAGCCTGGCCAGGCAGTGGTGGTGCAAGTCTGTAATCCCAGCTCTCAGGAGGCAGAAGCAGGCAGATCTCTGTGAGTTCAAGGCCAGCCTGATCTACAAATTGAGTTCCAGGACAGCCAGAGTTACAACAGAGGAACCCTGTCTTCAAAACCCAAAGAAGAAAAGGAAAAAGAAAAGAAAAAGAAAACCTTGGTACTAAATGAGATTGTGGGAGTCAAGTGTAGCTCTAGTCCACATGAGGGTTCCTCAGTCTCCACGAAGGAGGACAAACAACGAAAGTTAAGACAAGTGAACACATTACTTCACTCTTCTATGGGGCTCTATATGTTATGCTTTACACACTTTAAATGATGTACATAGACACACTTTTGTATGATGATGCTCTTCTTTTAATAATAAAATAAAGAAATTAGAAGTTAGAAAATATAAGTGAGTAAAATTAACAGTGTGCACATTGGGGAAAAATTACAAGACTTCCCTACAGACAGAGAGCTTGCTCTAGCTACAATAGCAAAATGCTAGCTTCTTATCTAATAGAATGCAGGTGTTCAGGCATACATCAATGCAAGAGTGTCCATCCTCTCCCAGCTGCAGGCCTCTAATCATCAAGGATAATTTTAGTGGGTAGTCTTAACACAATAGTCCATTAATGAATAGCTGATTTTAGGTCTCTATACTTACTCAGTAAAGGCTGGCAGGCATTCAGGGGTGAATTATCTATTTTCTTTTTTAAGCTTGCTGACCTACTGTCTAGATTTCATTTCTGATCTTGACTATGGCTTTGTCTCTATGGGAAGGTCAGCTTAACCAAGAATAATTTTTCTATGTCTACAGAAAGCATGAATAGTTTTCACACATGCCAAAAACCTGAAGGCCAGTAAAATTGCTATAAATACTCAGAGTTGGGATGGTAGCAGTCCTCTCCTGGCCAGTCCAGGAATTGACTTGAGCTTTTACTACTAGGCCAAATAGGCAATATTATTGATGAGAGGCTTTTGTCACCATACGGTAAACATGAGAAAGGAGCAAAGCAGTTGGTGGGCTTTAGATTCCTAGCAAAGGGAAAAACCAGGATCTTTGTCAAGCTGGTTACATCCACAGCCTGGCTATCATCCACCCATGGAATGAAAAAAATGAAGTGGTGACCTCAGGGCAAGACCCGATCCATCTAAGCTTCCAACTTTAGAAAGAGGAGCTTAAGAAAAGCTTAAATGGGAAGGAAACCATCAAAAACAGAAAGCTAGTGAAAATGTATTTGAAATAGGGAACAAGTTCGAGCCCCATCAAGCAGCAGAACTTGGCAGCTTTGGCTGTATGGTTCTGGCTTTAGAGTCAAGGATACAACAAGAAAGAGGATATGTTATTGTGGGGTATTCACCAGAGAAGACGGATCAGACACAAATTTAAGCCAATAGAAAGTCTTTATTAGATGACCAGCAACTACAGTGGGTGTTAGGGATCCCAGTGAACTACCAAGACTTTCCCAGAGTGAACTTTTAAGCACAAAAACCATGTCCTGGGTTGACACACTTCAGTTAACAAGAACAGTTAGCCAGAAGCCAACAGGCAAGGTTAGTACATTTAGACACTTTCCAACTATGACTTTGATGGATTAGGTCTTTGTTTTCATTGTGGCAGGTGTGCTGACAACTTGTTCACTTTTGTGGCCTGAATGGCACTTCCATCATGGAATCAGTTGTGCTAAGGTCAGAGGGCCTACTGAGGTTTGGGGCCATGTTACATTCCCTACTAGTCTTAGTGATTGAGTCAAATCATGGATGCATACTGCTTTATAGTTTAAGAGGCAGGGCCCCTCTGTTAATCCAATCAGAATGAGAATTAAAGAGCCAGTCAGTTCTGTTAGAAGAGTAGTTTGCAGGGTATCAAGAGAACAGAGACTGGTATCAATTCTTTGATTTCTCTCCCCCTCTTCTCCCTGTCCCTCTCTCTGTCCCTCTCCCTGCCCCTCTCCCTCTCCTTCTCCCTCTCCTTCTCCCCCTCTGTCTCTCAGGTCTTCCCCAGCCATGATGACAAAGGCTGGTGAGTCTATGGCTGTTGAGCTGGCTATGATGCTATGAACAGCAGTGACATGATGTCAGGAACAGCTTTTTGTGTAGTCAAGGGTTCATATTAAAATGTACTTTTTTTCATTTGTCCATTATATAAAGCAACAGAATAGGCAAATTTAGTCAAACCATTAGTACATGCCCACCAAGTAGTCTCAGGGTCCAGTACTATTGCTGTGGTCCAGATGACTTAACTCACAGGGCAGAATAGCAGGCAGAGAATGAGAGGAAATACATATGTTAAAGGTTTTGGATAGTAGACTCCAGGGGCCTAAGTATAACCTGCAATCCTTGCTGATTTCTCCCTGGGAACATTTAACTCTATCCCCAGGGTCCCTTTCCATGGCATAGAGTCTGGTTTCTTAGGTTCTCCATATTTCCCTAAGCCAGAGTCTGTCTTAGGAATTTCCTGACCTTTAATTTTATGGCCATGGATTACATTTTTCTACTGTCTTCCTAGGAAGGGGCTTTCTTTCTCTATATGTATTCATCTGTGTGTTTTCATTAAGCCTCTGTTTACAACCCCAGTTTTTGCAATGGAAACTTCCTTGTTCCTGGCAACCAGGGAGCCCAGCTGTGGGGTATGCATTGAATTGTAAACTCTGTATTCCTATCTCAAAAGATAAACACTCCTATCTTTCCTTTTCTACATAAACAAATATTTAAAAGGGGCATCATGAGCAAAGGTCAGGATAGAATCTGGGTTGCTGCTCTGTAGCCACATTAGCTACACCTCCCCTGTATCTGTCTTCCTCTGTTCCCAGGTTCACATCTAAGACCAGTGGGTTTGACCTGTGACCATGTATTCATACCAAACATACGTTTTAGAAGGAGGTAGAGGGACAGGGAGTAGAAGGGCTTGGGGATTAATGAAACCTAATTTTTATGGTGCCATATTCTAGGAGAAAATGCCCTTGGCAGTAGCATCTGTGGCTTCTACTTTCTTGATGTGGTTGCAGTGGATCCATGGTATAATGCCAGCTAGCTTCACTGTCTTGGAGGTGGAGGCAGTAAGCATGTAGGGTCCTTCCAAGTTGGTTCCAGTACCCCTTTGGCTACCCTTTTGGCACAGACAGCATCACTGGACTCAAAACAGAAACGTGAGGTGGCCTCATAGGTCATTTGGGTCTCTCAGATACTCAGTGAGTAGCCTGTTTGGAGGACAGGAATGCCTCAAGTGCCTGTAGTGAATTGAAAAAGGAATGGTTGCAGTGGTTCTTAACTCTCCTGATGCTGCAACCCTTTGATACAGTTCCTCGTGTTGTTGTGAGGTCCAACCATAACATTATTTTTGTTACTACATCATGACTTTAATTTTGTCATGTTTTGAACTGTAATGTAAATATCTGATATGCAAATGGTCCTAGGAGACTCCTATAAAAGGGTCATTGGACCTCCTAAAAACAGGTTGAGAACTGCTGGGATAGAGGAGTTATGCCAACTGGTAGTCTCTTAGCTGGGGAAGCACTAGGGGTGTCTTCCAAACATGATCTCATAGGAGGTAAGTCCCTCCCTATATGGGAGTCAGTGGGCTCAAAGCAAAGCAAAGGAAGAAGGTCTATACGCCATTCACTGGACTCTAATGAGATTTTGTTAGAGTTTTTTTTATAATGTCCTGATTGTACGATTTACCTACCCAGTGATGTCCCATAGCACAATGAAGTTTCCAATCTATTCCTAAAGGTTTTACTATTAATGATCAATGATTTGATTCTTATGATCTAGAGTCTACTCTGGATTCCAGAGTGAGTGGGGAGTGATAGAATGGCTAAAGAAACTCTATTTGATGCTAGGCATCCACCTAATAGCAATTTGTCTCTGACTCCAGTCCATGGAAGATAACTCCAGTAACTCAACTCGGGGACCTCCTCCCAGAAATGTACAGCCCTGACCATCTGCTTCACTATGATAAAACTCACTGCCTTTTTTGGCCTCTGTAACCTACTTATGGTGACAAACAAGGACTATTCTCAGGTCCCCTTGACTACCTAATCTTGGAGGGCAGAACAGCTCTTGTTTTGCTTGTGCAGATAGGCAAGTTCTTCTTGTGGTTTTCATTTTTTAAAAACTTCAGGCACCCCCAACACACTGGGAACAACTCTCTCTAGTTTGGCTCAGAGTTTGTTGTCCTGTGAGTAGCTACAATCAATTTAATTAACAATTACAATTATAATTATAATTAAGTAACGCGGTCTTGTACGAGGGGTCTAGAACTCCACAACATGGGGGGTAAGGGAAGCTTTGTACACTTTGGCTAAACATATTCTTGATGAGTTCAAGGCACAGACTTCCTGATCCATATATGCCCCAAAATGTGCCAGTCAGAGTTGGTAAGATAGCTCAGCAGTTAAAATGTTTCACATGCGAAGCTGAAAAATTACCATTGATCCCCACAACCTGCATAAAGGTAGAAGGAGAAACTGATAACACAGAGTTGTCCTCTAACACCTACACACAGTCCAGGACAGGAGCACACACACACCATGCACATACAGTTATCATAAAAATTTAAAAATTGATTGCTTATCCATGTCATCAGAAAGAGAGTTATTAGAGTTAACTGAGAGGGCTCAGTAGCTGGTTGTATTTCTGGTGGTATAGAGGAGTGAGTGGACTTTATCTAGGTCAGCTTTTATATTTATGGCCATCTCAGTCTGTCCTGTAGGATAATTGTGAGAAATGTAAAACATGAACTTTCTCAGCTGTAGGAGTATGGGCATCAGCCTTCATGCCTTGGGTGAATTTCTCAAACAAACAAGAGTCACCTGTAGAAATACCAAGTCACAGAATAGCAAGTTGTAGTAATAAAGGGTTTATTTCTTTAGATTGCAACATTAGTCACAAATTGCATACTTTAAGACAGGCACTACTGACCACACACACAGACAGTGCTTTAGTTCATAGAAAAGTATCAAAGAATAGTAAATTTGAAGTCAGAGCACACACTTTCACAGACAGACTCAGTGTGTTCTCTGGTTGTCTACGAAAGTCCTGAATGGTAAAGTAGACCTCCCCAAAAATGATCCCACCCTTCCTCCTACCACAGACTATAGAGAATCAGTCAAGTTCATGCCCCTTGATCTCCCTTCAACACTCAATCCCACAAACTGCAGGTAGGAGACGACTACAGCTCAGCAAGAGGAAGGAGCTGGACCAGGAGAAGAGCTAGCCCCACAGGCAGCAGGAGTAAGACACTATGCTTGGGTGAGAAAAGCATCTCCTATCTGGAGTTCTCCCTGGCCATATAGGGAGCCTCAAAAGCCTCCTCTTCTTCACCCAAGAAGAGTTCTCTGGGTCTCAACCATTTCAACTCTACTGTTGCAGCAACCTGCATTCTCTCTATGATAACTGGTGTGGACTAGAGCTTACCTGCAGCTCCCGGCCTGCCTGGGCTGCACATCAATCAATTGGCCCAGATGAAAACCCCTTGGAGTGTAAGGGCCACTTGATCCAAGTCTCCTTGTACTCAGTAGCCCAATGGTAGTTAGTTTCAGGTTCGAGCCCAGGCCTCTCAGTGAAACTTAATTTCCTACAACATTTAGTGGAGCCTGGATATAAGTCAGACAGCGATGAAGATGCTGAGTGGTGGGCTATAGGAGACAAGGTCTCTACTTTCATTTCAGTGTCGAGACTTCAGCAGTGTGACTTTGGATCTGATGGCTGAGATGTACCAGGAAATTTGTATCTAAAAACAAAATCACTCGTTGAACAACATCTACATGCCAAGTAAGATGACTTGAATGTGTCCTTTTTAAATCTCAAAGCAATACTATTAGAATGTTGAGGTTTTTCCTTCTTCTCATTCAAATGGGGAAACTGAGACACAGATATCTGTACCTTGTCAAGAGTCACAGACTTAGTGATTTTGAACCAAATACCACTGAATCAGTCTCCAGACCTATGGCTGTGGGACTGTCATAGAGCTAAAAGTGGGTCGAGGCTGGCTTGGAACCCCGCGTCATCCCAGGAGATGAGAACGGCAGGCGTTCAGCTGCTCCTCACTTTGTCTCCACGTTTTACTTTTTTGTTAATTTTATGAGTGTTTGGTGTCCCGTATTTGTGACATTTTGAAGCTTAAATTTTATGAGAAGGGACTAATATTAATGTTATACGGTTACCACAGTTTGTAATCTGTACTGAAGGGTAGGCACATACCTGAGTTATTCTACGTTACAGCTCTGGGCCGAAGGTATGACCTTTTCTACGTCTTTCATTCAGCCTGAATGAGGCATTTGTTGATTTTATAATGACTGGATTAAATTTAGAAGTGGGACAGTCAGTATTTTGGGTAATCATACATTATTGTCTTGATAATCCCAACGTAACATGAGCATGATATTACGGCTGCTATCTATTTTCTTTTGAGCTTTATGTCGAGTTGGAAATTTAATTTTTATCTATTGAGGCTGTTTAGCTCTGTCAGCTGGAGGAAGCAGTCTGTGTTTAAAGGCATGGCTCTTTGTCTACGGACGTCTGGGGACAGTCACCAAAGCTGGTGGTCTGTGACGCCGCAGCTGTTTTTAAGATGGAAATAAATCAAGAAAGGCATTATAAACCCTTAAATTCTTATCTATACCACTATTTGCTCTAGGGAATAAGGTCTAATTCTTAATTATTTAAAGCTCTCTGTGAGTCTGCTCCGCTCAGGTGCAGGCATCAGGCACGGCACACGCTGCACATCACCCAGAATTTCAATGGTTCCCCTGGAGATTTTAGTGGTGATGCCTAAAGGCTGGACGAAAGGGGTCTTCTCAGACCCCAGGCTGGTGTTCTCGGCTGGCACGGTGCCCTCACATGGGGCGATGGCACCAGCACAGGCAGCAGCCAGCACCTTATTGGCCAGCAGCATGTCCCTAATCTCAGCGAGGTCCTCCTTGGTGAACACAAAGCCTACATTGCCAGGAACGTGAGGCAGGAGTTTCTCCAGAGCGGGGTTGTTCTCCAGATGCCCCTGATGGCCTTGTGCATCATGAAGTTCTTGCCCATCAGCACCACAGCCATCCCGCGCAGGGACCTGCAGATCTGCTGCGTCTGCTTGGAGCCCAAGTTGTTTGCTCCCACAATGAAGGATTTTGGATAATCATCCAGAAGAAGGAAGGATGTCTTCCCTGGTCATCACAGCAGTGAGTCAGGAACTGTCAGGCAGGGTTTAAAGACGATGTCCCTCTAACAGGACTACATATGATATAGAGTGTGGTACAGTAATTCCCTCTGGAAGTAGTAGGAAAGGATCACTATTATAAGTGATAATCGGACTATGCCTTGGAAATGAATCACCATACTAGAAAGAATTGATGGAGCCTTTGCCTGCATAGAATATGTGTAGTCACAGGATGAAGAGGTAATTCAGGCCACAAAGAAAATGGTGAGTATATAGGCAAAGAGGCCCCACATACAAGCAGGAATGTATCAAAAGGATGGATAAAGAGCTGCTGATGGCACTTCCCACTCATCACAGGGCTGGGTCTGGTGATAGCTGTTTCCTAAGTCTCTCATTGTTTCCGACCATTTCTGGTACAGCTTCACTAAGGAATGTGAAGTCCCCGTATGTGAGGTGCGTGCATTGGCTTTACCAGTGCCACTCTCCATTCCGGTACCCTTGCTGTGTGCATGGTCTACCATGCTGTACAGCTCCTGGGAGGGAGCACCCTCTCTTCCATTCCTTGATGGTTCCCACCAACTGCACCTCTAGCACTGATCCAGACTCACCTGAGCTGCTCAAATGTCTATTGTCTATTTATTCTGTAGAAGCATTTGTAGTTGATCTTCTTTCTTTGGGGGGAGTTCAGAATAATTATGTTTTCTTTTTCTCTTACAGTGACTTTGGAATATACCTTATGGCTGAAATTAATACCTCTTCATCATGAGGACAGGAGGAGAACACTTTGATAGAAACCCCCAAGCAGATTTTGATGATAAACAGAGTCCCCTTACTGCCAGCAAGTTAGACAAAGATGAGGAGGTGAACTGCCCAGATTGCACAGTTTCCTTCCCAGTGTAAACAACCTTGGTTGTAGTGCCTAGATAAACTGTGCCACACTTATTACTCAGAAGCTGAAGAGCTCTGGTCAAATAGTAATGGAAGTCCTTGTAATGGCAGTTACATGAATTTTTTCTGATTTCTCTAACAGCACTGTTGAAATCTTTGTGGGTATTCCCAATGTAAGCTACTAAAGTTGTTCCATGGGAATCATGGAAACCTTTGGGATAACTCACTGTGCTTTTTATCTTTTTCCATTGTTCTCTGCCTTCTTCGACCCTAGTTTTAATTGTGTTTGTACTGGTCTTCTTGTAGTAGCTGGGGTGCTTTTCTCTCCATTTTTTTAACATAGCCCTCATACTGATCATCAAACACATTGAGAAGCCACGTCCAGCGTGGCAGGCTCTGCCAGGCCCATCACCTGAAAGAAAGAAGTAGGGTCCTTTGTCTTGATTGCTGAGTTTCCAGCATTGCTGGGTGCTGTCTGCAGCCCACAGCCTGGGATGTCACACACTCCATCCATATGAGCCACATATACATGGCGCATTGACATGATCTCATTGTGTCATAAGTGGTATAGGAAGGCAAGGCTGAGATCTCTGATCCTTTTGCGTGCACTGATGCAATGTTTTTCTTCTTTATTCAATCAATTTTTTAGTCAGTGTACAAAATATCAGACCTCATCATGACATTTTTATATATGTATATCATTATATCCTGTTCGTATTCATCCCACACAACCCTCTGCTGTACTGATATATCTTTACATTGCCTTTTCGAGATCTATGCTCTCTAACATCTCTTTTATACAGACCCAATACTGAGAACTGTAATATCACAAAGATGTGGGCAGGGTGTGGTGTTTGTATAAAAATGCCTTAGGGAGTGGCACTAGTAGGAGGTGTGGCGTTGTTGGAGAAAGTATGTCACTGGTTTGGGCCTTGAGGGTTCAGAAGTTCAAGTCAGTTCCAGTGTCACACTCTCTTGCTGCCCCCTACCTAACCAGATGCCCAACTCTCAGCTCCTTGTCCATCACCATGTCTGCCTGGTTCCACCATGCTTCCCACCATGAAGAAAATGGAATAGATCTCTGAAGTGTAGGCCAGTCCCAAATCAATGTTTTTTTATAAGATATACCATGGTCATGGTGACTCTTCATAATAAACCCTAATTAAAATACAGGGGAAAGCAACATCAACAGAGCATGGGTTGTGAATATTACCTGCTGGCTTAGCCACCATGCTAGAAGGAACATGTGAATTTATCAGTCAAGAGGAGATGATATCTTCAAAGCTGCAAGCAAATAAAGACAATGAAAGAGGGATACACACAGTACATTAATGTCTGTTGATGGATCAGCTCTGGGCTCATGACTGAATCTCTATTTCCCACATCCATAAATCCAGACTCCTGGTCACACTGCTCCCAGAGTGGCTTATCAGGACTCTGTGAAACGCTCTGCTATGGTCCCTTACCAGAGTTCGGGAGAACTGCACCATCTATCACAAATAAGGAGCTACAGTCAACCTATCCTGGTAACACACAGAGTTATGCAGTATGTAGGCTGCCAGTGAGAAACAGGTCATGTTTTAGCAGATCTGCCAGAGGCCCTAATGTTGTTCTTTCCATAGATACTTAAATCCTTCTCCATGTTTGATTAACTGAGAGCTCACACTCAGCTTGATGCCTCTGAGTGTCTCTTAATGCTGTCAGTATTCCCTTGGTCTTTTATTTTCACATGGTTGTACTTGAAAGGCCCCCAGTGTGGCCTTCTAGAGGTAGTGAAACCTGTAGGAGGTGGGGCCTGCCGGGACTTGACCAGGTCCTGAAGGACATCACCCTTATAGACTCAGATTTGAATACTTGGTCACTCTTTGAAAGGGTTATTATATGATGCCTGTTTGGAGGAGGTATGTCCTGGGTGTGAGGTTTGAGATTTCCAGAAGCACATTTCAGGACCAGATTATCTTTTTCTGCTGCTTGTGGATCTGGATGGAGAACTTTCATCTACTTCTCCAGCACCATGTCTGCATGCATGCCATCAGGCTTCCTGCCATCGTGATAATGAACTTAACTTTGTAATTGTCAGCAAGTCCCACTTAAATGCTTTCCTTTATAAGACTTGCTGTGTTCATGGGTTTGCTTCATAACAATAGAACACTGACTAGACAGAAATCAGTACCAGAAGTGGGGTGACAGGCCTGACCATGCTGCATGTTGGCAGAATGTAGACTTTAGAACTTTGGATTAGAGAAGCACATGAGCACTTTGAGTGGGGCTGAATGGTGCATACAAGTAGGAGTATGGAAGAAAGGGAACTGAGAGCAATGTAAAGTATGACAGCCTGGCTCAAGAGGTTTCTGAGAATAGTATTACTAAGTCTCCTCTAATGCATTGTTGTGATGTTTTGGCAAAGAATGTAGATGCTTCCTCCCCTTGTCCAAAACATCTGCCTCAGAATAAGTAGAAGAGTTCTGAACTAATGATATTGGGAGAGGATATTTCAAGACAGCCTAGTGTTGACTGTGTCATGTGGTTATTAGTGGCCACTCTTGGCAGTCTCTAATGAAAAGGAACAAGATGAGCAAGGGAAAATACAAAATGAACATGCTGAGGAGAAAAGAATCACCAAGAAGTGTAATGGAGCTAAGACTGTACTCAAGGAGAAAAAGTTTAAAGATAACCCAGATGCTAAATTGAATAAAGGGAATAGTGACCTCAAGGCAAAAATCTCACCCAGATAAGCTTCTAAACTGTGGGCCAAAACATTAAGAAAAGCTTAAAAATGAAGGAAACTATCAATAACAGAGAGCTGGTGAAAATTTCTTTGAACTAGGGCACCAAGATCCCAGCTCCAACAAGCAGCAGAACTTGGCAGCTCTGGCTGTATGTTTCTGGCTTTAGAGTCAAGGATACAGCAGGAAAAAGGTTGTGGTATTGTAGGGTATTCACCACAGAAGACTGCTCCGATACCTGTTTAAGCCAATAGAAAGTCTTTATTAGCTGGCCAGTAACTACAATGGGTGTTAGAGATCCCAGTGTAGCACCAAGACTTTCCCAGAGTGAGCTTTTAAGCACAAAAACCATGTCCTGGGTTGACACACTTCAGTTAACAAGAACAGTTAGCCAGAAGCCAACAGGCAAGGTTAGTACATTTAGACACTTTCCAACTATGACTTTGACGGATTATGTCTTTGTTTTCATTGTGGCAGGTGGTGCTGTCAACTTGTTCACCTTTGTGGCCTGAATGGCACTTCCATCATGGAATCAGTTGTGCTAAGGTCAGAGGGCCTACTGAGGTTTGCGGCCATGTTACCTTCCCCACTAGTCTTAGTGATGGAATCCAATCATGGATGCATACTGCTCTATAGTTTAAGAGACTGAGCACCTCTGTGAATCCCAACAGAATAAGAATTAAATGGCCAATCAGTGCTGATAGCAGAATAGTTTGCCAGGGTTATCAAGAGAACAGAGACTGTAAAAATTATCTGATTTCTCTCTCTTACCCCACTTCTCTCTGTCTCATTCTCTTTTCTCCCATCATGAGGCAAAATGCCTCACCTGCCGTGGACCTGTCTAAACTGTGGACGAAACAGGATACTAGAGAGTGAATCACCCTGCTTTGGCTGGACAGAGTGGGGACCGGTTCCTATAAGTCCTTTTCCATGATAAAGTACCTTCTGGCCTGGCAACTAAAGACAGGCATTGCCTTGGAACCTGTGCCCTGCAGCGAGGCCACAGAGAGCATGGGAGCCCAGGGTCACCTGTCTAGGTATGACAGACTTCATATTTAAGGACAAACAGGTTTCAGGTGTAAGGTTTTACAAAAACTTGCTTTACAATGACTGCTCTTGATAGTAACCACTCAAGTCTCAGGTAAATGGTTAGATAAAAAAAGTTTAAGGTCTAAAAAGGTTTTGTAATTGAGGGTCTAAAAAGGTGATTTATGTGTAGATAAAAGTTTAAAAGGTAGAACAAGAGTAATTTTAAACGATTTCAAAGGTTCAGAGTTTTAAGAGCTCTGGATAAATGTTCTTAGAAAGTTCTGGTGAGCTGTTGCTGACATCATTAGCCACATGATCTGGATCTCTACGTTTCCTTTGCATTAAAAATGCTTCTCACCAGGCTAAAACATTTCCATCCAGTTTCAGTTTGTGTACCCAGCTCTCTGGACAAAGAAAATATTTATGCTTCTGACCCAGGATCCTGGCTTTTGCTGTGACTCAAAGGTATTATTCTGCTCCAATTGTTTTACAGATAGCTGTTAGCTGCTTTTTTCAATATGAATTATAAACAATGATAAAGCTAACTTATTTCCTTTGATAAACTAATTCATGTAAGCCTCAGAGAATCCAAGCACTCCCACAGGTGCTTATTCCTAATGGTATATATGTTTGATCTCTTTCCTGGAAGTCTTACTTTTCCCAACTGTCAGAACTTATAAACTTAAAAGTTGCAAATATAAGGTTTTCCTTTAAATTTGCTAAACTTTGACCTCTGTCTCTCACCTACTCCTGGAAATTTCAAGGCACAGACTTCCTGATCCATATACACCAAAAATGTGCCTGTCTGGGTTGGTAAGATGGCTCAGCAGTGCCAATGCTTGATGTGCAAAGCCGACAACCTAACTTTGATTCATGTAACCTGCATAAATGTGGATGAAGCGAACTGATGACACAACAGTTGCCCTCTGACCCCTACACACACTCTGTGACAGGGACACACACATATCATGCACATGCACTAATCATAAAAATTTGAAGCTTCGTGTGTTTATCCATATCATCAAAAACAGAGTTACTAGAGCTAATTAACAGGGCTCAGAAGCTGGGTGTATTTCTGATGGGATAGAGTAGGAAGTAGACTTTATCTGGGTCAGCCCTTAGTTGATGGCCCACCTAGTCTGTCCTGCAAGAGCATCTGGGAGAAAAGCACAACATGAACTTTCTCAGCAGTAGGAGTGTGGGCATCAGACCTCATGCCTTAGGAGAATTTCTCAAACAAATAATACCACCTATAGAAATACCTAGTCACAGAAAAGCAAGGTGTGGCTGGTTATAAAGGGTTTATTTCCTAAGATTGCAACATTCATCACAATTGCATAATTTAAGATAGTCCCTGCTGACCATGCACACAAACAGTGTTTTTCATTGTAGCAAAGTACCGAAAGGGTAGGAAATTTGAAGTCAGAGGGTTCACTTTCTCAGACAGACCCAGTGTGTTCCTTGGGTGTCTATGGAAGCTGTGAATGCTAAAGAAGAACTTCTACCAAATGACCCCACCCTTCCTCCCACCACAGACCTTGGAGAACCAGTCAAGTTCTTGCCCCTTGGCTGCCCTTCAACACTTGCCCCACAAACTGTAGGCAGGAGAGGGCTACAGCTCAGCAAGAGGAAGCAGCTGGATCAGCAGACCTGCAAGCACCACAGGCAGCAGGAGTTCACAGCTCTCTCTGACTCCTGCAGAGGAGAGGAGAAGGAAAGGTTTCCATATAGCATTTCTCAAGACATGGATATCTCTCCTAAACATCCACAAGTTTACCTCCAGCCCACAAGCCAAGAGAGCAGACTGTAGGGGGCCAGTGTGCCTGGCTAGACTCTTCTTCTGGCTTTCTCAGGATTCCTAAAGTACTCAAATACAAGGAAGGTGAGCCAACTGATAGATCCCCATCACATCCCAGGGTTCCGTGCTCTGATACACTGTGCCTTGGTGAGAAATGTCTTTCCTATCTGAGATCTTCTTGGCCTTATAGGGCGTGCTTCAAGCCTCCTCTTCTTTACCAAAGTAGTTTCTAGGTCTGAACCATTTCAAAGTCTGCAACCTGCATGCGTTCTATGCTAGCTAGTGTAGACTAGAGCTTACCTGAGACTCCCAGCCTCACCTGGTCTGCACATCAACCATTTGGTCCACATGAACAGTATCTTTTTTCCTGGTCTGTCTACCTGGATAAGTGTCATGCTTTCCTTGGGCTTGATCCAGAATCAAAGTTTCTCTATGCAAATGCAACAAGTCCCTGTGGTCACTTCCTACAGTTCCAGTTCTATCTCCAAAGACATCTCATGATTCCAGAGTCACGTCAGAGTGTGAAGGCTAATTACATCTAAGTTTGCTCAGTACTCAGTAGTGTAACTGTAATGAATTTCAGGTTGGCTCCCTGGCCTCTCAGTCAACGTTCACTTCCTAGAACAACATTTAGTGGATCCTGGATGCAAGCCAGACAACAATGAAGATCCTGAGTGGTGAGCAATAGGAGACAAGGTCTCTAGACTGTCAACAAATAATTTTCACGTAAGTGCTGAGCTGTACAAGAGTGTGACTTCAGATCAGATGGCTGAGATATGTACAGAGTTCTCAATATTTAAAAACAAAAGACACTTGTTGAATGATGCCTACATGCCAAGTATTATGTCTTGAATGTGTCTCCTTTGATTCTTAAAGCAATACTACTAGAGTGTTTTCTAATTGTGTCCTTATCATTCAAATTGGGAAAGTGAGGCACAGGTATCTGGTACTTTGCTAAGCATCACAGAGCTCGTGCTGTTTGAACCAGATTGCCATTGATTCTGACTCCAAACCCGTGATAGACAGCATGCTACAGTAATTCCCTCTGGAGGTAGCAGGGAAGGGTTACCATTATAATTGACACTTGGACTATACCGTAACAAGTAATTGCTATACTAAATCAATGGTGCCTTTGCCTGCATAGAATGCGATATGTACTCACAGGATGCAGAGGTAACTCTGTCTAAGAGAATGGTGAGTATATAAGCAAAGGGACCCCACAAGACAGGCAGGCTTGTATCAAAAGGATGGGTAAACAGCTGCTGGTGGCACTCCTCACTCCTCACAGGGCTGGGTGATAGCTCTTTCCTAAGTCCCTCATTGTTTCCAACATTTCTGGTACAGCTTCACTGAGGAATGTGAAGCCCCTGTATGTGAGGTGTGTGAATAGGCTTTACCAGTGCCATCCTTCATTCCTGCACCCTCACTGTGTGCATGGTCTACCATGCTGTATAGCTCCTGGTAGGGAGCACCCCCTCTTCCATTCCATGATGGTTCCCACCAGGTTCACCTCTAGCACTGACCCAGACTCACCTGAGCTGTTCACATAAAAGCAATTGAAGTTGCTCTCCTTTATTCCAGGGTTATCTAGAGTAATTTTCCCATACTGGTCTTTTCCATTTTGTATTTCATTGATTTTGGAAAATACTTCATAGCCTGGAATTAACACCTCCTTTTGGTCAGGAAAGTAGGAGAAGTCTGTAATATTAACCCCCAAGCAGGTTTTGATGATAAACAGTGTCCCCTTAGGACTAGTAAATTTATCAGCTACCTCCTCAGATAATGATGAGGAAGTGAACTGCCCAAATCACATACGGCCCTGCCCACTGTAATCAAACTTGGTTGTAGTGCCTCGATAAACTGTGTGACACATCTTTTCAGAAGTTGAAGAGCTCTGGTCAAGTAGTAATGGAAGGCCTTGTAATGAAAATTATGGGGATTTTTCTTGAATTCTCTAACAGCTCTGTTGAAATCTTGGTAGATATTTTTCCCAGTGTAAGCTACTACAGCTGCTCCATGGGAATCATGGAAATCTTTGGGAACATCCACTATGCTTTTTTTGTTCTTATGCCACTCTTCCTCTGCTCTTTTCCACTCAAGTTTTAATTGCTTATTCATGTTGAAGTCTTCTTGTAGCAGCTGGGGTGCTTTTCTCTCCATTTCTTTGACACAGCCCTCATACTGATCATCGAACGCATCAGGAGCCATGTCCAGCGTGGCAGGCTCTGCCAGGCCTATCACCTGAAAGAAAGAAGTAGGGTCCTTTGTCTTGATTGCTCAGTTTCCAGCATTGCTGGGTGCTGTCTGCAGCTCACAGCATGACATGTCACACGCTCCATCCACATGTGGCACATACACATGGTCTCATTGCATTATAAGTGGCATAGGAAGGCAAGGCTGAGATCTCTGACTCTTTTGTGTGTATTAATGCTACATTTTTTCTTCTTCTTTCAATCAATTTTTTTCAATGTACAAAATACCAGACCTTTCATGACTTTTCATATATGGATATCATTGTATATTATCATATTCATCTCACACAGCCCTCTGTCATACTGATAAATCATTCCATTACTTCTCCAAGCTTCATGCTCTCCAGCATCCCCTAACTACAGACTTAGGACTGGTAACTGAATGTGAGCATGGTCCGGTGGTTTGAATAAAAATGGCCTCCTTAGAGAGAAGCACTAACAGGAGGTATGGCTTTGTGGGAGAAAGTATGTCACTGGGGTGCGCTTTGAGGTTTCAGAAGTTCAAGCCAGTTCCAGTGTCACACTCTCCTGCTGCTTACCTAACCAGATGCCGAACTCTCAGCTCCTTCTCCAGCACCACGTCTGCCTGTTTCCCACCATGAAGGTTACAGACTAGACCTCTGAGCTGTAGGCCAGCTCCAATTGAATGTTATTCTTTATAAGTGTTTCATCGTCATGGTGTCTCTTCGCAATAATATGACCCTAATTATGACACAGAGGAAAGCAAGGTCACAATATTACCTGCAGGGCTAGCAACCAAGTTAGGAGGAATGTGTGAAGTTTCAAGTCCGTAAGAGAAGTCATCTCGTTCAAAGTCAGCTGCAAGCAAATAAAGACAATGATAGAAGGACATACATAGTAGTTTAAATGTCTGTCTATGGATCCGCTCTGGGTTCATGACTGAATCTCTATCTCCTACATCAAGAAGCCCAAGCTCAGATTGTTCTTTGAGTACCCTTGACTTCAGAGGCCTTTCTCCTTGAGAGGAGAGAATTCAGAGTTGTCAGGTACCTGAGCAGATCTTTGGTGGCTGGGTCTCCGGTCCTTCTAAAGGCAAGTGTTGCTGATGGCAGTGCTGTGACCCTTTTATCCTGTGGACAATGTGCTTTCAGTTTCAGGTTTATGTACTACTTCAATTAACTAAGTTTCAGTTTCTTACTAAAACTTTTCCATTCCCTACCTGTTTTTGTTTGAGATAAGGACTCATTAGCCCATACTCGTTTCTTATTCACTATGAACTAAGGACGACCTGAACTCCTCAGTATCCTGCCATAAAACTAGATTTACAGGAGCTAGGATAGATTCCAGGGCCTTGAGCTGCTAGACAGTCACTTGACCAGCAAAACTACACCAGACACCTGCATCCTTTCTTTTGTCTCAATCAAAAAGAATTAGGACCTTTCTGATATTCCCTCACAGGATTGATGGCTTTGTGAGAGAGAAAGACACACAGACAGACAGACAGACAAGCATATATTGCACATAGCAATAGTTGGTTTACATTTACCCTTTACACCAGTTTTTAAATTACCTAGAAGCCTGTTGTGGTGGCTCACACTGTTAATCCCAGCATTTGGAAGGCTGAAGCAGAAAGATCTCTGTGAATCTGAAACTAGCCAGGTCTATAGGTGAGACCCTGTCAGGAAAACAGAATCACTACTGTGAAGCTGCAGAGGGACACCAAGAGACCCGCTCTGGGTCTTCTTGCCAGGAGAGACCCCAAGAGAGACACTGAGGCATGAATTGATGCAAAGACACAAGGTTTATTATCTGACATGCCAGGGTGCCCCTCACACTGTCTCCATGCAAGGAAGTGGAAGGCACACCCCGAAGGCACTTACAAGCATCGTTTATACCTTTTTCAGAATGCTATTTTTAGCAGAAGTATAACCTTTAAGCTGATTGGTTAGATGTAATGACATAAGTCAGCAGGATGAAAAGGTAACATGACATTCCAGGTAGGTTATCTCGTGGGTGGGGAGTGCTGCGTGTGTAGCTGAAACTACTCTTATCTAGGTATAACCTTTGTAGTTATTCCCGGAAATGTCTCTGGACTGAGTTTCCTGAGAAAGTTCAGGCAAAGTTTAGGCCTACTTGTACATCTTCAATCCTAACTAAAGTTTGGTCAAGGCCAGCCTTGACCTTACACCACCAAATTCCCTGCGTGCTTTGAAGGAATTAGGTGAAAAGAAGAGAGGTTACTGATTTCAGGATTTCACAGCTCATTTTTGCATCCTTAGTCATTCCTGGAAAACTTTTCTCATAGGCTGGATGCGCATATGAGAAATCGTTGACTTTAGAGATTCCTCTGGGAATTCCCTGCTTCTTTTGGTCTTGTATCCTTGTAACGAATTAATCACCTTCCTAAGACACCTAGATTGGGTGACATTTTAGGTAGAAAATACTATAATTGACCATGTGGCCAGAGATCTATAACCTCCTGTTCCATCATGTACAAGGAGAAAAAGAAGAAAAAAAATATTCCCCCAGGACCTTCTGTACATCCAGTTTTCACAACTGAACTTTCACAGAAATAGAACTTGGAAGACTGTATGCTTATGCTGGTGTGTACTTGGAGGTAAGTCACTTAAGTGTCAGATCCTACAAGTGAGAAACCTGACAGCCTTCCTCCTCATATTTCTTTTCCTCCCTTCTTCCTTCTTTTTGGAGTCAGGGTCATGCTATGGTACCCAGGATGCCCACAAAGTCTTGGTCTCAAGCCTCCTCAATGACTGAGCCTGTACTTATCATGGCTCTGGATCTAACTCTCACTTTATTGCAAATCTAGCTAACAATCTTGGTTCCACACATGTCAGTACCTTCACTTGTCACCACACTATTCTGCAATCCCATAATATTACATTGGACAAAACATATCATTGTATGGCCCTGATGATGGATATTGAAGTAAAGGCACAAATACGGCTGGCAGAGAAATACAAACCTGAAAACTGTGTAAGTGTTCCCAGGTGTGATGACCTGTGGGCCTGTAATCCCAGCACTTGGGAGGAAGAGGCAGGTAGATCAGGAGTTCAAGGCCAGCCTTGACTACATAGCAAGTTTGAGGTCAGCCTGGACTGCATGACACTCTAAATCAAAAAGAGAAAAAACATTGGTGATGGCAGGTGTTAAGGAAGGCTATTGCTGCAGGAAGATGCCAAAGCCTAAGTCAGAAACCTGTCAGGGACAGGGTAGACACAACCTTAACATGCCACAGCCTGAGGAAGAGGAAGGTAGCTGTGAAAAGAAGGGGGTGACAAAAACCCATGACAGCGTTTTAAAACTGGGCATGCTGCATCGAGCACACTTTACTGATGGTGGGTGGCAGCCATGTTGATGATTATACCCATGAGTGGAGTTCAGCTGTGTGATGGTCACTATTGGAAATGGTTATTATATGATGCCTGTGAGGAAGTATGTCCTGGATGTGGAGTTTGAGAATTCCAGAAGCACATTTCAGGCCCAGATTATCTTTTCCTGCTGCTTGTGGATCTGGATGGAGAACTCTCATCTACTTCTCCTGCACCATGTTTACCCATATGCCACCAGGCTTCCTGCCATTGTAATAATGAACCAACCTTTGAAACTGTAAACAAGTACCAACTAAATGTTTTCATTTGTGAAAGTTACTGTGATCATGGCTTTGCTTTCCAACAATAGAACACTAAGACATAAATCAGTACCAGGAGTGGGGTGACAGGCCCAACCATGCTGCATGTTGGCAGAATGTAGACTTTGGGACTTTGGATTAGAGAAGCACATGAGCACTTTAAGTGGGCTGAATGGTGCATACAAGTAGGAGTATGGAAGAAAGGGGACTGAGAGCAATGTAAAGTATGACAGCCTGGCTCAAGAGGTTCCAGAGGAGAATGGTATTACTCAGCATCCTCTAATGTGTTGTTGTGGTGTTCTGGTGAAGAATGGGACGCTTCCTTCCCTTGTCCAAAAAACTTGCATGAGAATAAGCGGAAGAGTTTTGGACTAATGGTGTTGGCAGAGGATATTTCAAGACAGCCTTGAATTGACTGTGTCATGTGGTTATTAGTGGCCACTCTTGGCAGTCTCTAATGAAAAGGAACAAGATGAGCAAGGGAACATACAAAATTAACAGGCTGAGGAGAAAAGAAGCACCAGGAAGTGTAATGGAGCTAAGTACTGTGCTCAAGGAGAAAAGGTTTAAGGATAACCCAGATGCTAGTGGAATAAAGGGAATGGTGACCTCAGGGCAAGATTGTTCCAGGTAAGATTCCATCTTGTGGGAGAAATTTAAGAACAGCTTAAAAGTGAAGGAAACCATCAAAAACAGAAAGTTGGTGAAAATGTATTTGAACTAGGGGACCAAGTTCCAGCTCCAACAAGCAGCAGAACTTGGCAGTTTTGGCTGTATGGCTCTGGTTTAGAGTCAAGGGTACAACAGGAAAAAGGTTGTGGTATTGTGGGGTATTCAGAAGAGAAGACTGCTCAGACACACATTTAAGCCAATGGAAAGTCTTTATTATCCAGACAGCAACCACAGTGGGGGTTAAGGATCCCAGTGAAGCACCAAGACTTTCCCAGGGTGAGCTTTTAAAAACAAAACCATAGCCTGGGTTGACACATTTCAGTTAACAAGAAGAGTTAGCCAGAAATAGAACTACAGACACCAACAGGAAAGGTTGGTACATTTGGACACTTTCCAACTATAAGTTTGATGGTTGAGGTCTTTGTTTGCATTCTGACAGGTGGTGCTGTCAACTTGCTGAGTTTTAGGGCTGAATGGTATTTCCATCCTGGAATCAGTTGTGCTAAGTTCAGAGGGCCTACTGAGGTCTGGGGCCATGTTATATTCCCCACTAGTCTTAGTGATGGAGTCAAATCATGGATGCATACTGCTCTTTAGTTTAAGAGGCATGGCTCCTCTGTTAATCCAATCAGAATCAGAACTAAAGAGCCAGAATGTGCTTATAGCAGAGTAGTTAGCCAGGATTACCAAGGGAACAGAGACTTGGACCTATTATTTGATTTTTCTCTCCCTCTCTCTCTTCCTCTCTGTCTCTCAGGTTTTCCTGAAATATGATGGAATTTTTCTAATTGCTCCTGGTCAATTATCATAGCATCAACAGATCTCTCCCAAAGTCATACATTGTCCCCTCTTCTCTGTAGAAGTCACTCTAAGCCTCTCTGATTTGAAGGACCACTTCTGCAAAAGAATATAGCTGTTGTTTTCATTCAGAAGTGGAAATTTTTGATACCTCTAGGTCCTGTTCAACCTACCTACACAGTTTTTAAAGGTTTTATCTCCCATGACTAAGGTTGACAAGTCTACGGCTGTTGAAGCCAGCTTTGCTGCTCTGACCAGGAGTGACATGATGTCAGGAACAGCTTTTTTTTAGCCCAAGATCCATATTAAAACATATTTTTTCTTCTTTCACTTCTATAAAGCATAAGAAGAGACAAATTAGTCAAATCATTAGTACATGTCCACCAAGTAGTCTCAGGGTCCAGTAATACTGTTGTTGTCCAGATGAGTTAAGTCACAAGGCAGAAAAGCAGGCATCAGAATAAGAGGAAGTGCCTAGGTCAAAGGTTTTGGATAGTAGACAAGTTTCAGCCCCTTGTGAGTCCTCTAAGTTTAATTTAGGCCGCCCAGTCACAGTGAGTCTTGTCAGTCAATGGGCTGACAGTCTGGTTAGTTCCTCTTTGTAAGTACTAGAGAAAACAAGGACCTAAGTAGAACCAGCAATCCTTGCCAATTTCTGGCTGGAAACATTTAACTCTCTCTCTACAGGGTCCCTTCCTGTGGCATAGAGTCTGATCTCTTAGGTTCTCCATGTTCACCCATGGCTCAAAGGCCAGAATCTTTCTTAGGAATTTCCTGACCTTTAATTTTAAGGCCATGGATTACATTTTTCTAATGTGAATTCCTAGGAAGGGGCTTTCTTTCTCTATATGTATTCATCTGTGTGTTTCCAGTAAGCATCAGTTTACAACCCCAATTTTTGCAATGGAAAATTCCCTGTTCCTGACAACTAGGGAGTCTAGCTGTGGGGCATGCATAGAATTGTAAACTCTGTTTTCCTATCTCAAAAGATAAACTCCCATATCTTTATTTTCCAGTAATACCAGATATTTGAAGTGAGCATGTGAGCAAAGGTCAAGATGGAATATGGGTTGCTGCTCTGTTGCCACATTAGCCACACCTCCCCTGTATCTGTCGTCCTCAGTACCCAGTTCCAGGTCTGAGGGCAGTGGGTTTTACCTGTGCCCCTGTATTCATGTCAAACATAAGTTTCATGAGGAGGTAGAGGGACAGGGAGTAGAAGGGCTTGGAGATCAATGAAATCTTAATTTTAATGGGTTCATTGTGCAGGAGACACTCCATTTGGCATGTGTGGCTTCCACTTTCTCGATGTGGGTGTGGTGGATCCTTCACTGCCTTTAGAGTGGAGACTGTCACCAGGTAGGGTCCTTCCAAGTTGGTTCCAATGCCCCTTCTGCTACCACATTGGACCAGAGAGTATCACCAGACTTGAGGCAGAAACTGAGGTGGGCTCAGAGGTCATTTGTATCTCTCAGGAAGTCCAAATGAAAGCCTGTTTGGAGGACAGAAATGCCTGGAGATCCTGGAGTACCTGGATAACATGAGACAGGAATGGTTGCAGTGGTTCAACCTTCCCAGTGCTGTGACCCTTTAATACACTTCCTCACGCTCTGGTGACCTCCTGCCATAAAATCATTTTCCCTGGTACTTCATAACTGGAATTTTGCTATGTTACAAATCATAATGTGAATATCTGATATGCAGACACTCATAGATGACCCCTGTGCAAGGGTCAGTCCACACCCAAAGGGTTGTGACCCACAGGTTGAGAGCCACTGGGTTAGAAGAGTTCTGCCTATTGTTGGTCTCTGAGCCGGAAAAGCAGTGGGGGTGTCTTCCAAACATAATCTCATAGGGCGTAAGCACCAACTTTGTGGAATGCAGTTGGCCAAGAGCAAAGGAAAGGAGGTCTATACACCCTTTGCCAGACTCTATGAGAGTTTCATTAGAGTTTCTTAATTCCCTGATTATACTATTTACCTGCCCAAAACTCTGATGTCTCTAAGCAAAATGGAGTTTCTAATCTGTCCTGAAGATGTTATTATTCTCAGTGATTTGATTCATATGATCTAGAGTCTACTCTGGATTCTAGAGTAGGTAGGGAATGGTGTAGTGGCTTAAGAAATTCTATTTAATGCTGGGCATCCATCTTAGTACCTAATAGCAGTCTGTCTCTGACTCCCGTCCCTGGAAGATAACTCCAGTAACTCAACTCGGGGACCTCTTCCCAGAAATGTACAGCCCTGACCACCTGCTTCACAATGATATGACTAACTGCCTTTTTGACGTCTGTAACCTGCTTATGCAGACAGACCAGCACTATTCTGAGGTCCCCTAACTACCTAACATAGACTACCTAACATTGGCACAACAGAACAGCTCTTGTTTTGCTTGTGAGGATAGACCAGTTCTTCTTGTGGTTTTCACCTTTAAAAATCCTTCCATCACCCAGAACACTCTGGGCACAACTGTCTCTCTCTGGTTGGCTCAGAGATTCTTGTCCTGGTGCAACCTACAATAAATTTAACTAATTATAATTATAATCTGAATTAAGCCTATAGTCTTAGGGTTCTAGAAGTCGTAATATGAGAAGTAATGGAAGTTTGTACACTTGGGTTAAACCTACTCCTGGTGATTTCAATGAGCAAACTTCCTGATCCACGTACACTTAAAATGTGCCAGTCTGGGTTGGTGGATGGTTCAGCATTTAAAATGCTCAATGTGCAATGCTGACAACCTGACTGTGATCCCCACAACCTGCATAAAGTTGGAAAGAGAAAACTGATAACACAGAGTTGTCCTTTGATTCTTGCACACACTTCAGGACAGGAGCACACACACAAAATGTACATACAGTTATCATAAAATTTGAAAAACCGATTGCTTATTCATGTCAACAGTAACAGAGTTATTAGAGTTAACTGACAGGGCTCAGTAGCTGGTTGTATTTCAGGTGGGACAGAGTAGAGAGTGGACTTTGTCTAGGTCAGCCCTTGTATTCATGTCCCGCTCAGTCCGTTCTATGAGAGAATCTGAAAACAATGTACAACATGAACTTTCTCACCTGTAGGAGTGTGGGCATCAGACCTCATGCCTTAGGAGAATTTCTCATACAAACAATAATCACCTATAGAAATACCACGTCACAGAAAAGGGGTTTATTTCCCTAGATTGCAACATTCACTTTAAGACAGTTGCTACTGACCATGCACACAAACAATGCTTTTGTTCATAACAAAGTATCAAATGGTAGTAATTTGAAGTCAGATACACTTTTGCAAACAGACCCAGTATGTTCTTTGGATGTCTATGAAAGTCATTAATGCTAAAGCAGACCTCCCCACAAATGACCCCACCCTTCCTCCTACCACAGACCATAGAGAACCAGTCAAGTTCTTGCCCCTTGGTCTCCCTTCAACACTCAGACCCACAAACTGCAGGAAGGAGAAGGCTACAGCTCAGCAAGAGGAAGCAGCTGGACCAGGAAACTGGCTAGCACCATGGGCAGCAGGAATGCACAGCTCTCTATGACTCCTGGAGAGGAGAGGAGAATGAAGGTTTCCATATGGGATTTCTCATGACATGGATATCTCTCCTCAACATCCAGGACTTTTCCTCAGCTCACAACCCAAGAGAATAGGCTCTAAGGGCCACTGATTCCTAAAGTACTCAGATACCAGGAAGGTGGGCAAACAGATGGATCTCTGACCTGTCCCAGAGTTCTGTGCTGTAAGACACTGTGCCTAGGTCAGAAAAGCCTTTCCTCTCTGAGCTCTTCCCTAGCCTTATAGGGAGCCCTCCAAGCCTTCTATACTTGACCCAAGAAGAGGTTTCTGGGTCTGGACTATTTCAAACTGTATTGTTGCAGCAACCTGCATTTGTTCTATGCTAGCTGGTATGGACTAGAGCTTACTTGCAGCTCCCAGCCTAACCTGGTCTACACATCAACCATTTGGCCTGCATGGACACCATCTTTTTCCTGGACTGTCTACCTGGGTGACTGTACCTTGGGCTTGATCCAAAATCAAAATTGCTCTCTGCAAATACATAAAGTCCCCGTGGTCACTTCTTACAGTTCCAGTTCTACCTCCAAGGGCTTCTCATGTTTCCAGAGTCACGTCAGAGTGTGAAGGCTAATTACACCTAAGTTTGCTCAGTACTCAGTAGTCTAACTGTAGTTAATTTAAGATTGGCTCCCTGGCTTTTCAGTCAAACTTAACTTCCTAGAACAACATTTAGTGGAGCCTGAATGTAAGCCAGACACTCTGCAGATCCTGAGTGGTGGCCAATAGGAGACAAGGTCTCTAGACTGTCAGCAAGGGATTTTCATGTGAGTGCCGAGCCCCTCATTGGTGTGACTTTGGATCAGGTGGCTGAGATTGTATAGGGTTCTCATATTTAAAAACAAAAGGCACTTGTTGAACAGTATCTATATGCCGAGAAATATGTCTTGAACGTGTCTCTTTTAATTCTTGAAGGAATTCTACTAGAATGTTTGTTTTTTGGATCCTTATCATCCAAATGGGGATACTAAGACACAGATATCTGGTTGCTTGCCAAGAGTCACAGAGCTAGTGATGTTTGAACCACGATTACCATTGAGTCTGACTCCAAACCTATGACAGAGAGCATGGTATAATAATTCCCTCTGGAAATACTAGGGAAGGATTACCATTTTCAGTGAGACTTGGACTATGCCTTGAAAGCTAATGACCATACTAGAATTCATGGCTTCTTTGCTCGCATAGAATGAGATATATGGTCAAAGGATGAAGAGAGATCTCAGGCCACAAAGAATGATGGGTACATAGATATAGAGATCCACCCCCAAAAAACAGGGCAGCTTTGTTTTAAAAGGATGGATAAGTGCTGATGGCCCTTCTCACTCATCACAGGGCTGGACCTGGTGATAGCTCTTTCCTCAAGTCTTTCATTGTTTCCAGCCATTTCTGATACGGCTTCACTGAAGTGTGTGTCTTTGGCTTTATCAATGCTATCCTTCATCATTCCAGTGTCCTTGCCATGTGCACGGTCTACCACATGACTTCTGGTAGGGGGCACCCCCTCTTCCATTTCATGATTTTCCCAGGTCCGCTCTAACATAGACATAGTCTCACAGGTGAGACTGAAATGACTGCTGGCTATTTCAGGAGAATTGCTATAGAAGCAATTGAAGTTGCTCCTCATTCTCTGGGGGGAGTTCAGAGTAATTGTGTTGTGCCTTTTTCCAGTTTATGCTACAGCAAATTTGTGATATACTTCATAGCCTAGAATTAATACCTCCTCTTCACAAGGAAAGAAGGAGAACACTTTGATATCAACCCCTAAGCAGGTTTTGATGGTAAAGTGTCCCATCAGCATCTAGAAATGATGAAGAAAGAGCCACACTATTGCAAAGGGATTTTTAGTAATATATGAAATAATTGTTTTATGTACTGTTGGGTGAGGGGAGGGGCTGTCTAGGATGGTTTGTATTGTTTGCAGGTGTTGGATTTATGTGATCTGCATGTGCTATCAGTAGAATACCTGAGGAGTTCTGAAAGAATAAAAACACCTGAGTTCAGAGCTTGGGGTTCCACTGTGAATATGGCACTGGCCATGATGGTGGTTCCCTCTGCTGAGGTCTGGCATAGTTCACACCTATGAAATGCCTCATTGTCACCTTTGGTAAGCCCCCACAGGAGTCTACTACTACACTATACTCTTAGCCAAAGTTGAGGAAGTGAACTGCTCAAATGGCATAGAGCCCTTCCCACTGAAATCAAACTTAGTCTTAGTGCCTCAATAAACTGTGTCACAATTATGGTTACTCAGAAGTTGAAGAGCTCTGGTTAAGTAGCAATGAAAGCCCTTGTAATGGAAAGTTATATTTGTACATTAATTTGCAAAGCAAGTTATGGGAATTTTTCCTGAATTCTCTAACAGCACTGTTGAAATATTTGTAGATTTTCCCAATGTAAATTACTAAAGCTATTCCATGGAAATCAAAGAAATCTTTAGGAGAGCTCACTGTGCATTTTTTCTCCTCCCACTTTTGCTTTGCTTCTTCCCACTCTTGCTTTAATTGCTTATTCATGTTGAAGTCATCTTGTAGCAGCTGAGGTGCTTTTTTCTCCGTTTCTTCAACACAGCCCTCATACTGATCATCAAATGCATTGAGAGCCAGTGCGGCAGGCTCTGCCAGGCCCATCACCTGAAAGAAAGAAGTAGGGTCCTTTGTCTTGTTGCTGAGTTTCCAGCATTGCTGGGTGCTGTCTGCAGCCCACAGCATGAGATGTCACACACTTCATCCACATGTGTCACATACACATGGCGCATGTACACAATCTCATTATAAGTGTATAGAAAGGCAAGCCTGAGATCTCTGATCCTTTTGTGTTCACTGATGCTACATTTTTTTTCTTCTTTTCAAAAATCAATTCTTTATTCATCATATAGGATACCAGGCCTCATCATGACATTTTCATATATGTATATCATTGTATACTGTTCATATTTACCTTCATGCAAGGCTCTGGCATACTGACATATCTTTACATTACTTCTTCAAGATTCATGCTCTCTAACATTCTCTAGCCACAGACTCAACCCTGGGAACTGTAATATCGCAAGGATGAGGGCAGGGGAAGCAAGGTCAACAGGATGTGGGTTCAGAATACTACCTGCTGGGTAACACCTAATACCAAGTTAGGAAGATCATGCGAATTTTTGAGTCCAGAAGAGATGTCATCTTCAAGTTCAAAAACAGCTGCAAGCAAATAAAGACAATGAAAGAGGGATACACACAGTAATTTAAATGTCTGTGGATGGATCAGCTCTGGGTTCATGACTGAATCTCTATTTCACATCCATCAATCCAGACTCCTGCTCACACTGCTCCAAGAATGGCTCAGCAGGACTCTGTGAACTCTAGAAAGATTGATAACCTCACGTTTGTCCTTCCTTATCTAGATATGACCTCATCTTCCTACCTGGGCTATTTCTTGCCCAGAACTGATCATCTGGCTTTAACCCTTAAGTCATAGACACCACCCCTCCACTGCTGCTTGCACTCAGCCCTCAGATTTTTCTCTGAGTCCCCTCTACTTCAGGAGACTTCCCCTTGAAAAGATAGAGTTCAGAGTTGTCAGGTACCTGAGCAGATCTCTGGTTGCTGAGTCTCTGGCCTCCTCTAAGCAAGTTCTGCAGAAGGCAGTGCTGTGATAATGTGCTTTCAGTTTCAAGTTAGACTTGAAAGGGAAGCCAGATGGGTGATGAACTACTTAAAATTAGTTGTATTTTGTTACTGTATCTTTTCTATTCCCCATCTGTTTTTGGTTTTTCCTTTTATTTGCAACAAGGACTCATTAGCCCAGATTGTCCTCTTACTCACTGTGTAGCTGTGAATGACCTAAACTCCTGATTCTCTTGCCACAAAACTAGATTTATTGGAGCTAGGATAGAACCGAAGATGTGGGGCTCTCCTAGAGCTTAAAGTGGGTCGAAGCATGCCTCAAATCCCGGGATTCTCACTCTGACAGCGGCAGGAGTTCAGTAGCTCCTCACTTTCTTAGCTCTGGCAAAACCCAGATAAATATTACATACTGCCTGCTTCACAGAAGGTCATTGGCAAAGGAATATGGCTTGGTCAGTGCTTATCTGAATGCTGTAGCTGGAGGCCCAGGTCTGAACCCATTTTCTGATAAGGTGTCTTCCTCTTTTCCCTGTGGGACCACATCTTATGCAGAAGTTGATCCTTGTAGGACTTTGACCCTTAGACAAAGAGCCCCACATGCAAATGGGGGAAATGGCCCCCATCCCTGGGTACCAAAAACCCTCCCCTGCCTTTTTCCTATAAATGTAACCACCCTTGCTTCAAAAAAAACTGAGATGTTCCACTGACAACACTTTCCAGAGAATCCTGTACATCCTCATCGGCTCACAGATCTCTGATCTAAGACAGATGGGTGCATTGAAGACCCATGCTTCCGCCTTCCCTCCAAGGAGCCGGCTTGTGGTGAGCAGGACCAGGAAGCCACTGAGTGATAATTTAAACAACACCAAGACTCGAGCTGCTAGGCAATCACTCTACCAACCAACCTACACCCCACCCCTGTATCTTTTTTCTTTTTTCTGAATCAAAAGGAGTCAGGACCTTTCTGTTATTCCTCACAGGATTGATTGGGGTAGGGGAGTAGATAGCGCAGAAAACAGAAGTTTGTTGACCTTTGCCCTATATACCAGTTTTATGAATTACCTAAAAGCCTGTTGTGGTGGCTCACAGGCTGAGTCAGAAGGATCTCTGTGAATTTGAGACCAGACGGGTCTACACACTGGGACCCTGTCAATAAAACAAAAATCACCACCAAATTCCCTGGGCCCTTTGAAGGACTTAGGGAAAGGTGAAAAGAAGAGAGGTGCCCATTTTTGAGGCTCATTTTTGCATCCTTAGTCGCCCCTGGTACAATTTTCTCATATGCTGGCTAAGATATATAACCAAAATGCTTGTTTGACTTTAGAGTTTTCTCAGAGAACTACCTGCTTTTTTCTATCCTAGATCCTTATAATGCATTCATCAGCTTCCTACGTCCCTAGACACAACCACTGGGCGACATTTTAGATAGAAAATGCTGTAACTGACCAGGTGGCCAGAAATCTATAACCTTTTCCGTCATGTGTAGGGAGGAGAAAAAAGCTCCAAAAGTTCCAAAATAATACCCTGGAACCTTTTGTGCATACAGCTTTCACGACTGAACTTTCACAGAAATAGAATTTGGAAGACTGTATGCTAATGCTGGTGTATATTTGGAGGTAATTCACTTTCTCAGATCCTACAAGTGAGAAGCCTGACTCCCCCTCACATTTCTCTTTCCTCTTCCTCCTCCTATTTCCCTTCCTCCCTTCTTCCTTCTTTTTGGAGACAGGGTCATGCTATGGTACCCAGGCTGCCCACAAAGCCTTGGTCTCAAGCCTCTTCAGTGGCTGAGACTGTAGGTATCATTGCTCTGGCTCTAACTCTCCCTTTGCTCCAGATCTAGCTAACATCTTCGTTCTTCTTAAGTGCCTTGGCTTGTCCCAACACTATTCTGCAATCCCATAATATTATACTGGACAGAACATACCATTCTATGGCCCTGATGATTGATATTGAACTAAAGGCACAAATCCTACTGCAGAGAAAAGCAAACCTGAAAATTGTGCAAGTGTTCCCAGGTGTGGTGACCTATGGGGTTTGTAATCCTAGCACTTGGGAGGAAGAGGCAGGTAGATCAGGAGTTCAAGGCCAACCTTAACTACATAGCAAGTTTGTGGTCAGCCTGGACTGCATGAGATTCTAACTCAAAAATAGGGCGGAAAGCGGGGAGGGATATTAAGAAAGGCTACTGCTGCAGGATGGCACTTAAAGATTAAGTCAGAACCCTGTCAGAGACGGGGTAGAAACAACCTTTACATGCCACAGTGTAGGAAGAGGAAGGTGGTTGTGAAAAGATGGAGGTGACAAAAGTGCCATGAGGACATTTTAAAACTGACACGCTGCATCAAGCACACCTTACTTGATGGTGGGTGGCAGCCTTGATGGTGATTAGGCACATGAGCGGAGTTCAAATGCTTCAGTGGTTCAGGCAGCCAGAGTGTAAGAAGTTCACATCAAATTCAGCCCAAACCTAGTCCATCTGACCCTTGGAACTTTTGATCAGCCTTGTTCCCTCTTACCCAAGCCTGGCTAAAAGGGCTGTCCTTTCATAACTCAGGCAAGGGGGATCTGAGATGTCTCTCTTGATCGTGGTGTTCCTGGAGGACCAGTTGGTGTATCTGTGTGTTGAGATCAGCCTGGACTTCATGAGGTCCTATAGATCCAGCATCTTAAACATAAAATGCCTAAAATGCAAAGGAGAGAAATATCAATGTGAAATGTCCCGTCAGAGTAAAGGTTGAAGCACGAGGGTATCCAGGGAGCTGATTCTAAGAGGAGGGTGGATAGAAATCTTTGGATTCAACAGCTTGCTTCGTTCTTGAGGTTAAGACGATGAAACCCTTGTGATACTGTCTTAATTACTTTTCACACAGGAAAATACACAACCCCAGGATGTTACTGAATGGCCCAAACAGCATCCTGTCCAGGTGGATGTCTGTCCCATCTCCTTCTGCAGCAGTGGTAGGTCCTTTGAGGATATAGGGAGTCTTTAGACTATATCCTACAATGGTTCTTCAGATCCTAAGAAGGAAAAGCCACGAACAGAGTAATTTAGAATCCTCAGAAGGATCTGGGCAGTCAGTTTCATTGTTACAGATGCAATTTGGGAGAGAAGCAGAAATACTGGAAAGTGAATTTGAAGAACCATAGTCAGATCCTGAGGAAAACTGGAAGAAATGAAATGTTGAGTGTTGAAGGTCAGGTGTGGTGGCACAGGCCTTTAGTCCCAGTGCTGTGAAGGCAGAGGCAGGCAGATCTCTTTTAAGTTCCAGGCCAGTCTGCTCTACAGAGCAGTTCCAAGTTAGCTGGGACTACACAGTTAGACCCTGTCTCAAAAAGACAAAAGTGTGGACAATTTGGGCATTGCCAGTCCAGTTTATAGGTAGATACCAAGACTGGTTACTCCACAAAAAAAGTTAATGACATTTTATAAAATAAGAGGGAGTTTGGGTGTGTATCAATGATCCACAACTGATAATGGAAGAAATAATGTAAAGATCATTAATAATGGCAGAATCAGGTTGTTTCATGATGGGGGTCTCATATAGCCCAGGCTGGCCTTGAACTTACAATGTAGTAGGGTAGGGGCAGTGACTTTAAATTTGTGGTCTTCTGGCTTTTATTTCTCAAGCACTGGGATTATAAGCATGTGTCTCAACCAAAGCTCTCTTCTCATCAATTCTATAAATAAGCCCACCAAACCCAGTCTGGTGTACTCATGACATATAAATTCTCTTTCTATGAGTTTCTTTTGGTGTGTGTTGGAGAGGGGGTGTAGTAGAAAAGATTACTAAATAAAGATAGATAGATAGATAGATAGATAGATACATAGATACATAGATACATAGATAAGATCTACAGACAGACAGACAGAAAAATATCATCAAAATGAGTGTTCAAAATATTTAGCAGAAATCAGGGAGAAATTTGGGGAGAAATTCCATTGAGGCCCTGTAGAGATCAAATTCTCTGTCAACATAAACACTAAACTTGGTTTATTTTAACAGGAACAAAATAGAAACTCTAACAAATATGAAAAGAGTGGCTGGAGAGATGACTCATCAGAAAACATAACTTTGGTTCCCAGCATTCATGTTGTGTGGCTCGTAACCACCTCCAGCTCCCAGGGATCTGGTGTCCTCTTCTGGGCTCTGTGAGTACCACCATCTCCATGTACATGGCATAGATACACACAGTGAGAGAGAGAGAGAGAGAGAGAGAGAGAGATTAAATAAAATAAAATGTGAATGAAGAAAGGCCCTCACTGGGTGCTAGGCTAGTAAGACAGAAGGAAGTTCTGGCCATTGCATGGTAGAGCACTGGAGATAATGAAGGTGTGCTGCAGGTTTCAAAAGCCACAAGAAAGGCTTCTGAACACTGTACCATAGCAAGGTAATGTTCAGAGGGATAGCTATGTTTGCTCTATTTGTATGTTATGTATACATGCTACAACTATGCTCTAGTATGTGATTGGTCACAAAAGGGGCGCTATCAAGGAGTGACCTAGTGTATGGTTCGGGATGGAGTTCATACAGTTCAATGCAGATAGGGATGCAAGTTGCTAAGTGTATTGTTGGGAAAGGTACCTTGAGCCAAGAAAAGGCCCTGGCTGCTAAGCTTTCCAACAATTGTCTGCCTCAGGCCCATTAGGGGTAATGTTTTGACTATTCAATGAGATCCCAGGGACCTGGGCTTCTTTAATGGTCATGATTTCTCCATCCTATGGCAGGGTTTATTCCATGGTCATATGGGATCATCTGTATTCCAAGAAGCATGGCAGCGAAGAGAAAATCAGGAAGAGTGAACAGCCACTGTCTCTTAGGGATGAGGCCTGAAACTCAGTCGTATAGCTATACCTAACTAGAAGGGAAGCTCAAGGCCCGAATTCAGTACCTAGTTCCACAAAATCTCTGCCTGTCCCCACACAATACTCTGTAAGTCTCATCTACATACATTAGACAAAGATCACTAGGACCAGAAAGCCAAGGAGAGGCCAGGGTGAAATTATAGGAATAATTGTTTGTTTGTTTGTTTGTTTGTTTGTTTGTAGGCAAGTCCTGACATAGCCCAGGCTGGCCTTGAACATAATTCATAGCTGAGGATGACCTTAAACTCCTGATCCTTTTTCTTTACCACCCAAGTGCTAGGATTGCAGATGTGCATCACCAAGCTCAGCTTTTTGTTCTCATTGTTGTTTGATTGTCTTTATTTTTTGTTTGCGTGTTTGTTGTGGGTTTTGGTTTTGTTTCAAGGTTTCGCTCTGCAGCCCATGCTGGACTTTAACTCAGGATATAGCACATGCTGGCCTCACGCTTGAATCAGTTCCATGCCCAACTCTAAACTCTATTTTACTAAACAACGAATGTCAATAAAAGTAATGATTCGGGTAATTATTAAAGAGGCATGAATATTTTTCTTTCCTTAGTGAATAAAAAAACAGTTGCAAAAACTTCATGAATGTAAAATTGAACTTTCATAAAAGCACGGTATGTGTAACAATAACACAAAGTGGGAGGAAGATCAGGAAGTGGTATTTGAGCAAGGAAATGACATTAGATGTCATAACTCTAAAGGCAGAGTGAAGGGTCCTAGAAACAGCAGACGTGTAGCTTACTATAAAAAACTATAAATATATTTTGTTCTTTTCAATTTTCTGAAAGACATTGATTGTGTAAAAATATATACAATAATTATAATAAGGCAATATAATATAGACAATAATTATAAGACTATTGTTGGGTGTTAAAGGGAGATGATAAGCATCAGCTACGGCCCTGGGACCAGCTGCACAGCAGGATCTATGGCTCTGTCCCAGATTGTCCTGTACTCTAGCGATGACAGCTGCAAAGATCCTGTGATGGATTTGACTTAGCAAAGGGTGTCGGAGGATCTGAAGTGCTTTCCCTCCAGCAAGGGCTACCCAGCAAGATTCAGATTTTTTTAAAAAGGGCTGGGGATACAGTTCAGTTAGTAGGGTACCTTCCTAGTCCAGTGTTTGTAAATCTCACACTCACAAATGTGTCACACAGAAGCACTGGGAAACTACTATGCTCTATGGAGTAACGGAAGAGGACTTGGCAATAAATGCTTTCCCCTTTTTTCATTGGATGGTTAAAATTCTTTCATTAAATAAAAGCCAACTAGCCACTCACAGCGGCCAGTTCAATAAGACTTCGCTGTTTCCATTTCATTCTTTGCCTTTTCTCTATCACAACCCTTGCTTTCTGGAATGAAACTCACAAACAAATTACTTGAGTGTAAATCTTTGCTTTGAACTGTACTTTCAGGAACCCCAGCTAAACAATTGACTTTTAATTTTAAGTATAATCTCAAGTAATTTCCTAACAGAGGAAGTTTGAAAAATATTGTATCTTCTACATGTGAAAATATTTCTATTCTATCCTATACAATATTGCTTAGCTGGGTATAAAATTGTTAACTTCCCCTTAGGAAATTTGTGCAAACTCTTCAGCTTCCTTTTCATTTCAAGCACTGCTTATGAAAAGTCTGAATAAGAATCCAGTCAGGTTTCTATTTTTTAGAGACTTCTATTTCCCTTACTCTATAACCCTCCTGAAGCTTCCAGGAACTTCTTTTGGATGTCTGAATTTTAACAGTGATATATCTTGATGTGAATGAGCCTTTAAATTCTTTGTTCTGAGAAACTGATGGACCCTTTTAAACTGTAGACTGGCTTTTTAACATCAAGGAAAATTGTCTTCACTCTTTGATAATATCTTGTTTTTCTTTTCTCCCCTCTAATGTGTGTGTGTGCGTGTGCGTGTGCGTGTGCTGCTAAAAATCATATCTATACCCTCGAGTAAATACTCTACCACTATATTTCCTTCCTCGCTCCCCTTCCACACCCCTCTCTCCTGTCTTTGAGACAAAGTATCACCTATATAGCCCACCTGGGCTGGCCTGGAACTCTCTACGTAGACTAGACTGGCCTTGAGCTCATAGAGATCCACCTGCCTGATGCCTGAACCTCCCAAGTGCTGGAATTTAAAGCATGCACCACTAAGCCCTGCCCAGCCTTTTTTTTCTCTTTAAGGAAGTTATTTTATAGGAAGAATTCCTTTTAGACTCAATGCTTTATTTCTGTTATTTTTCTTTCATATTTTCTCCTTCTTTGTCTTCGTTCTATATCCTGGGAAATTCACATGAATCTATCTTATGTTGTCTTATATCATTAAAAGCTTGGCAAAACAATTTTTGGCTATACAGGAAATTGAATCTAAGATCTCATTCATGCTAGGCATGTACTCTACTACTGAGCTACAGTCCCAGCCTTTGGCAAGACATCCTTCTTCAATTCTAATTGTACCTTTCCTCTATGTTAAGCTCTTTATTTTCCTAAGAGTAGTTTTGATTTCACAGAAAAGTAGAGAAGCATAGACACAAACATCTCATAAACCCCAAAACCCTATACTGGTAGAACCTCCCCAACTGCTAGCACCTCCCACGAGTTCTTTTGTTTTATATAGCATCCTTTTATCAGTCCATACTGGTGTCTTAGTTTAGGATTTCTATTGCTGTGATGAAATACCATGCCCAAAAAAATATGTTGGGTTTATTTGGCTTACACTTTCATATCACTGTTCATCATCAAATGAAGTCAAGACAGGAACTCAAACAGGGCAGGAACCTGGAGGCAGAAGCTGATGCAGAGGCCATGGAAAGATGCTACTTACTGGCTTGTTCCTCATGGCTTGCTCAGTCTGCTTTCTCAGGATCACTAGCCCAGGGTGGCACCACCCACAATGGGCTGGGCCATCCCCTCTTAATCACTAATAAAGAAAATGCCTTACAACTGAATTTTTTTTCTTTTTGTCCAGACAGGGTTTCTCTGTGGTAACTCTGGTTGTCCTGGAACTCACTCTGTAGACCAGGCTGGCCTAGAACTCACAGGGATCCACTTACCTCTGCCTCCCAAGTGCTAGGATTAAAGGTATGCGCCACCTTAATTGAGATTCCCTCCCTTCAGATAACTCTAGCTTGTGTCAAATTGACATAAGCTAGCCAGCACAATTGATCATTTCTCTGTCCTTGTGGGCTTTTTTCATGTATCTGTTTGTACATAAAAATGAGGCCATAAAGATCTGGCATTGGAGCTCTGGGTACACAGACTAGAATCACTTGTTTGTACTTTATCTAATATGATCCCAAAACAAGCTGTCCAAAGGCAGACTGTCCTCTTTGGATTAACAATGGCAATAGCTGTTCTTGATTCTTATCAGCTCCACGGGCAACAACTTTATTTGTCCTGGAGAAAGCCAGAGGAACAAAGTTAGATCAAAGGCAACTTCTTCAAATGAGACAGAGTAATGAATGTTGGTTGCATTACTCACAAATCTTTTGAGAGGATCGATCCTCTGGCCCATACTCCCCACACTCCGTTGAATCACTTCACTACTCCTACCCTCTAAAGAATAATCTTCATGTGTGATCTTACTCTTTCAATACATTCCATCAGAGCAGGGCTTACCAAACTTTGATATTGCTCTCAAGATTTAGTCTTAGACATAAAAGTTTATCAAAAGCTCAATGAACATAATCACAGATCAAAGATTGGGAAATATTCTGTATTTGTTTGAGAGGGTCCTTCTTTGCTATTTTCCCCATCACATAGCTGATGCCTAATAATGTTTGTTTTATCAAAGACTATTGGCCAAGAGCTGCTTAAATAACCCCACTTAGTGGTCAGGATTCATTATATAAAATGGAATTATCCTAGTACAGATAATATTAACTAAACAGCAGGGAAAGGGTAGCTAGAGAGTTTAAGAAATAGGTAGAGCCTCTTGTTGACGATTTAGAAGACAGAAAAGGTACTTACTAGAAACCTTGCATACCTCTCTATCCCTCTGACCCAGGCTGTGAAATGACAAAGAACACGACTGCACAAAATGTTCATCAAACATTCTTTATAATAATGACAAAATCCAAAGCATTATGGATGCTTAAAACCAGATTGCATAGTCATTAAGTAATGACTATGGAGCTGGAGGGATGTCCAAATGGTTAAATACACTGGCTGCTCTTGCAGAGGACCCAGGCTTAGGTTCCTAACACCCACATGTACCACTCACAACCATAATTCCAGCTCTGGGAGATCTGACACCATCTTCTGGCTTCTGTGGATATTTCATGCATGTGGTGTGCTTGGGTGTCCTGGAACTGTCTGTGTAGATCAGGCTGACCTTGAACTCACAGAGATCCTTCTACCTCTGTTGAGCCACTACAGCTGGATAAATAAAATAATCTTAAAAACTAAAAATAAACTGATGATACTGTAGGCTTGGGCTGTTGTTCAGTGGTAGTGCACTTGCTTGCTTAGCATTGTGAAGCCCTAGGTTAAATTCCTAACACTGAATAAATAAAGTGGTGACTGTACCAAAAAGTGTTTGTAGTTACACATAAAAAGTGAGGCTAAAGAAGCAGGCAACAAAAAAATGGATTTGTTTGGGCTCATGAGTAAAGTTTAGGTTTTTTTTTCCTATGATGTTGAGTTGGTTCTTTTACAAATATTGAATGAATTGTCTTTAACTCTCTCCTATGTCTGCCTAAGGTTTTTTTTTTAGAAAGAAAGCCAGAAGCCAGGTGGTGACACACACCTCTAATCCCAGCACTCAGGAGGCAGAGGACGGCAGAGCTCTGTGAGTTCAAAGACAGCCTGGTCTACAGAGTGAGTTTCAGGACAGCCAGGGCTACACAGAGAAACCCTGTCTTGAAAATATCACAAAAAAAAAAGAAGGAAAGGAAGAAAGAGGGGTAGGGGAGAGAAGAGGAGGGGAGATGAGGGGCGGAGAGGGAAGGGAAGGGGAGGGGAGGGGAGGGGAGGGGAGGGGAGGGGAGGGAGGGAAGGGAAGGGAAGGGAAGGGAAGGGAAGGGAAGAGAAGAGAAGAGAAGAGAAGAGAAGAGAAGAGAAGAGAAGAGAAGAGAAGAGAAGAGAAGAGAAGAAAAAGAAAAAGAAAAAGAAAAAAAAAAGAAAAAGAAAAAGAAAAAGAAAAAGAAAAAGAAAAAAAAAAGAAGAAAACCAGCAAGCCTGACCCCCAAATAACAGACAGAAACCACAGGTCTGTCTTATCTGAGGTCTGTCTGTACCTCTGGACCATGGGTAAAGGATATCTGTTCTGACCGCTTCCTTTCCTGCCCCAACTTGATTCTCAGATTATAGTTAGTATTTCTATAATGTAAAGAGAAACGCCCTGGTTTCTGTCCTGAAGTCTGTTGATTGATCATCTGAGAAGAGAAGTTCCTTGTAGAGCTAGAGATGAACTCTTTGTGAACCTAGGGTCCCTTCTGGCTTCCCCAAGTTCTACTTCCCTTCCACCTAGCAGCTGAAATACCCGGGTGAATCCTGCCCTTCACGCTGTTGTATGTTTGCTTTTGTTGTTGTTGTTTGGTTTTTCGTTGTTGGTTTTGTTTGTTTGTTTTTCAGACTGGGTCTCCCTCTATAGCCCAAGCTGTCCTGGAACTACGTAGCCCAGGCTAGGCTTAGACCCGCAGCAGGCTTCTGGTCTTAACCTCCAAATGCTGAGATTACAGGCATATGCTACCACGTCTGGCCCTTTACTTTTCCATATATATTTCAAGTTCTGTGCTAACTCTGTTGAGATTCTTATTGGGATCACATTAAGTTTGCAGTTCTGTTTTGGGAGAACTGGCCTCCTTATAATTTCTGAAGGAAACGTCTTGAAGACCTCCTTGTAGATTTTATCAAGTACCAAGGACTTAAAATTCTCAACTATGCCTATACTGTTTCTTTATGCTCATTGTGTTTTCTAGATGATTGCTGATGTGGTGGGGTGAAAACTGACTTTGATAATCTTATATCTATAAACACTGTAATATTTAAAGTGATTTAGCTATATCATTTGTTTGCATTTGTTATTCTCAGACAATGGAATTTTCATGTCTTCTTTATCAATATTTTGACCCTAATATCCTTTTTCTTTGTTGTGCTGTTCTGGCTAGAGACTCTGATATGTTAACTAGAAGCAGTGGGCACATGCTTTCCCATGCATCTTCCCTGATCTCAGAGGACTTTCCATTTAGGATGAAGCTTGAAACACTTTTGCACATTTTAAAAATTATGTGTATATGTGTATGTTGGGGGGCAGGGAATGCATGACTGCAATGCCTTCAAAGTCTAGAAGAGGACATCAGATACCCTGGAGGTGGGATTACAGGTGATTGTGACTCTCCTGACATGGGTGCTGGGAACCAAACTCAGATCCTCATTAAGAACAGAACACGCACTTAACGAACAGATGAGCCATCCCTCCACCCACCACCCACCAGCATACACTCTTTTTTGAGACAAGATCTCATGTATGCTAGTCTAGCCTTGAAGTCACTGTGTACAGCTCCTAATCCTCCTGCCTCTCACTCTCAGGTGCTGGTATTACAGGCAACTGCCTTCATGCCTGGCTTTAAACTCCTGAGTTAATACTGTTACGTCTCCGAAATCTCTCAAGTAGACACTGAGAGTCACGTATGGCCATTCAAAAAGCTGTTTATTTCCACAGAACACTGACTAGCATGCTGGAGTCTGCCACTTAAAAAAAACAGCAACCACGAAATGCAGCCTCACAGGCTTTTTAAGTGAAACAGACAGTCGCTAGAGGATCTCTTTAATTGGTCAGAACCCAAACACGGCTCCTTACTGGATTGCCTTGTTACATCTTGCCGGGAAGTGGGAAGCTTGCAGGGAAACAAGGAGAATGAGAGGCACACAGAGCATTGGTCGCTGGCTTCAGGACTCTCTGAGAACTACCAAGGATTCCTGAAGAGCCATGGTCAGGGCCTGCCATGAGAGGGCTGGATGGAACCCTAGCAAAAGTGGAATTGCCCTGGTCCTCTCAGTACTTTAAAGATATTTTTGAAATTCATATTCATGAGTGAAGTTTGCCTATAATTTTTCATTTTTAAAGTATCTTTGTTTAGACCAGACTTGGTAATTCATGTCTGTAATCCCAACACTTGGAAGGCTGAGGCAGGAGGAGTGCCATGAGTTCCAAGAAAGCCTTGGCTATAGAGTGAGAGCCTCACTCTCAATCAAAAGTAAACAGAAGTTATAACTAAATAAATAATGCATGAAGAAATATCTTTTTTATTTTTAATAGAATGGCTGTTAGGGTTTCAAAAGAAAGAGCAAGTAAAATGTGGGGGAAGGAGGTGATAGATGGATAGACATATAATTAGGTAGATAGTAGGTAGATGATAGATAAATATACAGATGGTAGATGGTGATGATAGATAATAGATAGATGATGATGAAGAAGATGATAGATAGATAGATAGATAGATAGATAGATAGATAGATAGATAGATAGATAGATAAGAAGTTCCATTTATATGTTTATAGAAGTGGGCAAGTCTCAAGATCCTCAGAATAAGTCAGGGACCTGGAAACCCAGGAGAGTCAGTGACCCAGTTTCCAGTGTGTACCTGAAGCAGGAAAGTTCTTGATGCAGAAGCTAATGGTCATCGTTGTCTTAATATCCAAGAAATAACATTCCTTTTTTTAAATGCATAGGCTTAATTTTTGGAACATTTAATTATTTATAGGAACATGGAACAAACAGCCTAGGGAACCATGCATTCTTCTGCTTTAATTTGTTAGAAGGAATGGTCCCATATTGAAACATCATGGTGGAGTCAAGTACATTTTATTCACGTTTCCCCAATTTCTACCTAATGATCATTTTAATGTTTCAGGAACTCATCAGGACAACCCAAAACATTTAGTTGTTTTAAGTCACTTTGTCATTGCAGTGATTAAAACAAAACCAAAAGCAAACAAACAAAAAACCTTAACAATAACAAGTTAAGGGAGAAAGGATTTGTTTTGGTTTATAGTCCCAGAGAGATACAGTCCATCATGGTAGGAAAGACCATGGCAGCAGACAGGGAAAGTACAACAACAAGAAGCTGGCTGATGGCATTTCCTCCATACTCAGGAAGCAAAGAGTAAGAAATGTGTGTGCTTTCTCCTTTTATTTCAGTCCAGGACCCAAGCCCAGGAATAGTTTAAGGCTAGGTCTTCCCATCTTTTGTTTGTTTGTTTGTTTTCCGAGACAGGGTTTCTCTGTTGTAACTCTGGCTGTCTTGGAACTCATTCTGAAGACCAGGCTGGCCTCGAACTTACAGAGATCCGACTGCCTCTGCCTTCTGGGTGCTGGATTAAGTGTGCTACCACTGCCTAGCCAGTCTTCCCAGCTTAATTAACCCAATTAAGATCCTCTTTAATAGTCATGGCCAGAGAATTGTCTCCCAGACTCTAGAGTCTGTCAAGTTGACAACAATATCACAACTAGCATGCCCTCCTAGACTCCTTTTGGCAGTTCTCCTTAAATTGTAGTTTTTTTCTTTCTTTTTTAAAATTAATATAATTACATCATTCACTTGCTCCTTCTCCTTCCTATAATCCCTCTCATGTCCCCCAGTTAGCGTGTGCACAGACACACGCACAGACACATGCACATACACACATTCATTTTTCCACTGAGTCCATTTTAGTGTTACTTTTATGGAAATGTTTTTAGGGTTAATCACTTGGAATTGTCAGGGACAATTTAGGGGGTTCCCCTGGGGAAGACTAATTCTCTGTCTCTCAGCAGTAGTTAATTGTCTGTAGCAGTTCATCTAGGAGTGGTACCTTGTAATGTTTCTCCCATCCACTTTGGCACACCAACCAGTGTTGTCATTGTTCAGGTCTTGTTTAGGCATATTGTTGAGATTTTGTGAGCGCAGCTTACCTGTCAGATATAGACCACACAATTTTGCAGCAGTCTTCTTGGTCCACTGGCTCTTACAGTCTTTTCTACCCTACACCCTTTTGAGATGTTCCCTGAGCCATAGGTGTAAATGCTAGGTTATATACAGATGTATCATTGGAGATGGACAACCCACAGTCCATAGTCCTCTGTTATACATGGCTGTGAGCCACTATGCAGGTGTTGGGAGTTGAACCCAGATCCTCTGCAAGAACAAATTCTCTTAACAACTGAGCCATCTCTCTCTCCATCCCCTTTACATTTTTTAAATTGTCCTCATAAGTATCATTTTCCATCCATTTATTTTTAAGTTGCTTAAAGAATATTTGAAGTGAATTTCTTATAGACAGTATACAACTGGGTCATATTTTATAAACTATCCTGACTATTTCTGTATCTTAACTGCTATCCTTAAATCATTTCCCGTCTTATATAGTTATTAACATGTTAGGACTTAAATCTACCATTTGTTTCTTGTTTTTTGTCCCCTGTCTCTCATTTTCTTCTTCATATATATGTGTGTGTGTGTGTGTATATATATATTTCTATCTTTCTATAAATTACTTGAAACATCTTTTAGCTCTTAATTTTTATTTGTTTGAGGTGCTTTTTAAAAATTATTTCAACTATTTCCTCTCTATGTGTAGAGGGCGCAAACGCTCATGGATATGTCCTGGAGAAACTAGGAATGTTAATCACATAGGGAGAAAATGTATACCTGGTTTTGACCCAAAAGACTGGGAGTGGACGTTATTAATGACCTGGTGGGCTTTGCTATTTGTAGAGCCAGATCACACTCAAATCCCCCAGCACTGTTGATCCCAAACTTTCCCTCCCTCAATCTTTGTCTTTAGCTTGTTTCTCAGTCAATAGAACCCATCCTTAGGGGAGATGTCACATGTATTTTATAGCCTGCTCACCTCTATGCTGTCTCAGTCAGAGACCACAGTGGATCCTAGGCCCTTAAGCCACAGAGCCCATCTTCAAGGTAGAGATCATATGTACTTTGCAAAAGAGTTTTGATATAATCACACTTTAAACTTTATTGTGCACATGGGATTGGGATAATTGTTACCAGGAAAATTTTTTTCCAAAATTGTACTGGACTTAAATATGTCTAAAATAAACTGGTCTGCTGTCAGACTCGAGAAGTTTGAACCATCACCTGGCTAACTAAGTTATGCTAAATTGAGTTTCCTTCTTATCTCATGCAATTTGGTTCTATGCTGACTGTGAAGAGTGCAGGGACCCCTACATTATGCATTTAAGATCATATCAGATGTTATGGTCCCCAAAATAGCTCAAGTAGACACTGAGATATATGTATGGTCATACAAAGCAGTTGATTTCCTCTGAACACATTCTGGCATGCCAGGATCAACCAATAAAAAAAAACATGGCAACCCAGAAATGTGGGTGCATGGGGTATTTAAGCGAAACAGGCAGTGGCTAGGGGATCTCTCTAATTGGTCAGAACCTGAACATAGCTTCTTACTGGATTGGCTCATTACATCTTGCAGGAAATAGGATCTTGTGGAGAAGCAGGGAGAGTGAGAGGGGTGTGGAGCATTCTGATTGGCTTCCAGCCTCAGAGTTCTGGGGGGAGGGGACCTACTAAGGACTTTTGAAGAGCTGAGGTCAGGGCCCATCCACCACAAGGGGGCCCTGGTCCTCTCAATTACAAATTTTTCTGTAATTATCAAACATAATTTAGAAAACTCAAGGAAGATCATGGTGGCTCACACCTTTAATCTGTAATCCAAGCACTTGGGAGGCTAAGTAAAGAGTATCACAGAGGGGCAATGTCAGAATGGGCTACATAGTGAGTTCTAGGTTAGCCTGGGCTACAAAAGAGGCCTTGTCTCAAAACACAAAACACAAAACAGAACAAACATAGAGACAGGAAAGTTTAGTTTTAATTGCGTATTTTTCCAGAATTTGTTATCTATCCATTTTCTGCAAATGATATAATTTCATTCTTTACTCTTTGCCAGGTAATTCTAAAATTGATGTAATCTTGCTTCTGGCCTCTATAAGTTGTCGTGTGTGTGTGTGTGTGTGTGTGTGTGTGTATGTGTGTGTGTGTTGTGTGTGGATATGCATGTGCATGCATGCTCATGAGGGGTGTAACAGACCTTAGTAAACCTTGAGCCTTTAGCACAACTGACTCCATGATGGAAGTGCCATTCAGGCTGTAAGCCTCAACAGGTAGACAGCACCATCCGGCCAAAACTAAAACAAAGGCCTAATCCATCAAAGTCCATATCATTCTGGGAAAGCCTCAGATGTACTACATTGCTTTTTTGCTTCTGTAGTTCCACTTCTGGCTAACTGTGAACTGAAGTATGTCAACACAGAACATAGTTTTTGTGATTAAAAGCTCATCCTGAGAAAAGCTCAGGACTACACTGGGATCCAGAACACCCAGTGTAGTTGCCAGCTGGCTTAAAGACTTTCTATTGACTTAAACCCATGTCTGAGCATTCTTCTCTGGTGAAAACCTCACAACAAGGAGGAGACCAGAGGTCAATGTTGGGCATTGTTCTCAGTCACTCTCCACCTTACTTTTTGAAACAGAGGCTCTTGCTGAACCTGTGGCTCACCAATTCAGCTAGACTGGCTGGCCAGCAAGTCCTTGAGAGTTTGCCTCCAACACTGCCTCCCCAGCAGTGAGATTACAGGTTCCTGCTCCCACACCTGGCTTTTTCTGTGGGGGCTGAGAACCCAAACTCAGATCCTCATGCTTGTACAGTAAACACTACCCACTCAGCCACCTCCCTAACGCCTGTAGAAGTTGTCCTTTTAAAATATAGTTTGGGATTTTCCTGGTTCTTGATTTATTCTGTAGGCTAAACGCTTGAGTCCCCTTAAGTTCATCTATTAACTCCCTAATGCTCAATATGAGGCCATTTGAAATTGGAGCCTTAGGGAGGTAATTAGAATTAGATGAGGCTATGAGGGTGAGGCTGCGAGGCCTGCTGAGAATAATACTCTTATAAGAGAAAGCTACAGAGGTGCACCCTGCTATCTCAGCATTCAGGGGGCTGAGGCACGAGGACCCCAACTTTGAGGCCAGCCAAAGAAAGTCCTGAATGAGTAAAGTCCTGATAATAATAAATGTATATTGTCAACAAGGACAAGGCAAGGCCATTTCCCCTTAATGGCCAGGCTAAAAAAGGATGTCAAACCTTTCCTTGGAGGGTCCTCAGTGAAAATGGAGTGACCAAGTTGTCCAAAAACACTCAACTACGGCTTTCTCTTCCTGGATGTATACAACCTGGGACTGACTGCTCACCTGCGAGGACCATCCTACCCAGACTAGCTAACTCTCCCCCTGTGCTGTGTATAAAAAACACGTTGAAGTTCCACAGTTGCCGGGGGTGGTAGATTCGACTCCATCAGTGCCCAGACCCCACTAGACCCCAGCTTTCCTGTATATGTGTCTGTCCTTCCTGCATTCCTTTGCTTTCCCTAGTCAGGGTTTCAGGACCCAAGCCTCACTGGTCAAAAATCTGTTCTCTCTCTCTCTCCCTCCCTCCCTCCCTCTCTCTCTCTCTCTCTCTCTCTCTCTCCTTCTCATTTGAGGACAATTACCTATAATAGAGGATCTAGCTAGAAACCGGCACCTGTAAGTCAAGGAAGTGAGAGGACTAGCGCCCCTAGTGGTAGGTGGCCCTGACGTCGCCGCTCTGCTTATTGTCAAGTACTCACTTTCCCAGAAGTCCTTGCTTCCTTGGGAGATATAATGAGCCAATCCAGTATTCAGATCCTGACCAGTCAGAGCGAGCCCCTAGATACTGCCTGATTGATTTAAAAGGCCCCACATGGCCAGCTTTCAGGGCTGCCTTTTTTTTTTTTTAATTTTCAGCCCTGGCATGTCAGTATGTATCTCACAGGAAATAAACTGCTTAAACTTTAAATCGGCCACATGTTTATCTCAGAGTCTACTTGAGCTATTTCATGGACCCAACAGAAGGGAGACTCACCAGGAACCAATCTGCCCAGCTTTGTTCTGGAGGCATCACAGCCTCCGTGATGTTCATACCATCTGACTAGAGATATTTGTGAATAACACCCTGAGCAGGCTAGTATAAAGGTGGGTGATTTGAACCTAGACATCTTGGGGGGTTTGTGTGCTGAGACTCTGGGTGTTACTGTTCTAACAGCATAAAGGATTACTACAATAGGAGGACAGGTTCTCCACCTCCAACTTCCAAGTTCCATTCATTCAAAAGGAGGAGCTCCTTGTAAGCCCCTTATGGGAACTGGCCAGGCTTCCTGCATGGTCTTTGCACTAACAGCAGTGTGAGGGATCTTATTAAGGTTCAGCAGGGATGAGAGTCCCAGCTCCCTGCTCAGCCTTCCCTGCTGTTTCCCAGCATGGAGTGCGGTACCTCACTGCACTAGCATTTGCTGACATATGAGTAACGAAGTCATGGATATTTTTTTCTTGGATGCTTGGCTAGAGTACAGCAACTATAGCCTAGAAGCTTTCTGTCTTTCTATGTTGGTCTTTGGCTTGGAGAAGCAGGCTTTTGTTGACATTTCTCAATTGCCAGCTCCTTAGTTGCACATTGTGGGTATATGGAATATGAAGAAGTGTAGGGAACCTGTCATTCATGTGTTATTCCTTCCACCTAAAGATTGTATTGATCTGCCATCTCTACGTCTTTCCAAGTCTTTTTTTTTTTCTTTTTCCATGATAACATCCAGGAAATTTCCTTGTATTCATCAGGAGTTAGAAATCACACTCTGTCTTCAGGGAAGTAGGGAGCCCATACAGTTAGTGCCCTGAGTTGGTTTTTTTTTTTTTTTTTTTTTTTTTTTTTTTGTGTGTGTGTGTATGTGTTTCCCATAGAGGCCAGAAGAGAGTATTGGATACCATACAGCTGAAATTACAGGTAGCCTCCCGACATGGCTGCTGGGAATTGAACTCAGGTCCTCTGGAAGAGCAGCAAGCACCCCTTGACTGCTGAGCCATCTCTCCAACCTCCCATACACTGTTTTTAATCACAGTTATTTTACGATCTTGTTTCTAAAAGTTCTGTTCCTCTTCTTTGAAATCAGCATAGCTAGAATTTGTAGTATTAATTTTTATTTCCTCAACATACTTCCAAAACATTTCTCCTGTTTATTCAAACTTACAAAGCATGTTTTCACACAAACTCTGATGATACCGTTGCTGGAACTTCTGATTCTTTTCCCCTGACTCTGGCCCCCACCTCATTTTTCTTGTCTTTTATGTTTTAAGACAGGGTTTCACTATGTAGTGCAGACTGGCTTCAGACTCACTATGTAGACCAGGCTAGCCCTGAGTACACTACAGTCTCCTATCTCGGCCCCCAGGGGCTGAGCATTCAGACTTTAATGACATACCAGCTCTGAATTTTCCCTGTTGTCACTTCTGCCAGTTCTTCCCATAGTCCCTTATTTCTCTCTGTGGTTAATTTTTTTCTTTTGCATCTTATTTGTAAGGTTTTACAAATTTTTTAATTGAAATGTAACTGACATCAGTAAGGTGTATAAGCTTGAGTGTAGGGTCCAAGAATCACCCCAAAGAGACCATCAAGACCATGTATGCAAAGAGCAAGAGCATATTTATTCTTCAGAATGAACCAACATTCAGGGGTCAGCCGCTTTTCAAAATGGCAACCGTGAGGTGAAAACGTGCATGTTTTTTATAAGCAGAAAAGGGGAATTTCGGCAAGGTTGAAGTAATTGGGAACACATTTGGTGGACAGGGAGATAGTTTCATGGGTAGATTGCTGATTGGCTTGGGCCCAGATGGCCAACTGATCATATTCTTGTGTTATAGATGTTTAACCTCAAGATAAAGTAGTCACGTACCTCCTGCCATAAGAGGCTCAGATGGCCAGCCTTGAGATAAGGCCTTCCTGCATTCCTGTGGTCACCCTCTACTTGCACTCATCTCTGACTGGCTGCCCTTCTGGTGACTGGGGGGTGGCTTTTATGGCTTTTCCTGGAATTGATGACTTTTCAGGTTCAGGCCAAGTTTAAGCCCAAAATGGAGTTTAAGCACAAAATGGAGTTGCTTGGGCTCTTCAGAGAACTGTTTACTTACGGGTATGCCTGTGGACAATCACTCAGATCAGGATAGTTAATATTTCTGGCACCCCAAAACACTCTTTCTACTTTCTCCCAAGAAGATCTTGCTTCAACAGTAACCACTATTTTGAATTAGCGCCATACGTTATCTTTCCCTAGTTCTGAACACCGTGTAAGTGGGGCTCTATACTTGCTATGTCTCTGTTCTTTCATTTAGCACTAAGTCTTTGAGATGTACCTGGGCTTTGTATATATTAGTCGTTCATTATTTCTCATATGCTATACTTTGCGTCTTAGTGCACCCCAAAAGCCTGGTCTCTAGGTAGTGTCATTGGGAGGTAGTCCACCTCTAAGAAGTGGGACTTAATGAATGAGAGGTCATTCCCTCAAAGGACTTAATGGGACCTGAACCCTTCTTTTCCTTTTTAGTTTTCTGGCCATGAAGTGAGCAGTTTTGTTCTGTCATATGCTTCCACCATGATGTGCTGTCATGCGCCCAAAGTCACCAGCAAAGCAACCAATCATGAACTGAAATCCCTGAAACCATTAACTAAAATAAACCTCTCTCTTTCTCCCCCGCTCTCCCATGCTCTACTCCTGCCTATGTAGACAGCCAAACCCCTTTACTTTATAAGTTAACTACCTCAGGTATTTGTTATAGTAATGGAAAGCTGACTGACAGCTTAATACATATGATTTATGGATATACTATATGTATAATAACATTGATATTCTTCATATATTTTATTTAAGTAGTCTGAGGTGTCAATATATATGTTGCAAGTATTTACTCCTATCTCAAGCCACTCTTTTCTCTGTTAATGTTGTCTTTTGATGTACAGAAGTACTTAATGTTAATGAAGTTCAACTTCCCCATATTCTTCATACGTAGTAAATCTTTCCTATCTATATTCTCCAAGAAGTTTGACCACTTTGTTTTAGCTCCACATTGAAGTCTGTAGCCCACTCTAAATTAATTTTTGATGACCATGTAAATGGGGCCAAGGCTCCTTTTTCTAACATGGTTATTTCACCAATCTATCCCAGCCCACGGGATCTTCAACCAAGACCCCAGGAGAAGGCGTGGGAATGGGATATGGGCAGGGGCGCGAGGAGTGAAAGGCAGATGATCTGTCCAGTCAGGCCTTCGATTTATTGAACACATAGTACCAGTATTTATACAATTTTTGAAGTGGGGAGAAGAGCGGGGGATGCGTAAGCAGGTATCTGAGGTAATTCTACCTGACAGGTGAACTGATCTATCCAGTGAGTTAAGAAATCTTAGTGTCACGGGCCTCAGAGCAATAAGGAAATCTGTGAGATTTCTCTAAACTATAGGGGTGGAAACGTGAAATGAGGAAGCAATAAGGAAGTTAGTTGAGAGGCAGTTTCCCAAAACTGAGCAGCTTCGGGCTATCTGACCTTGTCTGTACTCTGTCCATTAAAACCAAAGCAGAAACGGATCTTTTTAAAAGGTGGGATGCTTTGTGTTTCAAGCCAGCATCCAGGGGTCCTCTTATCACACCAACCCATTTTTTTTTAAATAGCCCTGACAAAGTGGAGTACAGCCTGTCATAAATCCCACACATAAATTCACACACGTGTGAATCTGTTGCTGGGCTCTTTATTCTATTTTTAGGTTGATTTGTTCTTTTTTGTTGTTGTTGTTGGTGGTGGTGGTGTTCCCAGAACAACAATAAAAAGCTGTATAGAGGAAACGTGGATAAAGCCTCCCATGTCTCTCTCTGGGGTGACCACAAGGCCGCTGAGGAGGTATTATCTCCTCTCCATGCTTTAGCAGACATAAATGTTCACATGATCTGTACTTACAAAGAAAATTTTAATGATGTGAAGAAACGTCTACTTGTTAAGTGGAGAAAGTCAAATACAAATGTGTGAAACAGTACAATCATACTTGGGGAGTCATTGGTAGCACTACGTACAGTGGCTCTTCTAAGTACCTAGAATGGTTAAGCCATTTAATTTTCACAACAGCCTCAGAGGATGGGGCACTTTTTCTCCCCATTTACAGATGATAAACTTGCCCAATGACACACCAATATACAGTGGATGGAGAGTTCAGCCCCAAGCAATCCAGTCCAGAGTTCATGCTGGCAATAAAAACACGCTTAAAACCTGTAAAAACATTAGCTGTGTTTGTCTGTAGAGTGGGTTTTGTTACATGTACCTGGCTCACTCTCTGTTTTCTTTTTCCCATCCTTCCAGCACTCAGCATGTATGCACCATGACTTCTGGAACGGGTTGTGCATCCTCTGTCTCCCCTCCACATCCTTTATTGTAGGCTCACGGAAGCAAGGTCTGCTCTGTCTGTTCACCTTCAGATGCGCAAAGACATTTCTGACACACAGCAGGTACACTCAAGGGTCCCATCACATAGCAGATTGTCAGGGAGACACGTGAGGAGACATGAACTCAGGTTTCTTTCTTTGTGTTCCATTATGATGCAGTAGATGGTGCTAAAATCTGATACAGACTCCTTGATCTTAGACATGGATTTGGCAAGCTGTGCAAGCTTGGACTGTAATGCTCACACTCTGAGATGCTTTCCTATAATATTGGGTTAAATAGTATTTCACATCTACAAGGCTGTCTGTCCGGCATATAGTAGATATCCAACAGTTACACGACTTTCTTGAGTAGTTTTGCAATAATTAGGTAATTTTTAATATTTGTCTATTTATTTATTTGTTATTTATTTGTTTGCTTGTTTGATGGAGTACTGGGAGATTGAACCCATGGCCTTGTGCATTCTGCACAAGGGTCTTATTCATTTGTTTGTCTATAATATAAGATAATGAATAATGAATGACTAATTCTGCATCTTAGGATTATTGTCAGAATTCAAGGTGGTAACCACATATTACATAGCACTCAGGGTCTGGAATGGAGTAAATAGTCAGTAAAGGTTAGCTTCTTATTATTATAGGTGAAATACTTTCTGCAGTGCCTGTAATAGATGAGGCCCAATCTTATTTATTTGGTCTGGACAGTCAGCTTCCTGGGAGATATCTTGACTCTGATAAATAGTAAGGTACAGACACCACCTAGTGGCTGACATCTGCTACTGCACCTCCAGCTCTGGTAAGATTTACTGGCTCCGTTCACAACTTAAGGATACTCCTGCACATTCTCTTAGACCAGAGGCATTGGAATCAGAGAGGAAACGGAGTTGACAGTTAATTCAAGAAGATGGATTCAGAAAAACTTAGTGATAAATTATGTATCCCAGTGGGGAAGTTGTGTGGGTTTACCCAAAACAGTGGTTGCCAACCAGGAGTGGTCTTGCCTGTAAAAGGACATTTGGCAATATCTGGAGACATTTTAGGCTGTCATAACTTGAAGGGGCATGCTTCATGGTCTTAGAGTATACAGACCAAACATGCTGCCAACTATTCTTAAGTGCAGAAGACATACCTAGTCCTATACTTCACCAAGGTCAAGACACTCTGGTCTAGGATGACGTTAGGCCCTCCCCCTGGGCATCAGGAAGAGCCATGAAAGTGATGTCATGTGAGTGTCAGCATTATGTCCTTCTATTTCATGTAAGTGGGAGAAAGATGCTGGGGACTAATTAACATAGCCTACAGAACCCTCCAAAGACATGGGAGGGCCTTGTAGACCATCCATTTCTTCACTTAGATTAATGGCCTACAACACATGTCTTCAGTGCTATCACTGAAAGTGTGCAAAGTCATTAATCATACTGAGAGACTTACACACAGATATATGCTAGTCAGAAAGTCCCCAAATAAGTCATGTATCCACACAGCTCAATTAGGAGAGCCTGAGGCTGGGGAGTAGTGGTAGTGATAGTATATTTACTTACCGTGTATGTTCAAGATCTTATTCTAAAACTTTATTTTTATTTTATGCGTATGAATGTTTTGCCTGCACGAATGTGTAGGCACCATGTGTGTACAGATCCTGCAGAGGTCTGAAGTGTTGGATCCCCTGGAACTATAGTTACAGATGGTTGCAAGCAACCATGTGAGTGCTGGGAACTGAACCCCAAAGCCAATACATTAAGATCACCACCGAAAAGTAAATCTATATGGGGCTGGAGACATGCCTCAGCAGTTAAGAGCACTTGCTGCTCCTTTAGAGGACCTAGGTTTAGTTCCCACCACCCACATGGTGGTTCACAACCATCTGTAACAACAGTTCCAGGGGATCTGACGCCCTCTTCTGACCCCTCCGGACACCAGACACATACATGGTATTCATTCATACCTACAGGCAAAACACTTATACATATAAAATAAATAAAACTAAAAAAAATTTTTTTAAGTAAATCTTTGTGTAAACTAGGAGAGCTACAGTCTTCTCTGCAAGAAAAACAAAACACAGTGAACCAACGAGAGGTTCTACTTCTGCTCTCTGATATTTATGTAACAAATTTAGGAAGCAGTTGGGTCTCTCCTTTTGTTTTGCATTTGTTCTACACTGTAGAAAATAGACCACGAACAAGTAGGCAGGAGCGGGTCCGCGAAGCAGGACTGGGAGATGAGGTAAGAGAGCTGAACTGCCTATACAGCGTGTTCTTTTGAGCCTGGGAAGAGAATAAAAGGTTCAGAATATATAAGAACCTCTGAGACCTGTGCGGCACCACCCTATATAAACAGGCAGAGGGTCCCCCCACCCCCATCCTGTGCACACCTGCTGGACTCCTCTGCCTGTCAGTGAGACCTGAAACACCCCATAACTCCAAGGAAGAAACCTTGGCTGGCCACCTGATAAGTAGGTGTCCCCACTGCTGACACTGTTCAGCCTCCCAGGCCTCAGCTCTGTGCAGCCCTGGTACTCTGATGCAGCAGAGAGATGCCTTCCCAGTCTAGGCCTGGAGCCCCTCTGGCTGGGGATGGGAATATGCTTTCTGAGCTTCTCATTCCCTAGCTCACAAAATCAATAAACTCCTGCTGACGATGTTACTTTGAGTTCTATTCAAATGTTAATGGTGTTCCGCCGCCTGGTGAGACCTCACTTTTTTTTTTTTTTTGGTATCTGGTGGGAAATCATTTGATCCACAGGCTGGGATGGGAGGCATCTTTCCTCTTCTTGAATGTTTACCTGATCATCCTGTTTCCTCTGAGGCGTGATGTGAATTTTCAAAGATTGCACAAGTTCCGTGGAAAAGCTCAAAGCTCTCTCTGGAATCATTTTTTGAGTTTGTTTGTTCCCCCACCCACCCCACCCCTATGTCTACAGTGCTTCTGTTTTCCAGAGAATTTCAGAAAAAGACCAGGAAGATAACCCAGGTATTTTCAAGTGTCGTTCCTCATCTTTCCATCTTGTTTGAGTCAGGGTCTCCCTGCCATTGCATTAGCCAGACTATCTGGTCCTTAAGCTTCCAGATATTCTTCTGTCTCTACCTCCCATCTTCCATAGGCATGATGGGTTTGCAGACACCTGCACTTCTGAGTCTGACTTTTATATGGGCTTAAAGGATCCAAAGTCAAGTCATCAGGCCTATATGGCAAGTGCTTTTACCCCTGAGCCATTTCCTCACCAAGTCCACCCTGTCTTCTGACCATACTCTTCAGTCTGTCCAGCTTTTGTTTCCTTTACCCTAGACTCTAGGACCTAGAACATCTCATAGAGATGCTTGGTACCCAGACCTGTATCCATCACTCTGCCCTCCTGCTCAGTTCAGGTACCTGGGTACTTGCCCAGAAAACTCTAGCAGTTACACTCTCCTGCCTGGAACCAGTCTTCTGACTCTCGTGACCCCTTGATTTGTCCCTAGACATACCCCCGGTTCAGTGGCTCCTTTCAACTGGTAGATCTGTCTGTCCCTTCTGCACAGTGGGAATCCAGAGCTCTGCTGGACTAGAAATGGCTGTGCCTTGTTTTGTTCTGACAGAATCTCATGTAGCCAGTCTGGCCTTGAATTTGGTATGTAGACAAGGTTAATCTTGAACTCCTGATGTATTTGCCTCTGCTTCTTCAGCGAGGGATTACAGCTTGGCCTGTGTCTTTCAACCTGGGCTCTCCCCTTGATCTCTACTCTCTATTCCACTACAGCAGCGCTGCCTTTTGGAAGCCTGCTACTCTCCAGCAGTATATGGCTGGCTCATTGTTCTCTGCCCTGGGGGCTTCTGGTGGGAAACACCCCCTCTTCTACTTCTGGAAGGCCATAGCAGCCCCATCTCCAACACAGACCCAGACTCACCTGGACTGCTAAAGACAAAGTAGAAATTACTGGCAGTTTTTCATTTGTTTGCTTCACTTTTTCAAAGTTAATATTACATTTCCCTTTGGTTGTTTGTTTTTTTGCCTTTAAACTGACATTCCCAAATACCTCATGATCTGGAATCAGTACCTCAAGTCCCTGTGGAGCAAAACCACATTCTTCAGTAGAACCCCTTCAGAAGACTGATGGAAAAGCCTGGGCAGGACCACCAAATCATGGTGAGTGAGTAGCTTTTTGTTGAAAAACAGATGTGAGGTAACTCACCCAAAATGCACATTTCCTCTCCTACTGTAATGAAACCTGGTGCAAGAGCCTCGATAAACTGCGCCTCGCTTTCCTGGAGGGCGAGACTGAAAAGCTCCTGCCAATAATGAGAGGCACTGAAGCAAGAGCCGGTGAGTTGATGGAATTCTCTCGAAGCTCTGCTATTCTGTCTCGGCACACCCAGTACAAACAGCCAGGGCTGATCCAGCGAAGTGACTGAATCGCTTCTTCTGCCTTTGTTTATTTGTTGTTTCTGTTTTCCTCTGAGCTTTCCAGTTTGCTTTAATTTTTTTCATTTGCTTCCTATTGCTTTTTTATTATTATTATTATTTAAAACAGCCGGGTACATTTTCCCCATTATTCTCAGTACAGCCCATGGACTGATTGTGAGATGCCGTCAGTCGTGCCTGGGTCTGCCTGGCTGGCCACCTGTGAATAAAGAATAGTAGTCCTTCAATCAGTGTGAGCTGGAGACCAGAGGCCTCTTCGAGGACTTTTCTCCTGTTCAGCGTGAAATTCCACATTTTCTTGTCACAGAGCTCAGGTATGAGGTGTGCGTAATGACCACACAGTGATTGTCAGAGGGAGAAATAAGTGCTGTGGCTTTTATTTAACTTTATCATTTCAAAACAAAAAAATCTTATTTGAGAGATCCACAATCTCCAACAGACCCTAGCCATCTGCCCATCCTAGGGGTTCTCTTTACACATGAAGACTCTCAGAAAAATGAGGATCCAGGGATGGGAAACTTTACCTGTGTACTATTAGCTACCAAATTGGAACCAAAAAGTGATCGACATGTCCAAATCTATGTCATCTATAGCTAATGATATCATTTATTAGTTACTATGTCATTTATTAGTTGAACAAAGATTTCTTTTTAAAAGACTTTTATTATAATTGTATTGTTTTATTTGTGTTAAGACAGAGTCTC
>JAMJFZ010001211.1:0-248647 GCA_026225945.1 Cricetomys ansorgei | reverse complement strand
ATTGCAATCCCTGGGAAATTCCATTCAATTCAGGGCACCTGGGAAGCTGAGAAGTTGATGTATAGGTCCTAAGGAATGCTCCAGAAAACCCATGCTACAGATCTCCACAGAACAAACAAAAAACAGACTTGGAGATTGGGGACTCGAAACTGCCCTCCTGTGGCTCAGTTGGGACATTTTGACTTGGGCCTCCCTGGAGATCCTGCTGAATTCTCCTTGACTCTGCCAATCTCAGAGATCACTATGGCTGTCAGGCAAGAACTGGGTGTGCTGATACTTGGTAAACCAGCTGAAATCCAAACTTCCAGGTCAAGGAGGCCTGCCAAGAATGCCTCAGGTGAAACCTGGGATGTAGGGAAGCTGTGTTGTGGTGTCACAGAATTATGGTCACATAAGAAGTTGGGCAGATACCTCACCAAAGATCACCACTCATTTCAATGGGGCTCTAGACACTGAACTGCTACCCCTCTTGGCAGAAGAAGCCTTGCAATGGAAAAAGGGCAAAGCACAAGTCCGATTTGTGTACCTGTGAGGGCTCCAGTTTTTCAGGTCTGAGCTCTGAGGCTGATGGAAGTTGAGAAATTCAGCAAAATCCTGAAATGTGCTCATGTATCCAGGCTGGTTCCTTCAGATACCTTTCCATCTTTGTTCATTTGAATTCTGCCAAATTTCTTCCACAACAGGGCCTATAAGGATCCAGGGACAACTTTCACTTGCAGAGTCAGGCTGCCCATGTCTCTGTTGTGAGGAGAAGGACAGATCCAAAAGAGAAACATTACACAACTCCTGCCACCTTGCCTACCAGGAGTACGCTTGCATCTCCAAACTATCAGTCTCCTAGGCATTGCCAGGAAACCATTATGAGCTATCATCAGGTCTGTCACAACCTCTTCCTTCTCCTCATGAAAGTATACCACCCAGACCCAACCAAACCAAGCATCATTCAGCCTTCCTATTGGACATAGGGCAATTTTCAAGGCAGCTGTGTGTACCTGTAAGGGCGCCAGCTTCTCAGGTCTGAGCCATGCGTCTCAAGAGAATTGAGAAAAGCCACCTAAACCTCAACTCTTTCCAATAGATCCAGGCAAGGGCCCAACTGTACCCTCTGATCTGTGTTCAGGTGGATGCTGCCACACTTACGGGCTCTCTGAGGAGTAGATTCTTGTCTAGTAGACTCAAAAGGAATGACTGCACAAACTCACAAAAACATAGAGACAAACACACATACACAAAAACGCACAGACAATCATCTTTGACCCCAGACTCTGAAATCTGTAAATTTTAGAGCCTTCTCTAATTATTCTTCCAACTGATAGCACTGGACAGGGCAGAGCAGGAAAAAGTGTTTTTTCAACACTTGACAATGAGTGTACTCCCTGGGTAAGAAGCAAGGTAACCAACTCAGGAGAATCTATTATTAGGCCTGCTGCACATGTGTTTGGAATTATAATATTGGTGGAGCTTGTTAGTGGGGGCGCAAGGGAGTCAAATCCTGCCTCCATGGTTCAGTACATGCCTAGTCACTTTTGGGCAGTTCTATTAAGATTTTAATATGTATTAACATATTAAGATGTCAGAAGATTGAGTTTGGCTACTTACTCTTCCTGTACACAAAATCAGGATGAATATGTCCATGGCAGTCACTCCAGAACTCTTTTGGGTTCTAGGGATATGGCTCTGGAGTAGAAACCTCTTCCAACAGGCCTGTATCTCTGTACTCCACCTGCATTCAAGCTCAAAGATGACTCATCTTCTGAAAGAAAAAGGAAAATAAAACATGAATGTAGGTACAAGAAATTAGTCAGAGACAAAAGGAATAAGATTAAGAGAGTCAGGAGAGAATGTGGATCGTAGAACAGGAATTAAATGGATAATACTCATTTGACCACAATATAGAATATGTATTATACATTCTGTGGAAGCCCTGAAGTGCACAATCAAGGCCGACGCCTAAGGCTGAAGGGATGCCACACCCTCAGTCCCAGTTTCTGGGCACCATAAGACCCAAAAATACCCAAACCCCAGACATAGTTTCACCTTAGGTATCTGCAACCTCCTCCACCCATTCTTCAAATGGAAAAGACCCATAAAATCCATGTCCACAGAAGATGTGTAAAGACAAAAACAGAGAAAAGAATCTTAAGCATGTATTGACACAGTCCTGCTATCCCTGAACTCAAGAGTCAGAAGAGGAAGCGATCTTGACAGGAGTCGAAATACATTGAGAGTCAGAGTAGAAGGAAGGGACTTTAGGGAATCGAATTGACATTGAAATGGTTCATTGGATCGTAATTGGGGGAAATCTAAAAATCTTGCACCATGAAGTTTCATTTTTTTAAATTTACTAGGATTCTAATGAGGGAAGACATAGAACACATGCAATAATTGATGGCAATCTCAAACAGCACATTTAAATCAGAATTTTACACTGGGCTGAAACAAAATGCCACTGAACACAAACCTGAACATCCTTGAGGCTTAAAATAACAACTGAAGGTTTCTTTTTCTCTGTTTTATAGACAGAGAAAGGAAGCTATAATAGTGAGGGAGCTAGAGACTATGCTTTACTCCCAGTCCTGAAGACAGTTAGGATTTCCTCAGCCCAACCTCATGGACTTCAGACACCACAAGCTTCCTGAACATTAAGAACCCCTCAGAGAGGTACTTCCAGTTCCCTCATAGTACTAATTCCAGATAGTCAGAAGACAAAACAGCTCAGTCGTCAGAACCAGTGACCTGGTGGCACAAAGACCAGATAATTGTTGCTGTTGTCAGGACTGGCCTCTAAGGAGGTCATACTGTGTGGTCTGAACAAGGGCTAATGAGGCAAAAGGATGCATTCTTCCCTAACTCTGAAGACATTGTGAGGTAACAGTGCCTTGCATCGAATGCCCTGACAGCATCCAGATCTTTGCTGTACCTGTGTCAAGCCACCAGTAACACTGGTGCTAAGTATGGGGGGGTGGCAAGGAGCGGGAATGAACTAAATAGATTTCTGTGGCTGCACAGTAGCATTTCCAGCTGCTATGTTACTCTGTGGGGGCAGGGACAAAGTCAATGTTAGGCTGCTGGTGGACCCTCCATCATTTAGAAAAATAAACCCATCTCATTCCATAGCATAGTCAATAGCCAGCTCCTCAATTTGACCCTTGACAAAGGGAATTTTAAAAGTAAATAAAGAGTGCGTGATTAGAAGCACATATATCTAAACTGAAATGATACAGAGATGGTGAGCATGTCCCCTGTGCAAGATGGTATGCAAAATCGTGAAGTGCTCCACATTTTTTAAAAGAAAATGTAAAGAGCACTCAATTCAAACTTTTAAAATATGCCAACAGATTCCTCAAAGGCATTGTGTAAGATACATTGCTCTGTTTGCTATTTTCAAATAGTTTTATGCTTCATTCCTCCATGAAATAATGGCTATGATTAATGGAGTACTCTCCACAGTTCTGTAAAGCTGGTGGGTAATACCATCTTGTTGAGAAAAAACTGAAGCTTGCTGGGCTTGTTGAGATGCTACTTTAATCTCCGCACTCAGGAGGCAGAAGCAGCTGGATCTCTTGAGAATTCGAGGCCACCCTTTGCCTACATATTTAGTTCCAAGACTACTGGGGTAAAAAGAGAAACAATGTCAGAAATAAATAAATAAACAAATAAATTGAGGAATATAGAGAGGAATAAATAAATAATAAATTAAATAGTACAATATTTAAAACAAAAGAACATAAAGAAAACTGACGCTGAGATACTTTACCCTGCTTAAAGCTATAAAATTTAGTGACAGCATTAATTTATTTTTTCACTGATAAGGTCTCTATGCAATCCAGGCTGATCATGAACTTCTAGCTTGAAATGAGCTTTCTGTCTCAGCCATGTAAGAAGTTGTGTCTGTATGTGCCTCACAGCATGAAGCTCTGAGATATTTGTCTACTGTGATCATACACCATACACATGTTCCCATACCTTAGTTAATTTATTCCAACCTCAGTTGTGTCTAGAAGTACCTTATATTATTCAAAGATGTTAATCATTCCTATATCTGTTTCTCTGTTTGTTTATGGAGTGTGATAAGGTTTTGTTTGTTTTGGAGAAACATTCATTCATTTCCAATAAAGAACTAATATCCAAAATTCATAAAGAATGCAAGAAACTAGATGTCAACAAAACAAATAACACAACTGAAAATGGGGTGCAGATGTAAACAAACAATTCACAAAAGAGGAATCTCAAACAGCTGAGAAACAATTTTCTACATCCTTATCCATCTGGGATGACTTTCTAGGTACAGTTAGCTACTGGGGACACCAGAAACGATATGTTGGCTTGAACATGGGAGAGGGCATTCTAGGTGGAGGGTGGGGTAGGGACAGGAGCAGGGGCAGAAGCAGGGGTAGGGATGGTAGATGAACTCAGTCAAGTAGAATTCAAGGGGATCTCTGTGGAGGTCCAAGTCAAAATGTGCTGATGTGCCACAAAAGGGCAATGTCCAGTCCTTGATCCCCAAATCCTTTTTTGTTTATTTCTCATGATGCTAGTCTGTGGTATAGATTGGCATGGGTTTTCTAGAGCATTCCTTAGGACATGTCCAACAACTTCTGGGCATCCTAGCTGCCCTGAAATGAATGTACTGCCTCAGGGCTGTGTAATTGAGGAGACCCCTTGTTCAGTGACCCACAAGAACATTTAGGCTCCCTGGCTATCCCTTAACAATGCCCCCTGTTGTGATTCCCATCATCTATGCAGGAAGCATTCATGTGGATTCTCCTGATTCTACTAACTGTTAATTTTGGAGCCTCATCTAATTATTATTCCACAAGATATCACTGAACAGGGCAGAACAGGAAAAAGGTGCTTTTTAACACTTAACCCTGGGTGTTTTCCCTTGGTAATAGGCAAGGTGACCAAATCAGGAGAATTAACAAGTATGCTTCCTGCATGGGTGTTAGGAATGACCACAGGAGGCATTTTAAAGGGAGGAACAGGGAGCCTAACCTCCCTCCAGTTCAGTGCCTGACTGGCCACTTTTGGGCACTCTTCAGTATACCCTATATGACTGTCTCTACTAAGATTCATCCTGAGACACAAGAATGTCATGGGCTACTTTCCCTCTGTGTATCCAAAACGAGGCTGCATATCTCCATGGCAGTACAATTCTTTGATGGGTGACAGGGATATAGCTCTGAAGCAGAAATGTTTTCTCTCAAATCAGGGTCCCTGAACTACACCTGCAGCCAAGCTCAAAGAGATCCCAATTTCTGACAAAATATTAATGAAATGAAGACAAAGAAGAAAAAGTCAGAGAGAACAAGAGACAGACAATGATGAGCAAGGAGGGAATGAGGATGGTAGGCAGGGAGTAAAATGGATGAAACACATATGACCATAAAGGCTGTGTTTCCCAGGCAAACTGGGCACAGACTTGAAGTGATGATGTTCAGCTTGTGTGGTTCCTGGAAATGAGGTTTGTGGGCTACTGGTAAGCATCATCCAAAAGCTAGTGCGATTGTGGGTGGCCTAGTGAACAATGGCATGTGTGATAAGTTCCCCTTTTCCTACCCAGATTTAACCACAAATACAGAGTCCCTTGCAAAGAAATACTCACAATCCTGATGTGGCAACCTCAAGACATGGGAGGCTATGCTTCCTGCTTGGAGCAAGCCAAACCATGTAGTGCTCGGCCTACTGTGTGGTAGACCCACCTGGAGCCTGCTTTTCCCTGCAGCTCTTCTGGGCCAACAGGTTTGCAGGATATCTGAGATAGTCCTGTCTAGCAAGGACCAGAGATGCTGCTTAGGGTGCTGTCCATGAAAGACAGGGTCCAGCTGACAGACCTGTAAAACAATTTCACTTGATGACAAGTGCACCAAGAATGTCAAGTACCTTGGGCCCTGGGACCACTCTGTATGGCATTTCCTGAGCAAAGAATAACAAAACAAAACAACAAAAACAAAAACAAAAACAAAAAACAAAAAACAGAAAACTTAAAAATGACTACAGAATCCAAGTTGGCAGCTTACCTTACAGGCCAGGCATGGAGAGAAATGACTCTCTAATTGCACTCCACTACAGGGGATTCCAGAAGGGTCGTAACGGGATGCCAGTAGGTAAGAACATACTGGGCAGGGGTGCAGGAATAGGTGGTAATGCGTGATAAGATCAGGACCTGTGGGCCACAAAACAAGGGGGATTCTCAATTTCTCTATCCTGAGATAGTCCATTTAATTCAGGGAATCTGAGGACACAGAAGTTGTTGGATAGGTCCTAAGGAATGCTGCAGAAAACCTATGGAAATCTGTACCACAGAGTAGCATTCTCAGAAACAAACAAAAAAAGGATCTGGGGACTAAGGACTGGACATTGCCCTTTTGAGGTACATCAGCACATTTTGACTTGAGCCTCCCCAGAGATCCTGGTGAATTCTACTTGACTCTGCCCACCTGGAAAACCACTAAGACTGTCAGGCAAGAATTGGGTGTGCTGACACTCAGTGAACCTGCTGATATCCAAGCTTTGAGATCAAAGAGGCCTGCTAGGACAGCCTCAGGCTAAAGCTGGTCTGTAGGGAAGCTGGGTGGTGGTGTCACAGAAATCTGGTCACATGGGAAGTTGAGCAGATACCACACCAAAGGCAACCTCCCATCTCAATGGGGCTCTAGACACAGAACTGTTTTCCCACCTGGCAGAAGCCTTGCAATGGAGAAAGGGCAAAGTTCAAGGCTACCGGGTGTACCTGTGAGATCTCCAGTTACTCAGGTCTGAGCCCTGATTCTGATGGAAGTTGACGAAGACAGCCAAAACTTCAAATCTACTTGCCCATGGATCCAGACTGGTTCCTTTATGTACCATCCTGTCTGGGTCAGGTGAGCTCTGCCACACTTTATCCACAACAGGGGCTATAAAGGACTAAGGACCCAATTTCAGCTGAAGAGACAGGCAGCCTAGGATCCTGTTGTGGGGAGGACAGTTCTAAAGGAGAAACATTACATGTCTCCTGATACTTTGACTACCATGCTGTGAGCTAGCATTCCCACCCTATCAGTCTCCTAGGCATTGCTAGGAAACCATTATGAGCTATCACCACATCTGTAACAAACTCTTTCCTCTCCCCAGGCGATTACCCAGACCCAACTAAACAAAGAAGCACCCTTCATTTTACCTAATGAACAGAGGCCAAAATTCAAAGCAGCTGTGTGTACCTGTGAAGGCTCCAGGTTCTCAGGTCTGAGCCCTGTGTCTAATGGGAATTGAGAAAGGCCGCCTAAACCTCAAATCTTCTTCCCAATGGATTTATGCCAGGGCTGGTTCTTAGTGTATCTTATTAATCAAGCAAGTGAAAATTTACCTTTGGTAGGTAAATTTAAATCAGAATTTCATCAATATACATGTTTATAGCTCATACTAAATACTATTTGCAAATAAGTTAACATCATTGGATGAATTCATAAAGACTATCTGTTTTTCCCCCCTCAAGAAGTACCTGAAGAAGTACTTCTTCCTAAAAAGAAAAAAAAAAGTCCATATCAGGCAGAGATCAATGATCCAAGATGCAATTAGTAAATACCATTTTTTTATCTGCCCTAGTAATAAAAATCATATGGTTTGTAAGAAACAAACAATAAATTTGTTAAAATGTTTAACTGAGTTTACATTTTATAGTCTTGTTTAAATAACCTTCTATACCCTTGTGAAACTTAAAGAACACACCAAAAATATATAAATTAGCTTTAGCGTCACTGTCGGTTTTAAGAAATATTTTTTTTATATCTTCACATTAGTAATTTCTATAAGAAAAGTAACAAGAAGTGAAATCTGCTAGGAATCCAGAGAAGCCAGCCTAACTGGTGAAAGTAAGACATTCTTGCACCAGGAGTGAGGAATTACTGGATGAAATCTATTTTACTCAATAGAACTATTTTTGCAACCAATTTTATGCCTTTACTTAAAAAAAAAAAACAGTGGTAATAAAATCCACATTTACGACATAGATGAGAAAACACTATTCACACTGACAGAAAACCACATGGATTTTGTTCAACAGACCCTCACATTTTAAAAGTAAATTAGTCTTGTACTGACAAACTAGCTGACACCCGAGCTACCTATGTATTTTATGGGCTGTGAAAACTGGCATGGATTTCATCAACACTCCACTAGACTACATTTATCCCTCAATACGTTCATCCAATCCTTTATTCAAGCAAGCCATTCTCAAATGCTCATTGTGTGCGGCTTTGCTAGAAAGAGAGACGGCAGGGCGAGGGGAACAACTGGAACAATCCAGGAGTTTCCACCCAGAGGAAACAACAGACATTTGAAGGTCTGCTCAAAGGAACTGGGAATTTTATCTCCCAGGCTTGCCCCTGCCCACGCAGCATGGCCCAGGACACCCCTCCCAACCATTGCCCCCTTGGCCTGCGGGTGCCCATGTGTTCACTCAGGCGCCCCTGTCGGCTGACCTGGCCGGCAGAGGGCGGATCCCTCACTGGTCCGCAGCTCCTGCCTGACAGGGAGGACCTGCTTGCTGACCTCGCCACCATCGCTATGGCCGCCATCGTCTCCCTCTTTCTGATGGGAAGGTTCGTTCTGAGGGGAACCTGAGGGGACAGCAAAGGCCTGTCTCTTCAGCGGAGACACAACGCTGAGGTGGGTTGCTTTCCCGCTCTGGAGGAACAGCTCCTCGGTCTCCGCCCCTCTGCGGGCACCGCTAGTGTGAGGTAAGCCTGCGACCTGCGCCTCCACCTCCTCAGTGAGGACGCCCCGCCTTCAGTCTGCCGCCCCATCCCTAGCTTGCCGTCCCGCCCTCAACCCCTACCAGCCCTCAGCCGGCAGCCCCAACCTCAGCATGCAGCCCTGATGTCAGCCGGCAGCCCTCCCTCAGCCAGCCGACCCGCCCTCAGCCGCCCTCAGACCCGCCCTCAGCCAGCCCGCCCTCAGCCAGCCCCGCCCACAGCCGGCAGACTCGCCCTCAGCCGGCAGACCCGCCCTCAGCCAGCAGACCCGCCCACAGCCCAATCAGCCCTCAGCCAGTCGCCCCGCCCCCATCTACGCCCCGCGCTCAGCCGGCAGACCCGCCCTCAGCTGGAATACCCACACTCAGCCAGCAGACCCGCCCTCAGCCAGCAGACCTGACATCAGCCGCCAGACCCGCCCTCAGCCAACAGACCCGCCCACAGCCAGACCCGCCCAGCCAGCAGACCGCCCACAGCCGGCTGCTAGGTCCACAGCGGGCGCCCTGTCTCTGTCCCTATCTTGCCGTCCCGCCCTCATACCCGCCACATCCTCAGCCTGTCACCCCACCCGCAGCCGTCAGCCCTGCCCACAGCCAACAGACCCGCCCTCAGTCTGAAGCCCCGCCCACAGCAGGATGCCCTGTCCTCAGCAGGCCGCCCCGCCTACGGCATGCCGCCCCTCCCACAGCATGCCGCCCCGCCCACTGCAGACCACCCTGGCCACCGCCAGCTGCCCTGAGCCACCAGAGCCATTTTTCAAGGTGGGCGTGTCTCCCAGCGTCCCTTCCCATTGGACGGCCGGCCAATAGGAGTCCTTCCGCACCGCAGCTGGAATTGTTGCTAGGCGGGTAGGCAGGAGAGGGAGGAGTGCCCACACTCCGATTGGAAAGCCCCAAGATTCAGCCCCACCCACGGCCTGCGGGGCATATGCACAGGCAAGGCCTCCCCTCTCTTGGCCTACCCTGAATGGTCACGTCCCTTTTTACCCCTGCTTAGATCTGTTACTAAACAGGATCCAGTAGTCAGGAGGCGCTCCGGACTTCTGATTGTCTACTGTGGACAGAGATGGGGAAAGATGATTGGACCGTTTGGTCCGCCAATCACCATGGACACAGGAGGTCCTGGAGGGGAGCACTTGTCACCCAGGTGTTTGTGTGCACATCTAAGGGTTCTAGGCAGCAATCCACAGATGTGTGACTGCCTTAAGGTGCCATGATCGCGAATGATATTACTTGTTGTACTTAGCACTAAATAATTTTAGTGGATTTTTATTTACAAACAGGTAGGTGCTGGCGAGATGGTTCTGTGGGCAAAAGTACCTGTGTCCAAACGTGGACAAAGTGCAATTCCGTAAGGTGAAAGGAGAGAACCATGTTGCCCTTCAACCTGTACACAAGTTCTATGGCAGGCATCACCTACACACTCACACACACACAAAGACAAAAATAAGTTTTAAAAATTAGGTAAATAAAGGTAGTTCCTACACATAAAATGTCAAGGTTCTGGCTCACGGTGAGAAATGGTGTAAATTTTTTTTTCATTGTCACAGCTCATAGCCTTGACCTCCTGATCAAGTGGTGACCTCCTGATCAGTGACATGTGCCACTCTGCCAAGTTTATGTACTGTTGGGAATTGAACCTAGGGCTTTGTGAATGCTTGGCAAGCATTCTATCAATTAAGTTATATCCTCATCCCAAACTTTTCATGTTCACCAGACTCTTCTCCGGGACAAAGGATGTGAAGGATGATAAAATAGGACAGAGCTCCTGCTCCTGAACAGCTTTTAATGGAACTTGAGAAATGGACAACTTGTAGATATACAGAGGAAAGTATGACAAATTTGAAACAAAATTGGAATAGTACAAATCATTAGAGAATTGCACAGATGGCAACAATTATTCTCAAGCCTTTTAGGGCAAGGAGGAAATCTGGATAGCCAATTTAAAGAATAAGTAAGTCAAAAATTCATTTCACACAGTGGTAAATGGAACTAGATATAGAGGTGAATGAGTCTTGGTAGGGACAGTGATCGGTAGGCTCCATGGAAGTGTAAGAGAAACAGCTGAATAGGCAAGGTGAGCATGTCTTTTCCATCTTGCTGTAACAAAAACACCTAAAAAAAGCACCATAAAGAAGGAAGGGGGTTGGCTCATATTTTGAGAATGGAGTGCATGATGGAGTGGGAGGCACAGAAGCAGGAACAGGAGCCCGCTGGTCACACTGTGAATGTAGTCAAAGGCAGACAGAGATAAACTGTGGGACTCAGCTTTCTCCATTTTCTTGAGTCCAGAACCCCAGCACAAGGGACGGTGCTGCCCATAATTAGGGTAGATCTTCTCTGTTAAACCTCCATGGAGACACCATTAAAGAGACACTCGCAGGTTTGTCTCCTAGGTAATTCTAAATTCAGTCAAACTGAGAATGAAGATGAGCCATGTTAGTGTTTGCCCTCTTTTCACTCAAAATTTGCCTTTCAGATTCCTCTGAAGGTGGGATACTAAGGAATGCAATCCTTCAAAGTATTCTTTGCTTTGAGAGGAACAAAGAGAGTTGTAGAAAGATGTCATTGTTTCTCTCCTTCTTGTAAATAAATACATTATTCACTTAATATCTGTTAACATAAAAAGCATGTGATGAATTTAAACTTACCCTCAGCTCTCAATGGTTAAGTATATCAAGTGTAATAAAATTTACTCAGTATTAAATTAATTATATTTAACTCTCCTTTTATTGTACTCATTCCCCTACATGCCCATCTTCCTCCTTTCTGGAAAAGAATATATAACATAGCTACTGGTGTCTTTTAATTATATGCTGTCATTATTAAAGAATGTTTTGGTTAATATGATTAATTAAATGTTAGTCTAATTCTAATTAATTCATTAATTCTGATATTCATACAAGAAAGACATTAAGTAAGACAAGGAAAATATTCTTTATGCAGGTGAATGTTTCATCCTATGTATTGCTTGAAATTGAACCCTGGAACTTGCACATGCTAATGCAAGCTTTCTAACAATAAGCTATATCCTCACCCCAACTATGAAATTATTCTCATAATGTATTGATATAAATACAATGGTGTGACCTAAGAGTAACAAAGTTCAGGTGTAAACTTTAAATATTGAAACATCTTCTCTGAAAGACTGAAAATTTGTAATACTTTTTTTCTCTTCAACAAGGCAGCTAGCTGCCTATACAACCTTTTGATACTTCTATCTCTTAATATAATTCCATAAATGTCCCAGTCCTATAGCTTTGATTTAATTTTTAATAAAAAATACTCTTGCATGCACAAGTCAACAAATAACAGATTTTTCTATTTTTATTTTTGTAGAAACTCTATTTAAAATAGAAATCAAGAGGGCTGGAGAGATGGCTCAAAGTTTAAGAGCAATGGCTACTCTTCCAGAGGAACAATCAATTACAGCACCCATATGGTGCCTGAAAACTCCCTGTAACTCCTCTTCTAGGGGACCTGACATCCTACACAGATATATATACAGGCAAAACACCAATGTACATAAAATAAAAATAAATAATTGGAAAAAATAGAAATCAGGTATTTTATAATATGGAAATTTTCTGCTTCAGAGGACATTTATTGGATTTAAAGTAGAAGACTGTTTCAAGGTCAAATGTTTTACCCATCATTTAATAAAGCAGTTGTTATGAAAATTGTTTAAATCATATTAAAACACTTAAATCTAAGAATTATTACATATAGTACATATAGAAAAAGGGAATTGAGAAATATAAAAGAAACAGATAAGTCCATGTGGTATGTTATAGAAAATTATTTCACTGTTTGTATTACTGATTGGGTAATGAGAAATTTTTTTTCAGTTATATATATATATATATGTGTGTGTGTGTGTGTGTGTGTGTGAGAGAGAGAGAGAGAGAGAGAGAGAGAGAGAGAGTGTGTGTGTGTGTGTTTCTGTGTGTTTCTTTTAATATACAGATCTTAATTGATTTGTACTTACTGCGCAAGTTCTGTCTGACTGAAACCACACAACAACCCCTAATTATTTAAAGCATTATTACTGAATTCCTTATTCTGAAAATGCAACTTGCACCATCTTTATTAGAACAACATCTTCTCACTAATTATAGTCAACTCACCAAATATTTATAGAAAGGAATATCCTAGTAAGTTATTGATAATGACACCTTCTGTTTATTGAGAACATGTGTTCAAAATAATATCCTTATAAGTGAATCCTGTAGTTCTGTGAAGATTGCTCAGTGGATAAAAGCACTTGCAGTCAAACCTCATGACTAAAGGCCTAAAGGGCCCATGTGTTAGAAAGAGAGAACTGACTATTGCCAGCTGTCCTCTGACCTGCATGTGAGTCCTACAGTATGGCAGGATACACAAACTGCACCCAACAAATATAAAAAAATATTAAATTAAAAAATAAAGTTAAACCTCCAATATTTTAAATGTTATAATGTTAGATATTCTTATCTCTGATTACAGTATGAAAACCTTCACTTTGCAGTACCAGCTACTAAAGGGAAAGAAAATTATATCAACCCTAAGTCTACAAACTTCCTATACACAACATATTATAAAGGTTTAGTGCCAGGAACGTTCAAGTTCTTGTCATCTACCATGTGCTAGTAGAGTTAACACACATAATTAGCAAGCACTAAAATTTTATAAAAAAAAAATTAGGCACTGTAGGTTGAAAACCAGCATTCTGGCAGTCTCTCTAAGAAAATGATTGAAAATATATTTTTGGTAAGAATATGCTAAGTAGTTTAAATCCTTGGTAAACAAAGGGGCTAACAGTCTCAGGTACATTTTACTATACCTAAATTGAACATTCATGATTATATTAGAATGACTTTTTTTCAATAATAAATATTAATATAAATGTATTATCCCATTTTCTTTTCTTAAACGTTGGTGACTTTGGAGCATTTCTAAGAGTACAACCTAAGAGTTGTACTCTTGAGTTTCACTGAATCACAGTGACATACTCTCCCTTCTCAATAGTTAACAATCTAAATAAATAGAATTTCTTTCTTTGCTGGGTACTGTTGGCACACACCTTTAATCCCAGCACTCAGGACACAGAGGCAGGCTGATATCTATGAGTGTGAGGCCAGTCTGGTCTACAGGGTGAGTTTCAGGACAGCCAGTTATGGCACAGAAATCATGTCTTGAAAAGTCAATGTTTTTTTTTTCATTCCTAGAAATCCTACTAAGAAGGCAACGTGACTTTGGGGACTTCCAGAAAGAAGACACAAAGTCCTTGCAACATGAGGATGATAATGTTGAAATTGAAGAAATGAGAAATTATCATCACTTAGAAATCTGAAATAATTATACAGTATATATTATTCCCAACACTGTATCCTGAAAAAATGTTCTAAATGTGGCTTCTACTGTAATAGCACTAGCAACATAGAGATATTTAAAATTAAACTTAAGTTAATTGGGTTGAATGTTAGTTCAATGGAGTACCAGTGGCCTATCATATGGGAGATGCTAGGTTCAAATTCTGGTACTAAATACAGAAAATTTAATTACAATATAATTAAAATCGGCACAGAGATCCAGAAACTCTTTCTCCCTCCTGGTCTCTGTGCCTGATCCCGCTTAAACCTATGATATACCAAGGCCACCACAATGGATAATGAAAAATCATAGTTAGGCTTGGTCTGAACCTCAGTTTCAGCACACTTTTTCTCAGGGGTCTTCATTACACAAAAAAACTATTGGTGATTAACACCAAGTAAGAACACAGTGTATGCATCTAACTTGCCATCCTGTATTCTTTGACAAAGACTTCCAACATGGCAAAATTGGAAAGTTATGTCAAGGAAAGAGACAGAAACCGAGGAAAAGCAAAGAGATGTATTTACTTGTTTTTTTTTTTTTTTTTTTTTTTTTTTTTTTTTGAAAAGACACCATGAAACTATACCACAGCAACAAAAAGGAAGTTGGATAATGAAGTTATTCCTGTCTTTAAATATGCTTTGAGAATGTGAACATTCAAAGAAAAAGGAAAAAAAATAGGAGAAAGAAAAGGCTTAAGACTGAAGAAATACAAGAAGAAAAAAACTGATGCTAAAGGGGAAAAATTATTTTCTTGAAAGTCTAAGTGAGGCTAGAGTATTTCAATAAGTCAGAACAGCACAAGATAAACATTTAAACTCATTTCTGTAAAGTAGCAAAAGGATGGGAGAATGATGTAGCTGAAACATCTGCTACACACTGATAACCTGAGTGGCTTTAGATAAAGTTAGATGACTAGACAGAGGTTCCTATTGCCTAACATTGCTCCATAGGGGTCCCTCATGATACTCCCTCTGTGTCACAGAAAGATTTTCCCATAGAGGGCTTTTCTTTCCCTATATATCAGAGCTATTTTTTGGCTGAGGTAATTTGTAGCTACACTCCCTGCTTTACCTGATGCAATTTGCTTAACATAGCAGAACATGTTATTACTAATTACTTATACATTACTAATAACTAATATTTCTAATAACTATGTGAAGAAAACTCTCTAACATCTCAATGATTCATTTTACAGCTATGGGAGTTTTCATCATTAAAAAATACAAAGGACTGCAATGTTTTCCAGAGTTTGCTTTGATAGTAATACAGAAAATCAAAGAAAGATGTGTTTGTTTCTCCTTTTCTTATCAATAAAGAGATTATTCACTTATCATTTCTAAATATGAACACGATCCAATAAATTTAGCCTCAGCTCTCAATGGTTAAGTATATCAAGTATAATAAAATTAACCAGTACTAAATTAATTACACATAACTCTCCTTTTATTGCAATCATTCCCTACATAGCCCACACTCTTCCTTTCTGTAGTAGAATGTGTATTATAGCTACTAGTCTTCTATATTTATATGCTGCCATTATTCCAGAATGTTTTGATTAATATATTTAATTACATAATATTTTCTTTCTAATACATTAATTCCAATATTCATGCAAGAAAGGCATTAACTAAGATAAGTAAAATATTCTTTTATGCATGTGAATGTCTCATCATATATTTTGTTTAAAGTTGAACCCTAGAACTTGCACATGTTAGGCAAGCTTTCTAATGATAAGCTGTATCATCACTCCAACTATGAAATTGTTCTCATCATATGTTGGTCTAAAGTAAAATGGTGTGACTTTAAAGTTACTAAGTTCGGGTGTAAACTTTAAATATTGAAATATCTACTTTGAAAGACTTAAAACTCCTATTTTTAAGTATAAAAACTGTAAAATACGGTCAAAATATAGCCATTTAAAAATATGATGTGTGACATGGAGAGACAAGAACGAATTCTGTTTCAGAATATTTTACCATCTACACATACACGAACTTCAGTGGGAGAAGATGTCACAACAAGATCTCCCAGAAATAACTAAATGAGTGTACCACCTCTCAGAATGAACAGGCAAAGGCTTCAATAGATATGTGTTTAAGGGTAAAATAAATACCTAAGAATGAAATAACAGACCTTAATTAGGTTCATGATTTATTTAATCATGTACTCTACATTTTGTTACCATAAAACTAAAAGTGCTATATAAAGAAAATTTTAAGAAGTTTCTGCTTAGCTGCACAGAAAACAGCTTCACAAAACAGGTTGTGTCTGAATCAATAAAAAAAAGACAAAAATGGGCTGAACAGGGGTGGGGAAATGTCCCACCTACATCAGATTAACTTTTGAAACCCAATGAGCAAAAATTAGATGTAAAATGCTTTCTGGAATTAAAGTATTCATTCTGAAAAATGAGAATCTTCATTTGACTTGCTAATTTTGAAGCCACACAACTTTCAGTGTCCATACTGTATGACTCAAATCTTAACACTTACATTAAGCAAAATACAAGCAAGGCATGGTATCATAAGCCTATAATTACAGTAGTTGGGAGGAAGAGGCAGGAGATCACAAAGCCAAGCACACTGTTTTGGCTAAATAGAGAGTTTATTCTGGCCATGAGATGGTGATTTTGTGATAGCAAAGACACTCTCTGACTGACACAAAGTGCTGACATTCTGCACAAAGTTTGTTCCAATAAAAATGAAAATATTTCATATCATTCAAATACACTTACACATTCAATGAGTAAGCAATGTGTTCTTACTATATGCCAAGCATAGGGACTTTTAGTATTGAAAAGCACATAGTAGTACTGCGGTTTTGTAGCATCATCTAAACTCCTCTCATTTCAAAGAAAGGGGTTTTAAGCATGCAATGAGGATAATTTCCCTATTCTTTTCCTCTAATCTATCTACATTATTTGATTTTTGCCTTTCTGGCTCCCACTGCTTTTTCTTTTCACTGACTGCTGCAAATCCCTATGTCTGTTTATACAACACATTCACCCAGGGTTCTTGTCTCCCCTCCTCAGAATGGAAATAAAAGGACACAATAAATGGCAAAATAATTACTTAGACTCTCTGTGGTCTAAAATAATAGAAAACATATTTTATCCACAAAGTCTTTCTCTTTGAATACTGTCTAACTTTGAAAAGACCTAATTAAACTTGCCTTATGCTGAAGAACTTGGATCTACAGCCTGTGTAGGGTAGGTAGTAAGATGGAATCTGGAGGGCTCCTAACTCGTAGCATTTTAATTAAGCTGTATGTATGTTAAATACACTACGATGTCCTATTACCACATCCAAGAATTAGGGCACTAAAATTGAAAACAAACCAAACTCTACAACAACAGCTGAACTTACCACGGTTATTTCTGTAAGAGAATTCTATAAATAATGCTGAAAAGTATCATACCATGGGCTCAGGGGATTAAAATATTTAAAGGGCATTTGGACTGTTATCTAATCGATAACACAGTGTGTGTGTGTCTGTGTGTGTGACGGAGCTAATAATCTAAGGTTGGAATGGTCGCACAACATCTCAAGGTTTGTCAAAGGCTATCTTTTCTGGAAAATCTTCCTCCTGCTGAACTGAGCTCTAGGGCCACGGACAAACCCAATGCTGCCCAGTCCCCTTGCCCTGCACTCCCCCTCAGAATCCTCCCCCAGCTCCATGGTCACTGGAAGTCCCGACTTAGGTCCCTCCCATCCCTTCACACCAGGGAATTTGGGAGACATCAAGGCAGTGTCTGGACAGGAGGCCACCCTGTGGCCCCCAGTGGCCATGGGTGCTTGCTCTCTCACTCTGCCCCCAGCAGCTCACTCCCATGGCCAGTTTCGCCTCCCTCCCTTCCCAGAACATGCATGCAATCCTACCTGCCTGAGGCCGGTTTTCCTAGGAGCACAAAACTCAGCCCTGCTGCTCCACTCACCGCAGCCCCTCAGTGCACCACAGAGAACACTTCCTTACTTGCCTCTGCCCCAGGCCTGTATCCAAGGATCCTAGTGAGAATGGATGGGCGTGTCCTTGGTGAGGTAAATATGTTTGGGAGGGCATATCCAGGGGTGGGCGTGTCCTTGAGGGCAGGTCAACTTGACTCAGGACCTTGGAAGTGCAGGAGCATGAGCAGCTGACCCAGGCCCAAGCTTCACCCTTACTTTTTGTGGCAACTGAAAAGCCTCACTTTCAAGTTCACTTCACACATGAAGGAAAGCTCTCTACCACCTAGCTATATTTGCAGGCCTTCCAAAAGTTAACAGAAAATAAAGTATGGTAGAGCCATTTTTCAAACTTGCAGCTCCAGATCAGGAGCTGTTAATTTTAGTCATTATATCATATTTAATACTGATTGTTTGACTTAGCAGTTTTTGACAGTAATTAAGAGTATGGGGAGAGTCATATATAGAAAACGCAGTCTTGCTGCATAGGTTCTTCTCCCTGGGCTCTTAAGATCTTTAGTCCCCCCTCATCTGTGATGTTTGCTGAGCCTTAGGTGAAAGGGTGTGCTGTAGATGTTTCAGGTGAGGCTAAAAGCAACATGATCAGTGATTCTCTGCATGTTGAAACATTGTGGCTTTCTGTGATGGTCTCTGCTTTTAAAAGAAGTTTCTTTGAGGAGGGTTGAGAGCTACATTTATCTGTGTGTTCAATGATAAATACTATGAAACACTGTGAGACATTAGACTACTGTAAGAAACCCATAATAGCAATTTCTTCTTTAAGCACTATGGTCAGATCTGCCACAGACACGTGGTTGAGTTTACAGTGCCAGACACTGTCAACAATGGTTTCATAAACAAGACCTGAATAATGAAAAATGCCGCCAAGGATGGGGGGAATCTCACAATGTTTTGCCTATCCATGAAGAACTACAGGCAATTAATGAGTGCTGAGAGAGAGAGAGAGAATTGGTCTTACCCGGGAACAAGCCCCATAATTGATTATCCAATAGCAAATAGTTGTCTCTAAAATCATAACTATACAAGCAACAATAAATAGACTCCAACGGTTGTATTTACAATTTATCAAATTATACATATATAACAATAATAGTTAAAGAAAAATAATCCATAAATTTGATACAGAGGAAGGAGAGGAAACACATGATGGGCTAGAAAAGGAGAAAATTATGTTATATATATAAATATATATGAACATTATAGATAAAAATGCATGTTGATTTACAAGTATTTGAAAGAAACTAGGGCTCCAATGACATTAAAATAATAAATATACTTACACAAAGAGAGAAAACTAGATATCTCTGACATGATGCTTGTGGAGATATCCAGATACCTGTGGAATGCCATGGTGCCTGGGGGGTTGCCTGAGTACCTGTGCTGTACCAGGTTGCCTTTGTGAAGTCCAGGTGGCTGTAAGATATCCAGATGCCTACCTGATGTGTAGATGCCTAGATGATATAGTACCTGCATGATATCCAGGTACCTGTGTGAACTCCAGTTGGCTTAAGGATATTTGGGTGCCTGCAGGATTAGAGAGTACCTAGGGGAAGACATGATGCATGTGGGTTGTCTGGGTGTATTTGGTATGTCATGGTGCATTCAGTGTGGCTGAGTGTTTGGGCAACGTCTGGATCCTTGTGTGTTTGAGAAGTGAGGTTCAATTTCATATTGATCTTTGTCTTCCTTAATCTGAGTGTAAAGTAAGACAGAAAGTTGTTAATGATCCCAGCTTCCTGCCACCAGCAAAAGCCAAGGTTATTTCCATAAAACGTGCTCCTGCCATACAGGCTTAAGTAAACTTTCTTTCTTTCTTTCTTTCTTTCTTTCTTTCTTTCTTTCTTTCTTTCTTTCTTTCTTTCTTTCTTTCTTTCTTTCTTTCTTTCTTTCTTTCTTTTCCTTATTTTCTTATTATTTTGAGAGCATGGGGTTCAAGAGTAGATATGGGAAAGTGTGTGATCAAGATACATTGTATGAAACTTATGTACTTATAAAATTATTATGTTGGGGGAAAAACAATAGTGGCAAGCCACATATTGCTTATATCCCAAAATGGCATCCATTCCACACAGTTGCTTTAAGATTACCAATGCACAGATTTTTAACTACCAGCCCTTGTATGAGTTTTAAGTTACCTTATTTCACAGAGTTTATAGATTTTCTTTTTGTTTTTGGAGACAGCGTTTCTCTGTTGTAACTCTGATTATTATGGAACTCAATTTCTAGACTAGGCTGGCTTCACACTCACAGAGATCCACCTATCTCTGTCTCTTGAATGCTAGATTTAAAGTCATGTGCCAGCAATTCGTGGCAATTTTATAGATTTTTAACTAAACCAAATAAACTACAAATCTCGTCTTGACAGAGGTTCACATAAACCTAGTATTTTGTTCTTTTGTTTTTCTCTCATCTTCCTCTCACAGTGTCAGGTAGCTCCACTGAGAGGGAATATAGAGACATTCCATCCTGTTTGGGTCTGAGACAATAAGAGCCATAATCCAATTCCAGAGAAGCTAGCTTTTCAATACTGGAGAACAGCATAAAACAACTTAATTTTATCTATACCCAAAAGACATTTAAATCCTTGCAAACCTGAAACCACTGGACAGAAAGTTCAGAGGTAAATTCTGAGACCTGACCAAGAACGCATCATGGTAGCAGTGCTGGCTGGCAGCTGGCAACATCGGAAAGAGAAAACTGTAACCAAGTAGCACAGATCCCAGAAATCCTGTACACTTAAAGAGCAGTCAGAAACAAAATATGCTGCGGGCAACATCATTCATACTGAACCTGATCCATTTCTGCATGGTATGTTTACAACAAAACTTGGAGAAACACCAGAATACACAGATCCATTCATGAAAAAAAAAAACAGACAGAGAAATATTTCCAACAATAAAACAGAGGCAAAATTTTCCCTCCCAAACACAGAAAAAAGATAGATGGGTCATTCCAACCAAAGACAACCAGGAAGATGCTGGTTTCCTGCTATTTATTCTGGACAGAAGAATATTTAGAATCTCTCGCTGGAGAAGTGAGCTTACAGAGTAGAGGCATTTTTGTTTTATGTCTCACTTAAGATAGTAAGAAAACCTTAAAATATAACTATCTCTTTACATAGGCATTTGTTTGGATGTTGGGTCCCCTGTCAGTGGAATTGTTTGTAAAGAATTAGACTATGTGACCTGGTTGGAAGAGATACAACACTGCAGTGGACCTAAGTTCTCAAAAACACATACTAGGCCCAGTTCCCCATTTCTCTGCACATCAAGATATCCTACTTTGAGCTACTAAATGAAGAATTTGCACAGTAAAGAAACAAAAACAGTCATTCCATAGGTGATAAGGTAAAAATTGATTCCTATCTAAATGATCTCCTAGGTGACCGGGTAAAATTGTAGTGGTTATATGGGAACTGGATGATTGGAACCTGTGACCATGGGTGAGGCTTGTGAACAAGAACTGAAGGATCCTAAAGGATCCTAAAGGCTAGCATTGATATCACCGTGTTAATAGATACCAGAATCATATGTTAATGGCAGAGCCACGTGTCTTTTTCCAGAGATAAGGAGAATGGTTTATGGGGGCAACAGACAGCTACTGCTCTAAAAATTAGAAGCTTGTGCAATTCCTGGTATGATAACCATGGAGTAGTCCTCTAAAATTCTAAATAAAATCCCTCAATTAAATGTTTTTATTTTTATGTGTTTCGTGAAAGTTGTCTTAGTCAGTGCAATCGAACAGAGGAAGATAAACTCTCTTAGCCTTGGTCAAAATATCTAAAAAGAGATTTTCATATCTGCTATTGAGTTTCTGCTATTGACATTTTTGTTTGTTGGTCTTTCATTCCTGGTGGGATTTTTTAAATAATCATGCGTATTACTACTTCGTTTCAATATTTTTTGTCTTATTGGTTTTTTTGTTTTGTTTTGTTTTGTATCATTGATGATATGTGTGTTTATGTATCTGTGTCTATTCCTTTCTTTGTTTGATTTTAATGTTAGTCCATGGATTTGGATTGATTGAGAAGACCTGACTGTATTTTTGTATGGTAAAACCATAATCACATTATAGTGTGGGAAAAAAAATTCTTTGAAAGTATCAGGTACGGGACCATGAAAAATAAACATCTCTGCCTTGAGGCTGATTAAATCATTCTAGCTTTTGGACCAAACACACACTGTCTCAGTTTTAAAAAGTGAATGCACCAGCCCTACATTTAACCTTTAACTATGAGCTTCTGAAGGACTCTGGATGATGGAGAATTACTGCCTTAATTTTGTAGCTACAACACCACCAACCAGAATTAAACACATACAAAACCAAACAGCACAGGTTAATCTCAACCCTTCACATAATACCATAGCATCGGGGGATGTTACTTTAAATAGAATTGTACACATTGAAGGAATAAGTGAGACACTAGGGATACTACTAACAAAATTTATGAAATAAGAGTTTGTGTAATGCTTTAAGTCAGATTAAAAATCAATGTCAACTTTTATGAGGCTGTGCAGCTTGTAAGGGCACTTGTTGCCAAGTGAAATAACCTTGTTGAATTTCAAAGTAAAAGGAAAAAATACACTAAGTAATGCTGTAATTTAAATTCCCCATGTGTTTCAAGCCACAGTCATCATTCTTAGAACATTGTTAAATAGGTAAATAATTGCACAGATGTAGAAACAATACAAACAAAGAGTATCTTTCACTTTTCCAAAATGTCGCCAAAATGGTAATGAAGTATTTTATTACACACATGGAAGACATAAATATCAGCAATGGAACAATCTGATTCACTTAAACACACATACACATCTACACACACAAAAACACACACACAGAAAAACAAAACAAAAAATCCTATGTTTTCCCTGACTCTTCATTATAAGAACTTCAGTTTGACTTTCACCGAGTAATTATTATTTCTGTTGTTTCTGTATAATTTCAGATATTTTATCCACAGAGTCTTTCTCTTTGAATACTGTCTAACTTTGCAAAGACCTAATTAAACTTGCCTTATGCTGAAGAACTTGGATCTACAGCCTGTGTAGGGTAGGTAGTAAGATGGAATCTGGAGGGCTCCTAACTCGTAGCATTTTAATTAAACTCTATGTATGTTAAATACACTACGATGTCCTATTACCACTTCCAAGAATTAGGGCACTAAAATTGAAAACAAACCAAACTCTACAACAACAGCTGAACTTACCACGGTTATTTCTGTAAGAGAATTCTATAAATAATGCTGAAAAGTATCATACCATGGGCTCAGGGGATTAAAATATTTAAAGGGCATTTGGACTGTTATCTAATGGATAACACAGTGTGTGAGTTTCTGTGTGTGTGACGGAGCTAATAATCTAAGGTTGGAATGGCCGCACAACATCTCAAGGTTTGTCAAAGGCTAACTTTTCTGGAAAATCTTCCTCCTGCTGAACTGAGCTCTAGGGCCACGGACAAACCCAATGCTGCCCAGTCCCCTTGCCCTGCACTCCCCCGCAGAATCCTCCCCCAGCTCCATGGTCACCGGAAGTCCCGACTTAGGTCCCTCCCATCCCTTCACACCAAGGAATTTGGGCGACATCAAGGCAGTGTCTGGACAGGAGGCCACCCTGTGGCCTCCAGTGGCCATGGGTGCTTGCTCTCTCACTCTGCCCCCAGCAGCTCACTCCCATGGCCAGTTTCGCCTCCCTCCGTTCCCAGAACATGCATGCAATCCTACCTGCCTGAGGCCGGTTTTCCTAGGAGCACAAAACTCAGCCCTGCTGCTCCACTCACCGCAGCCCCTCAGTGCACCACAGAGAACACTTCCTTACTTGCCTCTGCCCCAGGCCTGTATCCAAGGATCCTAGTGAGAATGGATGGGCGTGTCCTTAGTGAGGTAAATATGTTTGGGAGGGCATATCCAGGGGTGGGCGTGTCCTTGAGGGCAGGTCAACTTGACTCAGGACCTTGGAAGTGCAGGAGCATGAGCAGCTGACCCAGGACCAAGCTTCACCCTTACTTTTTGTGGCAACTGAAAAGCCTCACTTTCAAGTTCACTTCACACATGAAGGAAAGCTCTCTACCACCTAGCTATATTTGCAGGCCTTCCAGAAGTTAACAGAAAATAAAGTATGGTAGAGCCGTTTTTCAAACTTGCAGCTCCAGATCAGGAGCTGTTAATTTTAGTCATTATATCATATTTAATACTGAGCGTTTGACTTAGCAGTTTTTGACAGTAATTAAGAGTATGGGGAGAGTCATATAGAGAAAACGCAGTCTTGCTGCATAGGTTCTTCTCCCTGGGCTCTTAAGATCTTTAGTCCGCCCTCATCTGTGATGTTTGCTGAGCCTTAGGTGAAAGGGTGTGCTGTAGATGTTTCAGGTGAGGCTAAAAGCAACATGATCAGTGATTCTCTGCATGTTGATACATTGTGGCTTTATGTGATGGTGTCTGCTTTTAAAAGAAGTTTCTTTGAGGAGGGTTGAGAGCTACATTTATCTGTGTGTTCAATGATAAATACTATGAAACTCTGTGAGACATTAGACTACTGTAAGAAACCCATAATAGCAATTTCTTCTTTAAGCACTATGGTCAGATCTGCCACAGACACGTGGTTGAGTTTACACTGCCAGACACTGTCAACAATGGTTTCATAAACAAGAGCTGAATAATGAAAAAATGCCGCCAAGGATGGGGGGAGTCTCACAATGTTTTGCCTATCCATGAAGAACTACAGGCAATTAATGAGTGCTGAGAGAGAGAGAGAGAGAGAATTGGTCTTACCCGGGAACAAGCCCCATAATTGATTATCCAATAGCAAATAGTTGTCTCTAAAATCATAACTATACAAGCAACAACAAATAGACTCCAACGGTTGTATTTACAATTTATCAAATTATACATATATAACAATAATAGTTAAAGAAAAATAATCCATAAATTTGATACAGAGGAAGGAGAGGAAACACATGATGGGCTAGAAAAGGAGAAAATTATGTTATATATATAAATATATATGAACATTATAGATAAAAATGCATGTGGATTTACAAGTATTTGAAAGAAACTAGGGCTCCAATGACATTAAAATAATAAATATACTTACACAAAGAGAGAAAACTAGATATCTCTGACATGATGCTTGTGGAGATATCCAGATACCTGTGGAATGCCATGGTGCCTGGGGGGTTGCCTGAGTACCCGTGCTGTACCAGGTTGCCTTTGTGAAGTCCAGGTGGCTGTAAGATATCCAGATGCCTACCTGATGTGTAGATGCCTAGATGATATAGTACCTGCATGATATCCAGGTACCTGTGTGAACTCCAGGTGGCTTAAGGATATTTGGGTGCCTGCAGGATTAGAGAGTACCTAGGGGAAGACATGATGCATGTGGGTTGTCTGGGTGTATTTGGTATGTCATGGTGCATTCAGTGTGGCTGAGTGTTTGGGCATCCTCTGGATCCTTTTGTGTTTGAGAAGTGAGGTTCAATTTCATATTGATCTTTGTCTTCCTTAATCTGAGTGTAAAGTAAGACAGAAAGTTGTTAATTTTCCCAGCTTCCTGCCACCAGCAAAAGCCAAGGTTATTTCCATAAAACCTGCTCCTGCCATACAGGCTTAAGTAAACTTTCTTTCTTTCTTTCTTTCTTTCTTTCTTTCTTTCTTTCTTTCTTTCTTTCTTTCTTTCTTTCTTTCTTTCTTTCTTTCCTTCCTTCTTCCTTCTTCTTCTTTTTTCTTTCTTTCTTTTTCCTTCTTCCTTATTTTCTTGATTTTGAGAGCATGGGGTTCAAGAGTAGATATGGGAAAGTGTGTATTCAAGATACATTGTATGAAACTTATGTACATATAAAATCATTATGTTGGGGGAAAAACAATAGTGGCAAGCCACATATTGCTTATATCCCAAAATGGCTTCCATTCCACACAGTTGCTTTAAGATTACCAATGCACAGATTTTTAACTACCAGCCCTTGTATGAGTTTTAAGTTACCTTATTTCACAGAGTTTATAGATTTTCTTTTTGTTTTTGGAGACAGCGTTTCTCTGTTGTAACTCTGATTATTATGGAACTCAATTTCTAGAATAGGCTGGCTTCACACTCACAGAGATCCACCTATCTCTGTCTCTTGAATGCTAGATTTAAAGTCATGTGCCAGCAATTCGTGGCAATTTTATAGATTTTTAACTAATCCAAATAAGACTACAAATCTCGTCTTGACAGAGGTTCACATAAACCTAGTATTTTGTTCTTTTGTTTTTCTCTCATCTTCCTCTCACAGTGTCAGGTAGCTCCACTGAGAGGGAATATAGAGACATTCCATCCTGTTTGGGTCTGAGCAATAAGAGCCATAATCCAATTCCAGAGAAGCTAGCTTTTCAATACTGGAGAACAGCATAAAACAACTTAATTTTATCTATACCCAAAAGACATTTAAATCCTTGCAAACCTGAAACCACTGGACAGAAAGTTCAGAGGTAAATTCTGAGACCTGACCAAGAACGCATCATGGTAGCAGTGCTGGCTGGCAGCTGGCAACATCGGAAAGAGAAAACTGTAACCAAGTAGCACAGATCCCAGAAATCCTGTACACTTAAAGAGCAGTCAGAAACAAAATATGCTGCGGGCAACATCATTCATACTGAACCTGATCCATTTCTGCATGGTATGTTTACAACAAAACTTGGAGAAACACCAGAATACACAGATCCATTCATGAAAAAAAAAACAGACAGAGAAATATTTCCAACAATAAAACAGAGGCAAAATTTTCCCTCCCAAACACAGAAAAAAGATAGATGGGTCATTCCAACCAAAGACAACCAGGAAGATGCTGGTTTCCTGCTATTTATTCTGGACAGAAGAATATTTAGAATCTCTCGCTGGAGAAGTGAGCTTACAGAGTAGAGGCATTTTTGTTTTATGTCTCACTTAAGATAGTAAGAAAACCTTAAAATATAACTATCTCTTTACATAGGCATTTGTTTGGATGTTGGGTCCCCTGTCAGTGGAATTGTTTGTAAAGAATTAGACTATGTGACCTGGTTGGAAGAGATACAACACTGCAGTGGACCTAAGTTCTCAAAAACACATACTAGGCCCAGTTCCCCATTTCTCTGCACATCAAGATATCCTACTTTGAGCTACTAAATGAAGAATTTGCACAGTAAAGAAACAAAAACAGTCATTCCATAGGTGATAAGGTAAAAATTGATTCCTATCTAAATGATCTCCTAGGTGACCGGGTAAAATTGTAGTGGTTATATGGGAACTGGATGATTGGAACCTGTGACCATGGGTGAGGCTTGTGAACAAGAACTGAAGGATCCTAAAGGATCCTAAAGGCTAGCATTGATATCACCGTGTTAATAGATACCAGAATCATATGTTAATGGCAGAGCCACGTGTCTTTTTCCAGAGATAAGGAGAATGGTTTATGGGGGCAACAGACAGCTACTGCTCTAAAAATTAGAAGCTTGTGCAATTCCTGGTATGATAACCATGGAGTAGTCCTCTAAAATTCTAAATAAAATCCCTCAATTAAATGTTTTTATTTTTATGTGTTTCGTGAAAGTTGTCTTAGTCAGTGCAATCGAACAGAGGAAGATAAACTCTCTTAGCCTTGGTCAAAATATCTAAAAAGAGATTTTCATATCTGCTATTGAGTTTCTGCTATTGACATTTTTGTTTGTTGGTCTTTCATTCCTGGTGGGATTTTTTAAATAATCATGCGTATTACTACTTCGTTTCAATATTTTTTGTCTTATTGGTTTTTTTGTTTTGTTTTGTTTTGTATCATTGATGATATGTGTGTTTATGTATCTGTGTCTATTCCTTTCTTTGTTTGATTTTAATGTTAGTCCATGGATTTGGATTGATTGAGAAGACCTGACTGTATTTTTGTATGGTAAAACCATAATCACATTATAGTGTGGGAAAAAAAATTCTTTGAAAGTATCAGGTACGGGACCATGAAAAATAAACATCTCTGCCTTGAGGCTGATTAAATCATTCTAGCTTTTGGACCAAACACACACTGTCTCAGTTTTAAAAAGTGAATGCACCAGCCCTACATTTAACCTTTAACTATGAGCTTCTGAAGGACTCTGGATGATGGAGAATTACTGCCTTAATTTTGTAGCTACAACACCACCAACCAGAATTAAACACATACAAAACCAAACAGCACAGGTTAATCTCAACCCTTCACATAATACCATAGCATCGGGGGATGTTACTTTAAATAGAATTGTACACATTGAAGGAATAAGTGAGACACTAGGGATACTACTAACAAAATTTATGAAATAAGAGTTTGTGTAATGCTTTAAGTCAGATTAAAAATCAATGTCAACTTTTATGAGGCTGTGCAGCTTGTAAGGGCACTTGTTGCCAAGTGAAATAACCTTGTTGAATTTCAAAGTAAAAGGAAAAAATACACTAAGTAATGCTGTAATTTAAATTCCCCATGTGTTTCAAGCCACAGTCATCATTCTTAGAACATTGTTAAATAGGTAAATAATTGCACAGATGTAGAAACAATACAAACAAAGAGTATCTTTCACTTTTCCAAAATGTCGCCAAAATGGTAATGAAGTATTTTATTACACACATGGAAGACATAAATATCAGCAATGGAACAATCTGATTCACTTAAACACACATACACATCTACACACACAAAAACACACACACAGAAAAACAAAACAAAAAATCCTATGTTTTCCCTGACTCTTCATTATAAGAACTTCAGTTTGACTTTCACCGAGTAATTATTATTTCTGTTGTTTCTGTATAATTTCAGATAGTAAAATATAAAAGTCTTTCCATAACTTTTAATTCAATACCTACTATGTAATACTAAAACTGAGACTAGTAATCTAACAAATGCTAAAAGTGGTTGTTATAATTCTAAATCCTCTTTTGCTGAAGGCATTCATCCACATAACCACATTTCTACAATACATATTCTAAGAATTGTCAGTAATGATGGATCTTCTAAATGATATCAAAAGAAACTGAAATCCTGTGGAAATCTTATAACATTTTAGGAAAAACAATATTCCTGAACATGACATTGGATAAAATATACATATTAGTAAAAGTGAATTACAGAGCAATGAATCTCTGAAACAGTGAGAAGATGTATATGTAAATATAGTTTATTGCCAAATGATAAGAAAATAAGAAACCATTAAGAACAGTCTACTTGTTGATATTTAATGACTATAATTGAATAACAATAAAAATCGTCAACTTATACTTTTCTAAACTTAAACAAATACAGAACCAACAAGAAGAGAACAACAATTATAACAGGAACAAAGGAATGTCTGTATTTTTGATGACATCTTCAGGAGGTAACAGCTATCTGATAGCCATTCTCACGTGCTGTGTTGTCCTTGGTTTCCTCAGCTACTGAATGTTCTGTTCAACCATTCAGGTGTGGACAAAAAGGGATGAGCCTGCTCCTTATCAGTCAACTTGATAGAAAGCTGATGATTCGGGTTCCATATAGTGTTTGATACTATTAGGCTCTGATGCTCCAAATTAGAGTGGGGCAATGCTATCTTGATGAGAACTGCAAAGACCGAATCCCCTTTGATTGCAGTGTGCAGAGTGGAAGGTCTGATGTCTCCTGGGTAAGAAGAGAAAAGACAGGTCATTTTGTATAGAGATTTTGGGATAGAATCCCCACTGTAAATAGACTAAAGACTTTGTGGCAGGAGGTGATATCTGAGGCCCAGATTAACAGAAGATGTTTGTCTGAAATACACTTTGTAAGGACAGGCATATGTTAAACCCTGTATGTACAGGTCCAACCTCCCCCAACCCCAGAGATATAAGTCTTGGGGTTCAGAGGTCAGAAAAGAAAGATAGTAGGCATTCCTAGAGAGTTCAGGAATGTTCATGCTCCTATAGACTGTACGAAAAATGCACAGACAACATATCAGAGGGAGACTGTTTAAGGACCACTTGGGCAGTGAGTGAAGGTCTGGGCTTCCTTTCTTATAATAGAGAAAATATATTTTCAGGTCTGTGTCAGAGTAGGAACATTTAACCCTTTGCACATTAGACATAAATGGAGGTCCCAGGCCATCTTGGACGAATGAGTGTCCTCTATGACTTACCTCAATACTTCCAACTCTTCATCTGAGGCTAAAAATTCATACAATGCAGTGAATACATGGTAGGCCAATCCACAGTTTGCTCATTCACCCATCATTCTAAAGCAGAATGGATGGTGAATGATTTCCTCTAGTTTACATTTAGCTGCTAAGACATAGGTATAAATGATGCCCACACCATTTATTTAATAACATAGAGCAGCTAAATTGAGTTTTGCGTTCTGCTTCATAAACTTGAAGCTTGTCACATTAAGCTATTGCAGACTGAGGGTCTCTTGTGGTTAAAGGAATGTTTTGGGGCCTCTACTTTACTGGGGATCATCTGATTTATAGGACAAAAAAGGAAGGGCTACCTTTGTCAGAAAGACTTCAACTTAAGATCATTTGGTATTAAAATAGAGTAGCATAGAATCCCTTATGTTCAAATGGGAATATGTAAGACCATATTTCATAGAATTGATATGTCTATAGCACATAGCAATATATAGAGAACATGTATGACTACTTTGTGCATTGGAGAAAAATTGTATCCTTTTTATATAACTAGACAGGTTTGAGATAATTTTCAGAGCAAAAGTAATGCTTGATTTATATTATATTCTTTGTCATAATGTCAATATTCAGTGATTTTGTTGACACAAGGAAGATATATGATGCCTTGGGAGAAAGTTTACATATCAAAATTGCCCATATGTAGAAGGCAATATGTGAATTCCCAAGTGAGTGATTTGGAAATGTCTCAGCCTCATTTCTGAGAGGTATATGGACCTATAGAAGAGAAGGGTACTAGGAGATGGGCCTGACATCTTGACCAAAAGTACAAAACAATGATGTAATATTAGAAGAGAGATGTATTAGACACCTTCTATGAAAGGAAAACTGTGAGGCACTCTAGAACAAAGATGAAGGTTAGAATCCCCTTGCTCAATGCACCCAGAGTTTACAACCATGGCTGAAAAGAGATTATCAGTATAGGAATATCCCATCACTTCTCATCACCTTCTTGGAATATTTCTTTGGATGTTAGTATTTCCATATATTGTCTTCTCTCTGAGGAAGACCAATCAGCAATCAAAGGCTGTTTCCAACAGAATGGATGACTATCCTTGGCTAGGTTGTCTCATCTACATTGTGTCTTACTATTCAGATCTAGGCACTAATGATGGATTCACTCCATTATCGGTGACAGACTTAAAGACAGATGATTGATTCTGCTTGAAAGTATTGAGCTCTGGAATGTCCACAGTTGACATCATTTAGAAAGGGAGTCTCTCATGGATCCATGTCTGAAAGTTAAATATGATACAATTTGAGTTATAAATGGAAGGACTAAAGATCATTACTCAATTGGAGAAAGTTTGGTGCATACTTCAGAAGAAAAGTGAGGTCATATAATCCCCCCAGACTGAATATCAAAAACCCAGCCTATCTAGTGACGAATAAGATAATATTGGAATGCAGTAACAGATTCGATGATTCCTTCATTCAAGAAAAAATCACATATTATGGAAACTTATGGAAGGATTGCATGCAACGTGAAATTTTTGCTAAGTAGGGTAGTAATGTTTGTATCTGAATGCCCCAAAAGATTATCATAAAGTTTGGAGGTATGTAAAGGAAGGATTGGAGTTCCACATTTCTGGTGACGATCTTTCAGGCTGAAACTCAGAGCATTATGCTCAAATGTTTATTGCAATTTTCTCAATCAACTGTCCAGAATGATTGGAAATCCCTTGGTCTTTTGGGGTCAAGCCAGGCACCTGACTCAGAAAAGAATGTTTAAGGTGATCAAAAACGGCTACATATGAGACTGCATTGAGAAAAATGTAATCCTTTGAAAATGTCTTAATGAGAGGGCTGGCTATGAAGACTGCATGAGAATCAGGTGAACATTGGAGAACATGTTGGTCTTAGCAGGCCAGTCTGAAAAAGTCCATATCAAAATATATTGTGAGAGGACCCATTGTAAAGCACAGAAATGTTGAAAATACCCTTGCTCAGAGGGGCACCAGTAGGGACACAGGGATCTCCCTGTTACTGGTAAATAGGGACAAACATGTCAGGTGAGCTAGGGGAGTATGGAAATTGGAAAAGAAGACATCAGTTTTGGTAAGAGGAGAGGAAGAAATTATACATGGAGGAGTGACCAAAAGTGGAGAACTTTTAGGCAGGACAGGAAAACTAAGGCAGTGGAAAATCAATGGAATCTATGAAGGAGACCCTGTAAGAACCTGTAGTAATGGGGAATGGGGAGACTACACAAACCATTATTATAACCTGGCTGTGCTTCCAGTGGTGGGACTGTGAAATCAAATCAACTGTAAAACATTCAACCAATATCATATACACACTTCAGGATTTACTGGGACAACAGAAGGGTAGAACCCAGTTCCAATGGTAGGAAGGTTTGCCTGCTATAGCAGGGCAGGGCAGGAACTTGAAACCGAATAATCATGAAATGATACCTGATGATATTCTGCTCTCCATGTGTATCCAATTCTTCATCAGAGATACTTTCTCCAGTATTTGATGGAGGCAGATGCAGAGGCCCAGGGCCAGCCAAACCTCCTGCCGAGTTTGGAAAACCCCATGGAAAGGAAGAACAGGGGTTGCATAGACAAGAGGGATCAAGGATAGAAGGAGAACAGGCACCATGGAGTGAAGTGACCAGAAATCTTGGGGGAACAACAGAGTCTGAAACTGCAGACTTGGAACATTCTGGGTCCCTTAGATATGTCTTGAGTTTGTCTCACCTGTGTTCTTGAAGAGCTCCTAAAGACTGGAGTGGATGGAACCTTTTTGTCTGCCTTTAGGCCCCTTACATCCTACTGTGTTGCCTAGCCAACATTTGATGCAGGATTAGTGTCCTACCTTATTCTATCGTTTTGTGCTCTGCTAGATCATTAACACTGGGAGGACTGCTCTTACATGTGGAGAGGTTGGGGGCAGGGTAGATCTGGGGTAATGGGGAGATGGTTGGTGCTAGAAGGATTAGAGAAGGAGTGGAATGTTGGATGTGTTATATGAGAGTAGAAAATAAATTTTAGAAAAGAAAGAAAGAATTAGACTTTCTCAAAGAGAGTTGCATGCCATGACCATCCCATGGCAGAGTATATGTCAAAGGTTATTCTTTGGGTAGAGTGTGGCGTACACTTGGCAAAAATAAATCAAAGAAGGAAATCATTTAGTAAAGTAAATATCTGAAGATTACGGTGTAGGACCAGGTAGATATGATTGCCTTTGAAACAAAAATGTATGTCTGAGACTCTTTAAGCAAAAGACGATGGTCTGAAGCCTCTGTCCTCCAGAAAGTGATTCCAGGGCACCCCTTATTGAAGAAATGAGGCTTTATGGGGAAAATGTGGTTTTATAAAAACATGTGATTTCTGAGAGTGAGGTGGCATTGTGTTATTAGGTAAACCTTTTTGTAAAACTGAAAGTTCTACTTGCACTGCCAGATGCGAAAAATGTGATGCAAATTTCAGCAGAAATTAAATTTGCCATCCCTTTTGCAGTCCAGTGCAATATATCCCTACCACTGAGTCATGAGACTACAATTCTTCCAAATAATTTAAAACAGCCATATGTTTAGTGTGATCTGCAAGAGATATGACAGTAGCCTTAGCATCTCTGACCACGCTTGGGTGTCTGTCTCCATCTAAATCACCACCTCAGATTTGGGTTCAGAAAAACAGATCTGAGCAGATGGGTGAGACCACACTATCTTTGCTGACTGAAGTGAAGGAAGTAGTTGGGTTCCAGGATACGCTTAATTTTTTGGCCTCTTGGAACTAGTACTTGAGTGAGACAATCTTCTTCAGCCAGAAGAGAAAGCTCCTTGTGCCCTTGCTCAGTTAGGTATGTGGGAGACCACCCTTTGCCAAAGAGAGAAGTCCTAAGACCTAGTATTCACAGAGTGAAATATCTGAGACAAAATGTGAGCGAGCAGAATGTTACCAACTGTGTTTTTCAGAGAATATATGCCCCTCTTTACCATGAGTGGAAGTGGAAGATTCAGGAAATGTCTTGTCAGATTCCAATTCTTCATTGAAGTCCAGAAAACCCTTCTCTGAGAACTCTAAAGAAGGCTTGACAGCAATCTTAACATTCTCTGAACAAATAGATGTAGTTCCTGAGTCTTGGTCCACAGGCTTATAAAACAACTTCAAAGTTATAATCATAAAACGTAATAGCGACATAGCAATTCTGGTCAAAGCTCATCAGTGGATGGCCTGAGGCCAGGATTGGGTTTCAATTTCTCTGTGATGAGGCTTCAATTTTAATTGGCTTTAAATCCCCTGGAAGTTCCTTTGGACAAAGACTTATTTACCGGCCACCCACAGAGATGGAGAAAGTCTGAGTCTCTGTTAGTTTAATGTGAGAGTAGGATAGGACTGAGACTATTATGAAAGGAAAGACCATTTTCTGGTTTTGCTGGTCTTAGGAGTTAGGCTCAGTCACAATTTAGCTGAGTAGAGACAATATTGATCACAAGATAAGATATATAGCATTCTTCTCCATAGGGGATTACCTCACATACATAGTATAGACATTGAATGTCTGAATTCTCCTCATCAAATAGAGAAGCTCATATCTAACACTACTTTGGCCACTCATTAAAATATGTCATCCCTTTTGTTAGCAGATAGAAGTTCAGTTCATCACATGGAAAATATCTAAGATTCCCAATGTTAGTAGGTTAGATATGACAACATATTGTGTAGAAGTCTTACCTCAGACCCTCGTTTCACTGAACAGGTATGTTTCAGAAAGCATCGGATGGGTTCCAACCCTTCTTGTTCTCAGCAGGGTAGGGCATAATTCTGTAGTCCTCTTGACAAAGAGATGTATGTATGGAGTCCTCTCATGAAAGCAGGAATGTCTTAGACCCACTTGAGAATAGAGAGATGTTCTGAGGCCTACTTATCAGGGAAGGGTGAATGTAAGTCTTTGTTCACCTTATCTTGAAGTTCTGAGGCCTCTTTGATCAAAAGGAATGCTTTTCCTTGCTTTCCTAGACTGAATAAATACTTATTCCCTTGATTAATGATCAGGTATCTCTTGCTTCCTGGGTTTTGAATCCCCATGGTTCATAGTAAGTATGTCTGTGGCTCTGTTTGTTCACTAGGGAAGGTCTAAAACCTGAATAAAGAAGTGAATGTCTCATTGTATGTAGAATTACTAGGAAGGCCAAAGCCCTTGCTTAACAATAGCCATCTATAAGAACATCTTTAGGAATTAGGAATTTGTGAAATGTCTTATTACTTGATGAGAATTGTCTAAGACATCATATGTTATTGTCAAAATATCTGGGGTAAAGAAAGTTATGAAAGGTTATTTATAACTGTGTACTTCTTAGGCCATTATTTCCAAAGGTTTATGTCTCAGAGCTAATTGAGTCATAAGGATCATGCCTTAATATTTGCTTCTGTGGAAGTAAGGTCTGGCCCATCTTTGCCATTGTGAGATTTCTGAAAACTCCGGCTTCTGAGGCAATATCCAGGTCCAGGGCACCTTTGATCACATACAAAACTCCGTAATCACAAAATCAAACCAAAAAGGTTAGAATTTCCTTGGAGACAAAAGGAGAAAATAGAAGTTAATATTTATATTGAACAATGAATCTAAGGCCTCCTTGAAACATTGCAGTAGATCAAAGTGTCCCAGTTTCCTAAAAGAAAATGTCTCCAGCCTCTTTAGGCCACTGTATTTGCCTCAGGGTTCTTGATATTATGGTGAGCCTGAACTTTCTTCTTTAATTGGGGGCTATGCATTTTCTCTATTCAGAAGGAATAATTGTAAACATTCTTTGTTCAAATCTTACTACTCTGTGGATCATTTATTAAGAGCTGAAATATGTGAAGGCTGCTTTTGTAGAAAAAGATTTAGAAGCTCTATGGGAAAAACACTAAGTGTCAGGCACTCCTCTTCATAAGTCTACTTTGGATAACACAACGGTCTGATTGGGAGGTATAGATAGCTCCATAGCCAAAGAAATAAGTTCTGAAGATTCCTAGATGAGACAAGTGTTGAATAAAAAGATTGGTATGTGAATTCCCCTTGAACACACACAAGATATCTCATGCCTTATTTGTTAGAAAGTTTATGTCTGAGAAAAGACAAGACTGTCAATATCATGGTGGAAGTGAGTGATGTGTCTGCAGAATACACTTTTTGAGAAAAGGAATATCTGGGGGTGCCTCAGTCAGGTTGAAATGGTCTGAATCTACTTTGAGGACAGAGGATGGGCCTCCATCTCCTTTTATAAAAGTAGGATCTCAGTGTCTACATTTCATCATGTGTAAAGAAATGTGACCTCTTGAGAGAAAATCATCACAATAGGACTTCATGTTAAAAAAGTGAAGGTGAGAAAATTGTTTGGTGTATGAGGGAAGTTTTCTCATTCAAAATAATGACAGGCCATTTCTGAGTCCTGCTTGATAACAAGGAAATATGTGAGAAACACTTGTTGAAACACTGCATATATTAAACCAATTTTTCCATTTTGAGAGATATGAGGTCCTCTGCTAGAAAGACCTGCCTGAAGCTCATTTGGACAAATGTAGAAGGCATAAGTTTCTACTGCAGAAAGCTTTAAGAATTAGATTTGAAGCCCATAGCGGTCAACAATTTTATTTTTGAAACGTTCCTGAAAAGAATGGGCAATGCTCAGTATCTATTTGAAAGAAGCAGAGTATGTGGAATAGGTTTGGAATAGGAGTAATATCTGGGACATTTAAATGGAATGTAATAAATCTTGAGCCATTTTAGGCAGAAGCAAACAAACTCAAATACTATGGCTGATAGGGCCATCTAAGGCAGAACACAATAACTATCAATACTATGGTTGAAGAATAATGTTCAATAGACCTCGGAGAAGGAAAAAAAACAGACCCATGGAGTTTCACATAACCAGAAGTTGACTGACAACTTTCAACTTATGATAAATCTGAGAAGATTCAGCAGAAATGGGCAAACAAGTAAGAGTGCAGTTGGATGAACTGGTATGGTAGAGAGTAAACTAAGTGATGATTAATTTCTCAGAGATTCATGAATTAAGGAAAAAACAATAAAATACATAGAAAAATCATAAAAATTTGGTTACGCATATAATATAGAAATCAAAGTTGTAAAAATGTCCTTAAAAATACATAAAAATCAGAGAAGTCATAAAATATTCATAAGAGCAAAAGAAAAACAAGCATCATGTAGAAGAAACACATTAGGAATATTCAGGTCGAGATGATGGCACAGCTACTCTTCAACAGGGGTTGTGGGGCAGCGGTCCTTTGGTACACAACCAAGATGACAGAACACAGCATGATCAGAGGGAGAGTTAGAGAAGCCTCCTAGGAAAAGTCAGAAATTCCAACTTTGGTGGAAGCACAACCAGTGAGCCCAGCTGCCTGTGAAAGGATTACGTAAGAAACATCAAGTCTGCAGATACGGACAGTGTCAGAGGACCAGGATGGAAAATGCAGTAGTACTGGGAAAGTCCTGTAGAGAGGTGATGGAGATTCTGGAACTCCTTGGATTGCTGTGGGCAGTGCCTGTGAGTCCCATAGGCATGCAGTGAAAGAGTCAGAGCCCCGCCCTCCTGTGTGGAGGATGGCTGGGCATGTCCTGTACACTTGAAAGTGTCCCCTTTATCCTCTGAAGTTGAGGGGAGTCCTAGAGAGTCAGAAGAATGGAGACTGCTGTCAAGGTCCCAATCCTTAGATGTGTCCATAGGGAGGAGGTGGTCCTGAGCCTGGATGGCAGTGCTGGGGCCCCGTGGGTCGGAGGAATGATGGCCTAAGCAACCCAGGGATCCTGCTGTTGATGTGCAGCAGCCTCCATGTGCTGAGGGGGACTGAGTGGATCTGCTTTTGTTGGAGGAGAGGCGTAAGGCGGCGTAACTTTGCTGGAAGCAGCTCGGTGAGCCCAGCTTCCTGTGAAGGGACAGGTGTGAAATTCAATTTTGCGGTTATGGACAGTGTCAGAGGACCTGGCTGGAAATGCAGTGGTCCCAGGGAACCCTGCTGCCCTTGGAGAATCGGCTCTATGCCCATGTGTGGAGGGACACAGTTCTCCTCCTGTAGGTTGAAGAAATTTCACCTCCCCTTTGCAGTGGTGTGGAATTGTCAAGCAGATCCTTGGGTAGCCATGTGCCGCCCTTGAATCCAGGGTTCACCTGGGGTGTATCTCCCTGTCTCTCCACTATTTGTGTGGGTTGCTGCAGCACTTTGCCTCTGAGTGAGAGTCTCAGGAACCATTTCAGCAGGTGGGGGTAGATCTGGAAAGCCAAACAGTAGAGTAAGGTTTTGGTCTCCTTCTTCTGAGGAGGGAGGTGTGAAGTCTCCTTGGACACGGGATGTGGGGCTCGGGTAGTGCTGCATGGCACAGGGATTAAATAAGCAAGCATGACCTGAGGGAGAGGTATGGAAACCTCCTAGGACACAGTCTACCACTTTGGATGTCCTCTTGTTAGCAGTGCAACGTAAGGGCCCCAGGTGCTAGGAGGAGAGCTGGATGGATCCCCTTCATAGGATGGGAGAGGTTGAAAGCTCCAGTCTCCAGGTATGGAGAGTGTCAGAGGCCCTTGGGCGAACTGCAAAGGACCTTGGAACCCTGGTGAGGAGGCAGAATGTGGCAGCAAATGTTCTCTCCCTGTGCCATGTGAGGAGTCCTCGTTCCCAGGAGGGGAATGCTCAGCATGACCCGATGTGGGTGTTCTACCGGGCCCAGACCTTTGGACACATGAGCTGGTGGCAAGAGATGTGGATGTCCAAGAGGAGGCGCCCTTGCCGCCTCATGGGTATGTGAAGAAGCCTGGGAAAGCCCTTGGAGAGGCGCTGGAACTTCTGCAGCTCCCTGGACAGCTGTGGGCTGCGCTTGAGTCCCATGGGCATGCAGTGAAAGAGTCAGAGCCCCGCCCTCCTGTGTGGATGGTGGCTGGGCATGTCCTGTACACTTGAAAGTGTCACCTGTCTCCTCTGAAGGTGAGGGGAGATCTAGAGAGTCAGAAGAATGGAGACTGTTGTCAAGGTCCCAATCCTCAGATGTGTCCATTGTGAGGAGGTCCACTTGAGCCTGTAGGGTAGGGTTGGGGCCCGGTGGGTACAGAGTGGGCGCATGGCCTAAGCCACCCAGGGTTCCTGCTGTTGCATGTGTGGGCAGGCCTCCATATGCTGAGGGGGACTGAGTGAATCTGCTTTTGTTGGAGGAGAGGCATAAGTGGCCAACTTTGCTGGAAGCAGCTCCGGTGAACCCAGCTGCCTTTGAATTGATAGGTGTGAAACTCCATTCTGCGGGTATGGAAAGTGTCAGAGGACCTGGCTTGAAATGCAGTGGTCCCAGGGGAACCCGGGCCCAGGGAGAATGGGCTCGAGGCCCAGGTGTGGAGGGCCCCAGGTCCGCTCCTGGCCTTGAAGATCTTTCACCTCCCCCTTGCAGTGGTGTGGAAGTGCAAGCAGATCCTTGGGTAGCCACGTGCCGCCCTTGAGTCCAGGGTCACCTGGGTGTCTCCCCGTCTCTCCACCATTGGTGTGGGGAACTGCAGCACTATGTCTGTGAGTGGAAGTCTCAGGAACCCTTTCAGCAGGCGAGGGGAGGTCTGGAGAGCCAAAGAGAAGAGTAAGGTCAAGGTCTCCTTCTTCTGAGGAGGGAGGTGTGAAGTCTCCTTGGGCGGGGTTTGTGGGGCTGGGTCCCCGTGGCATGGCACCGGGATGAACTAGGCAAGCATGACCTGAGGGAGAGGTATGGAAACCTCCTAGGGCACAGTCTACCCCTTTGGATGTCCTCTTGTTAGCAGTGCGACGTAAGGGCCCCCAGGTGCTAGGAGGAGAGCTGGATGGATCCCCTTCATAGGATGGGAGAGGTTGAAAGCTCCAGTCTCCAGGTATGGAGAGTGTCAGAGGCCCTTGGGCGAACTGCAAAGGACCTTGGAACCCTGGTGAGGAGGCAGAATGTGGCAGCAAATGTTCTCTCCCTGTGCCATGTGAGGAGTCCTCGTTCCCAGGAGGGGAATGCTCAGCATGACCCGATGTGGGTGTTCTACCGGGCCCAGACCTTTGGACACATGAGCTGGGTGGCAAGAGATATGGATGTCCAGGAGGAGGCGCCCTTGCTGCCTCAAGGTATGTGAAGAAGCCTGGGAAAGCCCTTGGAGAGGCGCTGGAGCTTCTGCAGCTCCCTGGACAGCTGTGGGCTGCGCTTGAGTCCCATGGGCATGCAGTGAAAGAGTCAGAGCCCAGCCTCCCTGTGTGGATGGTGGCTGGGCATGTCCTGTGCATGTCCTGTACACTTGAAAGTGTCACCTGTCTCCTCTGAAGGTGAGGGGAGTTCTAGAGAGTCAGAAGAATGGAGACTGTAGTCAAGGTCCCAATCCTCAGATGTGTCCATAGGGAGGAGGTCCTCCTGAAACCTGGATGTCAGTTTTGGGGCCTCGTGGGTTGGAGGGGCGATGGCCTAAGCCACCCAGGGATCCTGCTGTTGATGTGCGGCAGCCTCCATGTGCTGAGGGGGGCTGAGTGGATCTGCTTTTGTTGGAGGAGAGGCGTAAGGGGCCAACTTTTCTGGCGGCAGCTAAGGTGAGCCGAGCTGCCTGTGCAGGGACAGGTGTGAAATTCAATTGTGCGGTTATGGACAGTGTCAGAGTACCTGGCTGGAAATGCAGTGGTCCCAGGGAACCCGGTGCCCTTGGAGAATCTGCTCTATGCCCATGTGTGGTGGGACACATTTCTCCTCCTGTAGGTGAAGAAATTTCACCTCGCCTTCGGAGCGGGTTGGGATTGTCAGCATGTCCTTGGGTAGCTATGTGCCTCCCTTGATTTCAGGGTTCACCTGGGTGTATCTCCCTGTCTCTCAGTATTTGTGTGGGTTGCTGCAGGACTTTGCCTCTGAGTGAGAGTCTCAGGAACCATTTCAGCAGGTGGTGGTAGATCTGGAGAGCCAAACAGTAGAATAAGGTTTTGGTCTCCTTCTTCTGAGGAGGGAGGTGTGAAGTCTCCTTGGACACGGGATGTGGGGCTCGGGTAGTGCTGCATGGCACAGGGATTAAATAAGCAAGCATGACCTGAGGGAGAGGTATGGAAACCTCCTAGGACAGAGTCTACCACTTTGGATGTCCTCTTGTTAGCAGTGTGATGTAAGGGCCCCCAGGTGCTAGGAGGAGAGCTGGATGGGTCCTCTTCATAGGATGGGAGAGGTTGAAAGCTCCAGTCTGCAGGTATGGGGAGTGTCAGAGGCTCTTGGGCAAACCTCAAAGGACCTTGGGACCATTGTGATTTGTCAGAATTTGGCAGCACAATTTCTCTCCCTGTTCCATGTGAGGAGTCCTGGTCCCCAGGAGGGGAATGCTCAGCAGGGCCCCATGTGTTTGTGGTTCTGTGATGAGCCCCTAGTACACATGAGCTGTGAGGCCAGAGAGATTGGTACCCAGGTGTAGAGACCCCCCTCCACCTCCAGAGTATGTGATAAAGCCTGAGAAAGTCCTTGAAGAGGCATTGGAGTTTCTGAAGCTCCCTGGATTGCTGTGGGTTGCGCTTGAGTCCCATGGGCATCCAGTGAAAGAGTCAGAGCCCTGCCCTCCTGTGTGGATGGTGGCTGGGCATGTCCTGTACACTTGAAAGTGTCACCTGTCTCCTCTGAAGATGAGGGCTGCCCTAGAGAGTCAGAAGAATGTAGACTGTTGTCAAGGTTCCTATCCTCATGTGTGTCCATTGTGAGGAGCTCCACCTGAGCCTGTAGGTCAGTGTGGGGACGTGGTGGTGCAGAGTGGTGCAGGCCTAAGCCACCTAGGGATCCTGCTGTTGATGTGTGGCAGCCTCCATGTGCTGAGGGGGGCTGAGTGGATCTGCTTTTGTTGGAGGAGAGGCGTAAGGGGCCAACTTTGCTGGAAGCAGCTACGGTGAGCCCAGCTTCCTGTGAAGGGATAGGTGTGAAACTCCAGTCTGCGGGTATGGACAGTGTCAGAGGACCTGGCTTGAACTTCAATATTCCTAGTGACCCTGTTTCCCTGTGAGAATTCTGACTATGTCCAGAATACACTCTGGTTGCATCGATGTCTCTTTGCAGCTCTCTGTTAGGACCTTTGGCTTTTTGAGCCTCTAGGTTTATCCTTATAACTCCTTTGGTCAATGAGAATCTTGTTGTGTACTCTTTTGTGTTTCGTTTTCCATCTGTGGAGTATGGTGCAGTTCGGATATTTTCTAATCTCTCAGATTTGCATGTTCTATTGATCTTTCCTGTATTTGAAGATGGTGTACTTCCAATATGCCCCGCCTTGTGTGAATTATATGATGTTTCCCAAAGTTTAAGTACCTTGTTTATTGAAAGCCCCTGTGAACTAGGAGTTTGATCTTCACATTTGATTATTTTTTGGGGTGTTCTAAAACCTCCTGTATCAATGGAACTTTTATATACCTTAGAGTGATGGTTTGAGTCATGTTGATTTGATAATATTTTCCTTATGCCACGTTTTCCCAAAGTCACCTTTTTCATTCTTATTTTTCTATAGGACTTATATGAAGATTCCTCTTTTTTATAAAAACCCTTTTTGAGTATCCCTTCTTGTGAGGGGAATGTGGTGAAACTCCAATATGCAGGTATGTATAGCACCATAGGGCCTTTGGGGAACTTTAAATGCCCGAATTCCTGCTGTTGGGATGAGAAATTTTCTTTATCTATTATTATTTTCTCAGCTTTTGAATATTTTTGTGCTTTTATCAGATCTCTAGCTATCACTGTTGCATTTGTTTTATCTCCAGGTGTAAATGAGGCCATATCTACATCTGGACTGAGAGGTGTGAGACTCCACTGGTGAGTGATGTTTGTGCTCAGTTCACTGTGACTTGGAGATGATTTGATCTCCCTTTTCAGTGAAGGTTTGTACTTATCTTGATGTGTTATGGAAATTCTGAATTCTTCTTGTGCAAACAGAGTGTGCCTTAAACCTATCTTGGTGGATTTCAAATGGCTGCAGCCCTTTGCCTTAGGAGGCTCCTGTGGAAATGCTTCTCATGAGAGAGTGGAGTTTCAAAGTCCCCATTATTAGATGTGGAGTGTGTGTTTGGGATTACTTTTTTTCTGTCATTAGGAAAAGATCTGAGCCACCCATTGGATGATAAAGGTTTAAAACCGACTGGCTTAGATGAGAATCTTCTACAATTACTTTGTACAGACTGGATAGGTGTCAGTCTCCTTTTGTTAGAAGTGGACTGACAAGAGCCACTATGAGTAGAAGGAGAACATGTTAGGCCAACTTTGGTATATGTGGAAGGTGTTAGGCCCCATTGTGGGTTAGAGGTATGGCTTAGGCTCATTTGAAAGTAGGTGGCATATTGGAGATTCCTAATGTCAGAAGAAAGTTTAGAATGCTTTGGTGGTGATGGTGCAGACTTTAAACGCATTTGGGAAAGAGGGGACTTGTGTAAATAGCTTTTGGGAAAGAAATGTGTTGATTATAGACCCATTTGTTAGAAGATAACCATACGAAAGCCCTTTTTCTTGAGAGGGGACAGGACTGGGTTCACCTTCCAGATATCTGGAAGTTCTGAGCAACATTCTGGGCAGATGTGGAAGTTACCATAAACCCTTGAATAGATTTGGATGTTCTCCAAGCCTGTTTTGGTAGATGGGGAAGGTTGCTGGGACCTGTGAGCGGATGGGGAAATTACCTGTCCACATCGGTCAGAGGAGGATCTTCCAGGCACTGCATAATTTCTTGTGAACTTTTTTCTGGCATCACTAGCACCAGGTCCTGTAGTCTCCTCAGGGACTCTGCAATGGTATCTGTTGTTTCTTACACCAGAGTCAAGGATATAGCCACTCCGGTATTTCCGGCATGACTCTTGGTCCACATGTGATTCTCTGCACCGATACTTGGGCAGAGGCGCTGGCCGCTGCCCTTGACATGGCAAATCCCTCACATCTCTGTCCATGCTCAAGCACTCCAGGCATTCGGGTGGTATGTAAGCCTCCCCTTCCTCATCCTGATGGCTGATAGGGGCCCTTATTCTGAGAGACTGCTGTTTGTGCCAAAAGGGCCACAGCCAAGCTGAGGCTCGAAGACCTCGCACCACAAGACTCGGCAGGAAGTTTCTAAGGCAGTTGCGCAAGGGAATTTGAGGCAAGATATTTACCCGTGGCAGAGAGCAGCGAATGCTGTTTCCCATGGCAACAGGCCAGAAGTACGGTTTAAGTCGTAGTCTTTGAGAGAGGCTTCCCTTTCCGAGACCAGTGAACACGTCCTGAAGTCCAAGCACACAGAACGCGATTGGCAGTTGGCCTCCGGAAGTTAGCTAAGTTCGAGGGGGTAGCTCGGGATCAATGTTCTGTTGGCACGGGACTGGTCGCATGCTGCCTGCCCTAGCTGATTCGATGCAGAGTCAGCATTGATAACCTTGCTCTTGAAGTGAAGATGAACACAATATATTTTCTGTGTAATGTCAAGCACAGTAGCTAGTCTAACAGATACCATGGCAAGGTGCTTTTGAAATGATAACTTGTTTAAGAATGGAAAGCAACCCCAGCATGTTGGCGCAAGCCATTAAACCCAGGAGTCAGGAGGCAGAGGCAAGTGGATCTCTTGAGTTTAAGGCCAGACTGGTTTACAAACTGAGTACTAGTACAGCCAAGATTGAACAGAAAAAAATCTTTCTGGAAAGCTAAAACAAATGAGAATGGCAAGTTATGCTTCACAAACTATGCTCTCTCATGTCTCATGCAAAGAGGCTGGCACCTGCTGCACAGAGTCCCTCGTGGGTACAATGATTAAGCTAATTTATCCAGATTATTTTAGTGGGATTATAGGAAGAAGGCTGTGTATTTTTAATTCAACCATGGAGATCACCAAGTAAGTATTAAAGACAGCATGGAATGATAAACCTGCTCAGATATAGGCTTCATTAGGGAGAATTTGGGATTAAGATTATGTGATTACATTATAATTTTTCCTTTAAAAGCATCTTCAAAAGGCCAGTGTGTGGTGCTGTGTCCTTCTAAAAGCCGATTTGGACAATGTACGTCTCCAAGTCTGCTGTTCTTTATGTAACTCCATGAAAATACAACTACAAAATCTTCACTTTTGAAAGAGTTCAGTTTGAGTCACTCTAGAAAACATGGCTAGCTGTGTTTCCCCATCTGAGAAGAGGACTCACCATAAAACATTTTTTTTCATATGAACTGCATAAACAAACTGAAAAAATAAGGGATCAAAAGGTGTAATACAGTGCTGTCATGTAACTTTAATGAGTATGAAGTTTGCTAAAAAAGACACCATGTTTTTCACAGGAAAGTCAGGTCATTCAGTAGTGAGAAATTCAGGCATTGCTCAAACTTATATCCCTTTGGATTTCCTTTAAAATGTGAATGTGTCTGGTGGTCCCTTGGAGAACTTCTCCTAAGCATAGGAGGGTGACATTAGGTAGATGGTTAGCAACTGGAATGGTTTTATGGTTTAGAAGCAGTCCAAATGCCCTTTGAAGTCATGTGTTTTCAATAAGACAATGTCCTTGGTGGTCAATGTGTGTTCAGATGAGCCACAGTTCAAGAAGGCAGTGCAATCTTCCAAAATCACAAATGCCCAGGGAGAACTTTTTGGCAGTACAATAAACATTGGAAGAAGTTTCACAGAAAGACATGAATCTGCTCATTTTTAGCCATGATTTTAATTTTAGTAACAACTTCAATAATGACTGCCTATAAATGATGATTTCATGACAGAAGATCAGGGAAAGTGCAGTTTGGAAAGAAGTCAGTTGACAAAACAAGTGACAAATTACATTATTATATTAAGCTTTCTGTACAATTAAAGGTCCCCAAAGAGATGATGAGATTCACTTTTTCTTTGTTTTCAACAAACCTGACTAAATGACACTACTGCTGAGAGATGTCTATCAAAGATGCTATAATATTCTACACAATTATGAATGCTTTTGAACATTTTTGGTTACTGAAATTTTTCTCAAATGACTTAGAGGTGTGCAGTACTTTGTATTGCATACAAATAGGTTTGTCAGTGGTATAAATCACAGCATTATTTGCAAAAGAAAACATACCAATGTTATACTAAGCAATAGTGTACCACAAATCATGGAGCACAAGTTATGCGATTTTAAAGTCTTTATTCTACATGAATTACTATCACAGGATTATGTTTAAAACGCAAGATAATTACACAGTTAGGTATGGATAATAGTAAAGCTGATTTATACTGTATTATTTTATTGAAAATCTAACTTTGGCTTGGGGTAAGGCTCTTTTTTAGACCCAGGTATGCTTTTAAAGACTCACTGTCTGCTGTCAGGGAATCTACCTGACATTGAAGGCTGAAGAAGACAGCAGAACTGATCATCCAGGAACATTTAGTTTTATGTGAACCTTTTGTAATTCAAGACTGAGGAGGTCGCCGGCTTACATCACACTAGCGGTGCCCGCGGAGCGGCGGAGACCAAAGAGCTGTTCCGCCAGAGTGGGAAAGCAACTCACATCAGCTTTGTGTCTCCGCTGAAGAGATGGGCCTTTGCTGTCCCCTCAGGTTCTCAGAACGAACCTTCCCATCAGAAATAGGGAGACAATGGCGCCCATAGCGATGGCGGCGAGTTCAGCAAGCAGGTCCTCTCTGTCAGGCAGGAGCTGCGGACCAGTGAGGGATCCCCCTCTGCCGTCAGGGTCAGCCGCTGAGGCGCCTGAGTGAACACATGGGCACCCGCAGGCCAAGGGGGCAATGGTTGGGAACGGTTTCCTGGGCTGTGCTGCGTGCGCAGGGGCAAGCCTGGGAGATAAAATTCCTAGTTCCTTTGAGCAGACCTTCAAATGTCTGTTGTTTCCTCTGGGTGGAAACTCCTGGATTATTCCAGTTGTTCCCCTCGCCCTGCGGTCTCTCTAGCAAAGCCGCACACAAGGAGCATTTAGTGAATGGCTTGCTTGAATAAAGGATTGGATGAACATATTGAGGGATAAATGTAGTCTAGTGGAGTGTTGATGAAATCCATGCTAGTTTTCACAGCCCATATAATACATAGGTAGCTCGGGTGTCAGCTAGTTTGTCAGTACAAGACTAATTTACTTTTAAAATGTGAGGGTCTGTTGAACAAAATCCATATGGTTTTCTGTCAGTGTGAATAGTGTTTTCTCAACTAAGTCGTAAATGTGAATTTTATTACCACTATTTTTTTAAGTAGGGGCATAAAATTGGTTGTAAAAATAGTTCTATTGAGTAAAATAGATTTCTTCCAGTAATTCCTCACTCCTGGTGCAAGAATGTCTTACTTTCACCAGTTAGGCTGGCTTCTCTGGATTCCTAGCAGATTTCACTGCTTGTTACTTTTTTTTAGAGAAATTACTAATTTGAAGATATAAAAAAAGTTTCTTCAAACCAACAGTGATGCTAAGTTAATTTATATATTTATGGTGTGTTCTTTAAGTTTCACAAGGGTATAGAAGGTTCTTTAAACAAGACTGTAAAATATAAACCCAGTTAAACATTTTAACAAATTTATTGTTTGTTTGTTACAGACCATATTATTTTTATTACTAGAGCAGATATAAACAAATGGTATTTACTAATTACATCTTGGATCATTGATCTCTGCCTGATACAGACTTTTTTTTTCAGGAAGAAGTACTTTACATACATCTTGAGGGGAGAAAACAGAGATGGTCTTTATGAATTCATCCAATGATGTTAACTTTATATTTGCAAATAGTATTTAGTATGAGCTATAAATATGTGTATTGATATAATCTGATTTAAATTTACCTACAAAAGGTAAATTTTCATTTTGCTTGATTAATAAGAAACACTAAGATCCAGCTTAGGCCTAAATCCATTTGCAAGGAGATTTTAGGTATGGGGGCCTTTCTCAGTTCCCATTAGATTCAGGGCTCAGAACTGAGAACCTGGAGCCCTCACAGGTACACACAGCTGCTTTGAGTTTTGGCCTGTGTACATTAGGAAGATTGAAGGGCGCTTCTTGGTTTTGTTGGGTCTGGGTAATCGCCTGGGGAGAGGAAAGGTGTTGTGACAGACATGGTGATAGCTCATAATGGTTGCCTGGCAATGCCTAGGAGACTGATAGAGTGGGAATGCAAGCCCACTGCTTGGTAGGCAAAGTGTCAGGAGACATAATGTTTCTCCTTTATACCTGTGCTCCCCACAACAGGATCCTAGGCAGCCTGTCTCTTCAGGTGAAATTGGGTCCTAGGTCCCTTATAGCACCTGTTGTGGATGAAGCGTGGCAGAATTCACCTGAACCCAGACAGAATGGTATGTAAAGGAACCAATATAGATCCATGGGCAAGTAGATTTGAGGTTTTTGGCTCTTTTTCAACTTCCATCAGACTTATGGCTCAGACCTAAGAAATTGGTGACGTCATAGGTACACCCAGTAGCCTTGAGCTTTGACCTTTCTCCATTGCAAGGCTTTTCCCAAGTGGGAAAGCAGTTCTGGGTCTAGAGCCCCATTGATATGGGAGGTTTTCTTTAATGTGGTATCTGCTTAACTTCCCTTTGACCAGATTTCTGTGACACCACCACCCAGCTTCCCTACAGACCAGCTTTAGCCTGAGGCTGTCTTGGGAGGCCTCTTTGATCTCAAAGCTTGGATATCAGCAGGTTCACTGAGTGGTAGCACACTCAATTCTTGCCTGACAGCCATAGTGGTTTAGCAGGTGGGCAGAGTCAAGTAGAATTCACCAGGATCTCTGGAGAGGTCCAAGTCAAATTGTGCTGATGTACCACAAAAGGGCAATGTCCAGTCCTTGATCCCCAGATCCTTTTTTTGTTTGTTTCTAAGAATGCTACTCTGTGGTACAGATTGCCATGGGTTTTCCGCAGCATTTCTTAGGACCTATAAAACGACCTCTGTGTCCTCAGATTCCCTGAAATGAATGGACTATCTCAGGGGTAGAGAAATTGAGAAGGCTCCTTGTTCTGTGACCCACAGGTCCTGAGCTTATCACCCATTACCACCTGTACCTGCACCCTTGCCCTGAGTCCTCTAACCTACTGGCAAGACCTTACGACCCTTCTGGAATCCTCTGTAGTGGAGTGCAATTAGATAGTAATCTCTGTCCATGCCTGGCCTGTAAGGTAAGCTGCCAACTTGGATTCTGTAGTCATTTTTAAGTTTTCTGCTTTTTTTTTTTTTTTTGTTTTGTTATGTTTTGTTCAGGAAATGCCATACAGAGTGGTCCCAGGGCCCAAGGTACTTGACTTTCTTGGTGCACTACTGTCATCAAGTGAAATTGTTTTGCAGGTCTGTCAGCTGGACCCTGTCTTTCATGGACAGCACCCTAAGCAGCATCTCTGGTCCTTGCTAGACAGGACTATCTCTGATCTCCTGCTAACCTGTTGGCCCAGAAGAGCTGTAGGGAAAAGCAGGCTCCAGGTGGGAATACCACACAGTGGGCCGAGCACAACATGGTTTGGCTTGCTCCAAGCAGGAAGCATAGCCTCCCATATCTTCAGGCTGCCACATCAGGATTGTGAGTATTTCTTTGGAGGGACTCTGTATCTGTGATTTTATCTGGGTTGAAAAAGGGGAACTTATCACACATGCCAGTGTTCACTAGGCCACCCACAACCACAGTAGCTTTTGGATGATGCTTACCAGTAGCCCACAAACCTCACATCCAGGAACCACGCAAGCTGAATATCATCACTTCAAGTCTGTGCCCAGTATGCCTGGGAAACACAGCCTATATGGTCATATGTGTTTTATCCATTTTACTCCCTCCCTACCATCCTCATTCCCTCCTTGCTCATCATTGTCTTCCTCCTGTTCTCTCTGACTTTTTCTTCTTTGTCTTCATTTCATTAATGTTTTGTCAGAAATTGGGATCTCTTTGAGCTTGGCTGCAGGTGGAGTTCAGGAACCCTGATTTGAGAGAAAGTATTTCTGCTCCAGAGCTATATCCCTGTCACCCATCGAAGGATTGTACTGCCATGGAGATATGCATCCTCATTTTGGATACACAGAGGGAAAGCAGCCCATGTTATTCTTGTGTCTCAGGATGAATCTTAGCAGAAGCAGTCATATAGGGCATACTGAAGAGTGCCCAAATGTGGCCAGGCAGGCACTGCATTGGAGGTAGGTTAAGCTCCCTGTTCCTTCCTTTAATATGCTTCCTGTGGTCATTCCCAACACCCATGTAGAAAGCATACTTGTGAATTCTCCTGATTTGGTCATCTTGCCTATTACCAAGGGAAAACACCCAGGGTTAAGTGTTTAAAAGCACCTGCCCTGTTCAGTGATATCTTGTGGAATAATAATCAGTTAGATGAGGTCCTAAAATGGACAGTTGGGAGAATCAGGTGAATGCACATGTATGCTTCCTGCATAGGTGTTGGCAATCACAACAGGGGTCATTGTTAAGGGAGAGCCAGGGAGCCTACACTTTCCTTTGGGTCACTGAAAAAGGGGTCTCCTCAATTACAATGCCTTGTTACAGTACATTCATTTCAGGACAGCTGGGAGGCCCAGAATTTGTTGGAAATGTCCTAAGGAATGCTCTAGAAAACCCATGCCAATCTATACCACAGAGTAGCATCATGAGAAATAAACAAAAAAGCATTTGGGGATCTGGGACTGGACATTGCCCTTTTGTGGCACATCAGCACATTTTGACTTGGACCTGCACAGATATCCTAATGAATTCTACTTGACTGAGTTCATTTACCATCCCTACCCTGCCTCTGCCTCTGCTCTGCCCTGCCCCAAACTCCAACCAGAACCCCCTCCCGCATGTTCAAGCCCACATATCCTTTCTGGTGTCCCCAGTAGCTAACTGTACCTAGGAAATCATCCCAGATGGATAAGGATGCAGAAAATTAAATGTTTTCAGCTGTTTGAGATTCCTCTTTGTGAATTGTTTGTTTACATCTGCACCCGATTTTCAGTTGTGTTATGTGTTTTGTTGACATCTAGTTTCTTGCATTCTTTATGAATTTTGGATATTAGTTCTTTATTGGAAATGAATGAATGTTTCTCTAAAACAAACAAAACCTTATCACACTTCATAAACAAACAGAGAAACAGATATAGGAATGATTAACATCTTTGAATAATATAAGGTACTTCTAGACACAACTGAGGTTGGAATAAATTAACTAAGGTATGGGAACATGTGTATGGTGTATGATCACAGTAGACAAATATCTCAGAGCTTCATGCTGTGAGGCACATGCAGACACAACTTCTTACATGGCTGAGACAGAAAGCTCATTTCAAGCTAGAAGTTCATGATCAGCATGGATTGCATAGAGAGCTTATCAGTGAAAAAATAAATTAATGCTGTCACTAAATTTTATAGCTTTAATCAGAGTAAAGTATCTCAGGGTCAGTTTTCTTTATGTTCTTTTGTTTTAAATATTGTACTATTTAATTTATTATTTATTTATTCCTCTCTATATTCCTCAATTTATTTGTTTATTTATTTATTTCTGATATTGTTTCTCTTTTTACCCCAGTAGTCTTGGAACTAAATATGTAGGCAAAGGGTGGCCTGGAATTCTGACTCCTGAGTGTGGAGATTAAAGTAGCATCTCAACAAGCCCAGCAAGCTTCAGTTTTTTCTCAACAAGATGGTATTACCCACCAGCTTTACAGAACTGTGGAGAGTACTCCATTAATCATAGTCATTATTTCATGGAGGAATGAAGCATAAAACTATTTGAAAATAGTAAACAGAGCAATGTATCTTACACAATGCCTCTGAGGAATCTGTTGGCATATTTTAAAAGTTTGAATTCAGTGCTCTTTACATTTTCTTTTAAAAAATGTAGAGCACTTCACGATTTTGCATACCATCTTGCACAGGGGACTTGCTCACCATCTCTGTATCATTTCAGTTTAGATATATGTGCTTCTAATCACGCACTCTTTATTTACTTTTAAAATTCCCTTTGTCAAGGGTCAAATTGAGGAGCTGGCTATTGACTATGCTATGGAATGAGATGGGTTTATTTTTGTAAATGATGGAGGGTCCACCAGCAGCCTAACATTGACTTTGTCCTTGCCCCACAGAGTAACATAGCAGCTGGAAATGCTACTCTGCAGCCACAGAAATCTATTTAATTCATTCCTGCTCCTTCCCACCCCCCCATACTTAGCACCAGTGTTGCTGGTGGCTTGACACAGGTACAGCAAAGATCTGGATGCTGTCAGGTAATTCGATGCAAGGCACTGTTACCTCACAATGTCTTCAGAGTTAGGGAAGAATGCATCCTTTTGCCTCATTAGCCCTTGTTCAGACCACACAGTATGGCCTCCTTAGAGGCCAGTCCTGACAACAGCAACAATTATCTGGTCTTTGTGCCACCAGGTCACTGGTTCTGACGACTGAGCTGTTTTGTCTTCTGACTATCTGGAATTAGTACTATGAGGGAACTGGAAGTACCTCCCTGAGGGGTTCTTAATGTTCAGGAAGCTTGTGGTGTCTGAAGTCCATGAGGTTGGGCTGAGGAAATCCTAACTGTCTTCAGGACTGGGAGTAAAGCATATTCTCTAGCATGGGTGGAGGAGGTTGCAGATACCTAAGGTGAAACTATGTCTGGGGTTTGGGTATTTTTGGGTCTTATGGTGCCCAGAAACTTGGACTGAGGGTGTGGCATCCCTTCAGCCTTAGGCATCGGCCTTGATTGTGCAGTTCAGGGCTTCCACAGAATGTATAATACATATTCTATATTGTGGTCAAATGAGTATTATCCATTTAATTCCTTCCCTATGATCCACATTCTCTCCTGACTCTCTTAATCGTATTCCTTTTGTCTCTGACTAATTTCTTGTACCTACATTCATGTTTTATTTTCCCTTTTCTGTCAGAAAATGAATCATCTTTGAGCTTGAATGCAGGTGGAGTACAGAGATACAGGCCTGTTGGAAGAGGTTTCTACTCCAGAGCCATATCCCTAGAACCCAAAAGAGTTCTGGAGTGACTGCCATGGACATATTCATCCTGATTTTGTGTACAGGAAAAGTAAGTAGCCAAACTCAATCTTCTGACATCTTAATATGTTAATACATGTTAAAATCTTGATAGAACTGCCCAAAAGTGACTAGGCATGTACTGAACCATGGCGGCAGGGTTTGACTCCCTTGCACCCCCACTAACAAGCTCCACCAATATTATAATTCCAAACACATGTGCAGCAGGCCTAATAATAGATTCTCCTGAGTTAGTTACCTTGCTTCTTACCCAGGGAGTACACTCATTTTCAAGTGTTGAAAAAACACTTTTTCCTGCTCTGCCATGTCCAGTGCTATCAGTTGGAAGAATAATTAGAGAAGGCTCTAAAATTTACAGATTTCAGAGTCTGGGGTCAAAGATGATTGTCTGTGCATTTTTGTGTATGTGTGTTTGTCTCTATGTTTTTGTGAGTTTGTGCAGTCATTCCTTTTGAGTCTACTAGACAAGAATCTACTCCTCAGAGAGCCCGTAAGTGTGGCAGCATCCACCTGAACACAGATCAGAGGGTACAGTTGGACCCTTGCCTGGATCTATTGGAAAGAGTTGAGGTTTAGGTGGCTTTTCTCCATTCTCTTGAGACGCATGGCTTAGACCTGAGAAGCTGGCGCCCTTACAGGTACACACAGCTGCCTTGAAAATTGCCCTATGTCCAATAGGAAGGCTGAATGATGCTTGGTTTGGTTGGGTCTGGGTGGTATACTTTCATGAGGAGAGGAAGAGGTTGTGACAGACCTGATGATAGCTCATAATGGTTTCCTGGCAATGCCTAGGAGACTGATAGTTTGAAGATGCAAGCGTACTCCTGGTAGGCAAGGTGGCAGGAGTTGTGTAATGTTTCTCTTTTGTATCTGTTCTCCTCACAACAAAGACATGGGCAGCCTGACTCTGCAAGTGAAAGTTGTCCCTGGATCCTTATAGGCCCTGTTGTGGAAGAAATTTGGCAGAATTCAAATGAACAAAGATGGAAAGGTATCTGAAGGAACCAGCCTGGATACATGAGCAAATTTGAGGTTCTTGCTGAATTTCTCAACTTCCATCAGCCTCAGAGCTCAGACCTGAAAAACTAGAGCCCTCACAGGTATAAAAAGCAGCCTTGTGCTTTGCCCTTTTTCCATTGCAAGGATTCTTCTGCCAAGAGGGGTAGCAGTTCAGTGTCTACAGCCCCATTGAAATGAGTGGTGATCTTTGGTGAGGTATCTGCCCAACTTCTCATGTGACCATAGTTGTGTGACACCACCACACAGCTTCCCTACATCCCAGGTTTCGCCTGAGGCATTCTTGGCAGGCCTCCTTGTCCTGGAAGTTTGGATTTCAGCTGGTTTACCAAGTATCATCACACCCAGTTCTTGCCTCACAGCCATAGTGATCTCTGAGATGGGCAGAGTCAAGGAGAATTCAGCAGGATCTCCAGGGAGGCCCAAGTCAAAATGTCCCAACTGAGCCACAGGAGGGCAGTTTCGAGTCCCCAATCCCCAAGTCTGTTTTTTTTTTTGTTCTGTGGAGATCTGTAGCATGGGTTTTCTGGAGCATTCCTTAGGACCTATACATGAACTTCTCAGCTTCCCAGGTGCCCTGAATTGAATGGAATTTCTCATGGATTGCAATAGAGGAGTTCCTTGTTCTGTGACCCATGGTCCTGGATCTCCCACCCACTCCCAACCACACCTTCACCCCTGCCAAGAATCTCCTTACCTACCTGCATGCCCACAACTTTCCTAGCCTGTAAGTAATGCTGCCAACTTGGAACCTGTAATTTTTTTTACTCCATAAAGGTCATACAGAGTTGTCCCAGGGCCCAAGGTACTTTACATTCTTGGTGCACTAGTGTCATCAAGTAGAATTATTTTGCAGATTGTGCCAGCACATCCCTGTCTTTCTGTCGACATAGCCAGCACTCTAAGCAGCACTTCTGGATCTTGACAGACAATGCTGACTCCGGTCTACTGCAGTCCTGTTGGCCCTGGTGTGTTGTGGGGAAAAAACAGAGTCCAGTTGACCCTTGTCCCACAAGGCTAAGTCTTGCCACAGTGCAGGCCCAGCACCAAAGAATTTGGTTTGCTCTAAGGTGGAATCACAGCCCCCAGGTTTGAGGTTGCCATATCTGTCAGGATTGTGAGGATCACCTTGCAAGTGACTATATTATCTGTGATTAAATCAGCATTGAGGAAGGGAAACTTATTCCACATTCCAGTGTGCACAAGGCCACCAACAATCTCCATAGCTTTTGGATGATGCTGACCACTAGGTCACACACCTCACTCCCAGGAATCACACACGCTACAAAGAACCCTTTCCTGACTGTGCACAAATTGTCAGGGCAACACAGCCATGATTGTCATATGTGTTTTTATCCATTTTACTCCCTCCCTACAGTCCTCATTCCCACCTTTCTCATCTTTGTCTACCACCTATTCTTTCTGACTTTCTTTATCTTCTGTTCTTTAAATTTTTTCAACAGAAAATTAGGTTCTCTTTAGCTTGGCTACAGACAGAGTTCAGGATTGCTGACCTGAAAGAAAGCATTTATGCTCCAAAACTACATCCCTAGAACCCTAAAATTTATCTGAGTTGCGCCACCATGGATATATGCATCCTCTTTTTTGGGTACACAGGGCAAGTAGCCTAAGACATTCATTTGGCTCACTACACCCTATATGACTGCGTAGTAGCAGGTTGTGCTGAGCAGTGCCAAAAGTGGCCTGGCATGCACTGTACCAAGTAGTCAGGGTTAGACTCTCCATGCCTCCCTTAAAATGTCTTCTGCTGTGATTCTCAACACCCATGCATGAAGCATACTTGTAGATTCTCCTGATTTGTTCACCTTACATCTTACAAAGGGAGAACACCCAGTTGGAAAGGTCAAAATGCACCTTTATCTTGCTCTTGCCTGTCCAGTGATATCTTGTGGAAGAGTAATTAATTAGAAGAGGCTCAAAAATTAACAGGTGGCAGAATCTGTGTTCCAAGAAGACTGTGTGTGTCTATGTGTGTGTGTTCATTCTTCCAGACTTCACTGTTGAGGAATATATGCCCCAGAAATCCCTGATAGTCCCAGAAATGTTGCTGTGGGTAGCAGTCATAATGGTCATGTCAGAGTTGTCTGGGAATGTCAGGTTGTTTTGTGTAGGAGAGGACCTTTAGGGCTCCACCCCTCAGCACAACCTCAAGTGGTCATAATATCTGGATGTGACCATGTACTGCTGTGACCAGTTACGGCTCAGATGATGAGACTATTTCCATGGCAACAGTATGAAAGGTGGAAAGAACAGTCCTGAGGAGTGGTTTCCAATGCACTTCTGAGAACTCAGAGAAGTTGCAGCCTGAGGAAGCTCCCTTTGCAGCATCAGAGAGGTTGACTCCAGGTCGGAATACTTTCATGAGGCAGGAAAAATCGTCTTTTTATATGGGCCTACATGGACAGTCTCATCCTCATGGAGTTGGGTATCTAGGGGTTCTCAGCTGATAGTAGGAATGGTACTTCTGGGGTAGTGAAAATCATTTCCTAAGTGAACCTGGTATATCATGTGATTTCGAGACAGGCCTTCCTTCCCTGGATGAACAAGATTATGACTGTACATATGAGAGAGGAATATAGATGGAGAGAGCAATGGAAAGAAAGAGAGGAGACTGAGACAGAGGGGGGAGAGAGAGGGGGTGGGAAGGAAGGAAGGGAGGGAGAATCTGAATATGGGATGGTGGTCAAAACCATTCTCACATGACAGCCACTTATTCCTGTTCCTTGGTTGTAGGCCACAGGAGAGAAAGGATGAAGGTGCCTTGAGAGGTTCCTATGCTGGATGGTTGCAGATTGCTTCGTGCTTTCTGGTGGGACCTGTCCAGAATGTATGTTCTCCCTAGTATGTATTAGCCCAGTGGTTCTACTTGAATCTTATCAGAGAGCTCTGAGTTTGATGTGTTCCTTGCCTTAGCAATAGGTAGGTGGATGTCCACAGAAGACACAGAATAATACAAATCTGAGATTGACTTGAGGATTTAGAGAAAGAAAAGAAAAGCAATTATCCTGAGGGGTTCCTGTTGTTGGGGGTGTAGTGGGGTGTTGTTAGGCTCGGGGAGGAGATAGGTTGGGACTGACTTGGAGATACCTCATAATAGCTACCTGCCATTGCCTTAATTGAAGAACCAAACCTATATGGCTGGGTAGGCAAGGCAGCAAGTGGGATGTAGTGTTTCTCCTTTAGACACATTCTAGTCACCATAACAGGGTCCTGGACAACCTGTGTCTACAGGAAAAATGAGCCAACATCTACCTGATCCCATATGGCGGGATACCTAAAGGAACCAGCCTGGATTAATTGTCAAGAAGATTTGAGGTTTTTGGTAGCCTTTCTCATCACCCATCAAACTCAGTGCTTAGACATGTGCAACTGGATTCTCACAGGTACACACAAATGCCTCTGGTTTTGCCCTTTGTCCATTACTGAAGCTTCTGCTATGTGGAAAGGCAATTCTGAGCCTAAGTCCTGATTAACACAAGTTGTTGTCTTTGTTGTGCCTTCTGCCTCTCTTCCTATGTATGTGGAGTTTTGTGATACCACCACCTTACTGACTTACTCCCCCAGGGACTGCTAAAAGGGCCTTCTTGGCAGGCTGCCTTGACCTGGAAGATTGGTTGTGGCAGGGTCACAATGTGTCAACACACCCAAATCTGGAGTGGCAGCTTTAGTGATCAGTCAGGTAGGTGGAGTCAAGGAGAATACAATAGGTTTTCTGGGCAGACACAAGTTGGGATGTCCTGGTTAGGATACAAGAGGGCTATGTCCAGCCCTTGTTTCCCACGGCCATGTTTTTGTGTCTGAGGCTACTCTCTTGTGTTGCAGATTGGCATGGATATTCTGGAGAATTCCCTTGGAGATCTAGGCAGCACCTTCTGGACCTCCCAGCACCCACAAGTGAGTACAATAGCTCAGGGCATTGCAGTTATGTAGCCCCTGTGTCCCACGTTCTGTGACTGACCCACAATTCCTGAATCTACCAACCATCCTCTTCTCCATTGCACCCCCATCTGGAACCCCCTCACCTCCCTGCATGCCCATATAACCTGCTAGGATCCCCTGTGGTGGACTGTATCTAGAGAGCCATCTCTTAGCCCATCCCAGTCAATAAGGTTTGCTGGTTCTTGGAATCTAGAGGCAGGTTTTGGTTCTGCTATTCAAAAGAGCATGTTAAAGAGAACATGTGTCCTTTTGAGTGGGAAGTATCTGAAGGCAGAACACAGATTGGTGTTCATCTCCAGTCTAGTGATATGAAAGCACGAATATCTGAAATATGTCTAAGAATCTGTCAATCTACTAGACTGGCAATGTAATACCTTCATTCACTTTGAGTTATTTACAGAGCCCATTTTTACCTAAATTGTTGGTAAGAGAAGTAAAAAGGAGTTAGAACTCAAAGATAGACTTGTGATTTTGGAAAAAGTAAATAAGTTTATAGTGAAGTATCATGAGTGAGTGGGAACTGTGTGACACTAGAAATTTTATTAACTTGTTACTGTGTATGAGATCACAATGGTTTCCTCATGACACCAATGAGAATTCTCATTATCCCCTGTCAAAGAGCCAACAGGAATGTAGAAGCTTAGATGCTGTTGCTTTTGGTTTTGTTTTTGTTTTGTTTAACTCAACATCAGTATCTTCTACGACCTATCATTTCAGCATAGGTTTAAATAAAGCCATTGCTCAAGTCTTGAAAGCTTGATTTCACATCTGACATTAGAAGTAAAGGTAGTAAGGCCAGCTGGCACAGGTTACAGTTGTGTATAAGTTGATCAAAAATTTTGGTTGAGAAATTCTTGTTTCCTATGAATTGTCACTATGGAATGGAAACCTTGGTCTTCAGAAGTGTCCACAATGGGTAAGTTCTCCACTGGGTATGTCTTCACCAGATTTTGAACTCATTTCTTAGACTAAGCCTTGGTTGATGAGGTAGGTGTTTTTCTCTAATGTGGCATCTTCTTAGCATTTTTGTTTGTTTATTGTATTCTTCTCTCATACAATAATACATCATGAAATCAGTTTTTTTTTCTTTCTACCTATCCATGCCCTCTTCCCTCACAGATGCACTGGTCTTCTATTTCCCATCAGAAAAGAACAGGTCTCACAAGGATATCAACAGAATACAGCATAAAAGTTTAAAATAAGACTAGGCACAAACAGTCAAATGAAGGTTGGATGAGTCAAACCAGTAGGAGTCAAAATATCTCAAGTGTAGGTAAAAGAATCAGAGACACCGAAACACCGCAATTAAATTGTGACTGTGAGATCATAAAAGTGTCCTGATGACCACAGGAAAATTCTTATGATTCCCTCTCATGCAACCAACAGGCAGCGAGCAGTTGAGATGCTGTAGGTTTGTAGTTTTTTTGTTGTTGTTATTTTGTTTGTATATTTTATACTCAAGTATATTTAATATTCCTCTATAATTGTGGAAGTTTATTTTTAGTTATGTTTAAAATAATTTTGCGCACTGTTGGGTGAGGGGCAGCCTAGGTCTTGGTGTTTTGTAGTGTCTGCAAGTGTTGGATTTATGTGGGGGATGTTTGTTTTATCATGCTCTGCATGTGCAATCAGTAGAACACCTGAGGAATTCTATATCAATAAAAACACCTGAGCAGTAACAGTCTAGTTTCCTCTGTTCAGCATGGTGCTTGCATTGACAGTGGTTCCCTCAGCTAAAGTCTGGCAGGGATTTCATCTATCATTATGCCACTTTGTTGTCCTAGGTGAACTCACATATCAACATACCGCTACACTCTATATTTCACCATATGTTGGTTCTTATGTCTTGGGGATTGAAGATCTTGAGCCATTGTTGATCACTGCAGTCTTCTGTGACATCAACAATGTAAATATGTGATACAATTTTGATGACGTGACACTGATAATTGAGGCCTGCGTCATCACAATTAGAAGAAAAATGTGACTGAATGAAGGATAGAGCATCTTAATGTGGACAACATGACATCATCATCAATGTAAAATATATATCATCAAAATTCACAAAAACTGGCATAATAATTGTGATGGAGTGAGATCAAAAAATGTAGATACACATCACAATTTATAGATGACATCATAATTGGGAGAATTTTACATAATATATGGGATGGTATGACACTATCAATGCAAGTATGTGATATCAAAATTTGAAGACAATGATTTGAGAATTGGAAGAATATGATATCATAATTTGTGTTGTATGACATCACCAGTGTTAAAAAATGACATCTTATTGGTAAGAAACTGACAGCATAGCAACAATGTGACATTGTCCACGTGAATACGTGATATCATAATGAAAAAGAACTGACGTCATAAATAGAGGATGTGTTAACATCAATTTAAGAATATGCAATACTCATTGGATGAAATGGACACCATAATCATGATGACCTGAGGTCGATGATGTAAATATAGGGCACCATAATAAAAAATAAAAGAAAGCATGATTGGACAGAACAGACATCATAATTTGGATGATGTGACAAAGTTAATGCCAGAAAAGGTCATCATTATTGGAACAAATTATCTGATCATTGTAAGACTGGTATCATAATGTGGATTTCATGACATCATGAATGTAAACATTTTTCATCACAATTGTAAGAAAATGACATCACAACTGTTGATGGGACTTCAACACTATAAAGAAAGGAATCAAAATAAGGAAAATATTTCTGCAAAAATGGAAGGAAATTACACCATCAACCATCACCTTGAGGATGTGACATATTTTCATAATTGGAAGGAAATGATGTGATAATTGCAAAGAAATGACTTCTTAATGTGGATTCTGTGACATCAGCATTGTAATAAGAAGGGTATGGTGTTATATTCAGAAGAAACTGCCATCATCATCATAATGGTGTCAGATCAACATTGTAAGTATATGCTATCATAATCACAACTGCTGAGGTCCAGCCTTGGTGAGGGCAGAGCTTAAAGTGGATGGATGAAAGAGCGGTGAGGGAAGAATCAGATGCAGAACAACATTCAGTTTTGTTTGTATAAGAGACTGACAAAGAGGAACCACATCTCGGTATGGCTTGACATATTCTGACAATTTGTGACGTCAAAGGTTTTATTTATGCACAAAATCATTTAATACTTTGATAATTGATTACATACCCTCTGGAAGTCATTTTTGTAAAGTCTTCCTTGATTACATAAGTATATTAAAATCAACAAAGCAGGCAAATAGCAAATTTTGTCAAAACTAAAAGCTAACATTATGATAAAATCAGTTTTCTTTAACTCAACATCTTTCTCCTTAAAATTGGTGTCATAAAGCCTTTTGGTTAAAGAAATTGTAGAGAGGATGATGCTATTTGAGTTTGACTCTGTTTAAGTTGAACATAGAGTTAATGGATTATAATGCCTGTTACATCAAACATATCTTTTTAACAACAGTCAATTTGACCCTTGTTAAATTCTTCTTTCCTTTCTCTGTTCTGTTTAACATAAGACTACCTTCCTTTCCTTTGATTCTCAAAAAGCAAAAGGAGTCTGCTGTTTGTCTTTCCATGCTATCAGAAAAGTCCTGAAAGTCCTGATTTGACATGTTTGCTCAGGAGGACAGGCAATTCATTGAGCTAAAATGTCCTTTTCTGTGACTCTGTCATGAGCTCTTGTTTTAATACAATCCATATCTTTATTGCAGTCCTGTAAAGGATAAAAGGACATTAGGACTCCTAGAACTGTTTACTTTATCTTCAGGAACATACCAAGCTTATCATCAAGTACATGATCTCTCTTCTTGCCCATATTAATTATTTCTGAAACTGGACATGAAAACCTGATGATCCAACTACAGCTCATCAGCTTCTAGAATTTCTCTAGTTTGTTTCTTCCTTAATAATTCTCCCTCCTCCAGTCTTATGCTTACTAATATCATTTATTAGTACTCTAAATGTACGTCTCAGTCCTAGACTCTATGGAAGACTCAAATTTCTGCATATTTGTATTTCCCAAGGTCCTGCCATTAGTTTCATTTTTATTAACACTGGCATTTGTTACATTATTCCAACTCTGTCTTTTGGTGAGTGGCCTTTGACAGTAAAAAATATAAGTGAAACTTGTTAGTGAATTTCTTTCAAGGGCAGGGAAGGGTCAATCAAGGTCATCCTAGCACTGGAACTTTGTGAAACAGAGCCCTCACTACACTTGGCATCACCACAGAAGGATACGACAGCATAATTGAATGGAACTGACATCATGAGTATGTTGCAGTGATACAATCAATATCAGGATTTGTCATCATAATTGGAATGAAATCACCTGATGATTGGAAGTATAAGACATCATAATTGTATTATTTGACATCATCATTAATGTAAGTATATACCATCATAATTAGAAGAAATGACATCATAATTGTGATGATGTGACATCAACAATGTAAATAAATGATATCATAGAAAGAAGGTTATCACAGCATGAATGCACGGAACTGACATCATGATAGAGGTGAAGTGAAACAATAAACCTGAGGATGTGACATCATAATTGAAAGGAAATATAATTGGAAGAGTGTGACTTAATTTGGGTTATGTACCATCAGCAATGTTCATCATAATCAGAAGAAACTGACATCATAAATGATACTGTGACATAAACAATGTAAATGTATGACATCATATTTGAAAATAACTGACATCAAAATCAGGTTTATGGGAGATTATCAGTGTCAATAAATGACATCACAATTTGAAGAAACTAACATCTGATGATATGTTAATAATGTAAATATATGATATCATAAGCACATGACAAAATAATTGGATGAAACTGACATAATTGAGATGGCATAACAGCATCAATATAAGTATGTAACATCACAATTGCAAGAAAAGTACATGATCATAAGAAGGATTTTACATCGTATGTGAATTATGTGGCATGAATGTAAATGTATGACATCACAAGAAGGACATGCTATATTTGTAAGGTATTGACATCATAATTAAGGTGATTTGATATTATCAGTGTAAATACACATCATTATAATTCAAAGAAGCAGACATAATTGAGAAAATGTGCCAAATTAATGTAAGGATGTGAGAGCATAATTGAGATAATTTGACAATAGTAAATTATGTATGTTACATCATAGAAAGAAATAATGTGATAATTGGAGAGACATGCCAACATAATTAGTATTATGTGACACCATCATAATATGACGTGCAATAAATAACATAAATATACGAAAAAATAATGGGAATGATATGACATATTTGGAAGGAACTGACAGCTTAATTGGGATATTATACCACCGTATCTATATAAGAATGTGACATCATAATTGGAAACAAGTCATTTGATAATTGGAGGGACATGGCATCATAATGTGGATTATGTAACATCATCAAAGTAAATATATCTCATCATAAATGAAAGGAATTGACGTAATTGCAAATTTGTAATATCAACAAGGTAAATATAAAATAATAATAAAAAGGGTATCACAGGATATTTGCCAGGAACTTATACCATAATTGATATAATATTCCACCATCAATGTGAAATAATAATTAGAAGAAAGTGACAAAAATATGGCATAAAAAATCTATATATGTCTGAACATAAGAATGTCATTTAATTTTGAAGGTACTGACATAATTGGAAATATGTGTAATTATCAATGTCAATATATGACCTCATAATTTGAGGAAACTATGATCAAAATCATGATGATTTGACATCAACTACATAACTATATGTCATCAAAAATTAAGGCATGGCATAATAGGAAGGACTGACATCATAATTATGATTATGTGACATCAATGATATAAATAGATGACACCAAAATAGGAGAGTGAAAGCATAATTGGAAGAAGCGAACATCATAATCACGATATGACTTCAACAGTATAAATATATGACCTCAGATAATGAAGAATGTGAAAGCATAATCAGCATATGACATCAACAATGTAAATTTATGACATCATAATAAGAATGAAGGAACTTTCATCATAATTGTGATGACACGACACTGTCAAAGTTGATCTGAGACATCACAATTTGAAGAATATGACATGATAATTTGAGGATAGGACAACATAATGCAGATTATGTTACATCGTCAATGACATTAAAAGATATCACAATTGATAGAAACTGACAACAATTTTGACATGAATGTTGTAAATATATGACATCATAATTGGAAGATATTGACATCATAATTGGGATGATGTGACAACAGCCATGTAAATATAAGTCATCATAATATGAGCTGTATGACAAAATTATAAGGAAACAACATCATAATTGTAATGACAAACAACAATGTATATGTATGATATAATATGAATGATTTGACAGCAAAATTGGGAAGAACAGACATCATAATTTGAATGATGTGACACCATCAATATGATGTGGTGACATCACAATTGGAAGGAAATGATGTGATATTGTAAGGATAAAAAATATGGATTATAATAATATAATCAGTGTAAATATATCATCATAATTGGATGAAACTGACATCATAATTGTAATATGACATCAACCATGTAAATATAGGACACCTTATTATAAGAAATCACATCACAATCAATATGATGTTATGCAAACAATATAAATATATGGTATCATAATAAGAAATGACAGCATAATATGAGGGAACTGACAAGATAATTATGTGACACAATCAATGCAAGTTTGTGACATCTCACTTAGTAGGAAATGATGTGAAAATTGGAGGATATGAAATGATAATTGGAATTATGTGTCATTGACAGTGCAACTATATGACACTGTAATTGGAAGAAACTGACATCATAATTGTGATAAGTTTACGTCAACAATGTAAATATATGACATCCCAATAAGGATGTGACATCAAATTTGGAAGGAATTTACATCAAATTGGCATGATGTGACATCTTCAATATCAATATATGACAACATAATTGGAATAAACTGATACCATAATTAAGAGGATGTGATGTCAACAATGTAAATATATGACATCATAATAAAATATATGACAGCATAACTGGAAAGAACTGCCATTATTGAGAGGTGACACCATCATTCTTAAGGATGTTTGACCACAATTGGAAGGAAAATAATGTGATAATTGGCAGAAAAATATGGATTATGTACCATCATCACTGTCAATATATGACACCATAATTGAAAGAAGCTAACATCACAATTGCAATGATATCATCAATGTAAACATGTAAAATAATAAAAGAAGTGTATGGCAGCATAATTGGAAGGAACTGATTTCATAATTGGGAGGATATGACATTATTAAGGTAAGTGTGTTATATCACAATTGGAATTAAATGATGTGATATTTAGAAAGATATGACAACATAATTTGGGTTATGTGACATCATATATGTCAGTATGTAATATAATGTGAAGAAACTAGCATCATAATTGTGATAATGTGACATCAACAGTGAAAATATATAACTTAACGAACAGAAAGTTACATACATGGGGTGATGTGATAAAATCATATCAATGAAAATATAGGCCATAGAAAAGGGAATGAAATGTATGACATAATAACATGAAGTATGTAACAGCATAATTTGAAATAACTGGCATCATAATTGTGACGATATAACACTATCAACCAAAATGACTGACATAACTGAAAGGAAAAGATGTGCTTATTGGAAGGATATGACATTATAATCAGTATTATATAGCAAAATAATGTAAAAAATTCCATCATAATTTATGGAAAGCAAACACATAATCATGATGATGTGACAGAGAGGTAAATATATGACTTCATATTATGACAGAATACATGAATATTGGTAGGATATGACAGCATAGTTGGGATAATGAAATATCATCATTGTACATATAGGACAGCAAAATTGGAAAAAAACTGACATCATAATTGTTTTGATGTGATATCAACAATGTAAATATATGACATCATAACAAGTAGTATATTACAGGATATTTGGAAGGACATCATAATCGTGAAGATGTGATACCTTCAACATTATTTGTGACCACACAATTGAAAGGGAGCAAAGGAAGCATGTGACATGTCACAATAGGAGGCATGTGACACCATAATTGGGATTATGTGGCACCATCAATAGAAATTTATGACTTCATAAGTGGAACAAAATAACACCAAAACCTGGTGGATGTGAAAGCAATAATATGAGTATATGACATCATAATAGGAATGACATGACAACATACTTGGAAGGGCATGAAATCATAATTTGCATGATGTGACATCAAAATATCAATATGGTATCAAAGTGGGAAGAAAATTACATCATTATTATGATGATGTAACAACCACAATGTAATGTGTAAATATATGAGATCATCAAAAGAAGGATGTGATATCAGTTTTGGTTGACCAATTATAGGGATGTGATGCTATAATTGCCAGGAACAGATGTCATAGTTGATATTAAGTAAAAATATCAATGTAAAATATGATATCCTAATCAAAATAAACTGATATCATAAATAAGTTGATGTGACACCATCAATGCCAATGTATGACATCATAGCTGGAAGGAACACACATCCCTTGAAAGTGTATGTGTCAAATGTTAGCCTAGGAGAGCCTTCTTGTCAGGAATCCTTTACCTAAATGCTTGGACGTGGCCATGGTCACTCAGTGTCATGACAACCAGGTCTGTTGTGGCAGCTTTAGTGATCACCTTGGTGTGTGAAGTAGAGTAGACTGCAGCAGGATTTCTGGGCAGGTCCAAGTCAGAATGTCCTTGCTTGGTCACAAAGGGACAGATTACAGTCCCTGTCCCAAAAGTCTATATTTTGTTTCTGAGTCCTCTCTGCTGTGTTACAGATTGTCATGTGTTTCTGGAGCATTCCTTTGGAATGAGGAAGCATTTTCTAAACCTCCTAGCACACAGAATGGAGGAAAGTGTCTCATTGCAGTGTCATTGAAGACCCCATGGTTTATGCTTCACAAGTCCTGAGCCTAACAAGCATCAATAACTCTCTCCCTATTCTAACCTCCACCTTGAATCCTTCAACCACCTACAAGCCACACCCACACAAACTGTCTAATATACTCAGTAGCTGATTGCCCCTAGAGAGCAATCCCATATGCATAAAGATGTTTAGCATTTCTTTAAGTCTTTCTCAGCCATTTGAGATTCCTCTTTTGTGAATTCTTTGTTTAGATATGCACCCCATTTTTAATTGGGTTATTTGTTTTGTTGACATGTAGATTCTTGCAATTTTTATTTCTTTTGTATGTTAACTCTCTATTGGAAGTAGAGTTGGTCAATATCTTCCCATTCTGTAGGCTTCTGTTTTGCCCTGTTGACAATGTCATTTTCCTTACAGAAGCTTTTCAGTTTCATGAGGTCCTCTTATTAATCTTTGATCTTTGTTCCTGACCTTTCAGTGTTCTATTAAAAAAGTTGCCTCCTGTGCCACTGCTCTCAAGGCTATTCCCTACTATCTCTTCAATCAGATTCAGTATATCTGGTTTTATATTGAGAACTTAGATCCATTTGGACTTGAGGTTTGTACTCAGTAATAGATATGGATCTATTTGCATTCTTCTATCTCAGACATCCAATTAGACAAACACCATTTGTTAAAGCTGCTTCCTTTTTGTCATTGTATTTTTCTAGCTTCTTTATAAATGATCAGGTATCCTTAGGTGTGTGGATATATATCTGTATCCTTTATTTTGTTCCATTGGTCATCAAGTCTGTTTTTGTGCCAATACCATGAAGTTTTTATTATTATGGGTCTGTAGTACAGATTAAGATCAGAGATCTTGATACCTCTAGAATTTCTTTTATTTTTCAGAATATTTTTAGGTATCCAAAGTTATTTATTTCTACATATGAATTACTATATTTCCCTTTTAATGTCTCTAAAGAAGTATATTGGGATTTTTATAGGGATTGCATTGAGTCCTTAGATTATTTTTAGTACAGTGGCCTTTTTTACTCTGTTAATCTTAGCAACTCAGGAGCATTTGATTTCTTTCCATTTTTTGAGGTCTTCAAATTTCCTCTTCAAGTACATAAAGATTTTGTCATTCAAGTCTTTCACTTTCTTGGTTAGAGTTGCCAAAGATACCTTATGTTATTTGTATCTATTGTGAAGAGTATTATTTCTCTTATTTCTTTCTCTCTCTATTTGTCATTTGTATATAGGAGGGCTACAGATTTTTTTTAGTTTATCTTGTAGCCAGCCATTTCACTGAAATTGTTTACCAGCTATAGGAGTTCCCTGATCCAGTTTTTGAGGTCATTTATATATGATATCTCATCTGCAAATAAGGATACTTTGACTATTTTCTTGTGAATTCATATGCCCTTAATCACCTTCTCTTGTCTCATTGTTCTTGCTAGTACTTTAAGTACTGTATTCAGTATTTATAAATGGAGGGAACAGCCCGATCTTCCTTCTGATTTTAGTGAAATTGCTTTGAATTTTCCTCTATTTAATTTGATGTTGTCAGTAGGACTGCTGTTACTTGGGTTTATTATGTCTTGGTATGGCCTTTTATTCTCAATCTCTCCGTGAGGTTTATTTTGAAGGGTTGTTTGATATTATCAAAAGCTTTTTCACATTGTAGTGAGATGATCATGTAGTTTTTTTTCTATTAATTTGTTTATGCAGTGGATTACATTGACTTATTTTCTTATATTGAATGATCCCTTCTTCTCTGGAATCAAGGCTATTCAATCATGGTGAATAAGTTTTTTAATGTGTTCTTGGATGTGCTTTGTGAGTATTTTATTGAGTTCATTTGCATCTATGTTCAAGAGTGAAATGGGCATATAATTCTAATTCTTTTTGAATCTTTGTGATGTTTGGGTCTCTGCATGACTCCAAAATATCCTGTAACATCTATTATTTCTGCATTTTTGCATTGGTGAATTTCTGCATTTCTACGTTGGTGATGATGTTTCCAATAAAACTATGACACAATCCTGGATGATAAATTGTACCTCTAACTAGAACCCAAGGCAAGGTTAACTGGTAACATAGGCTGTAGTCTGTGCATATCTTCTCATGCAAGGTTTTCAACTTTGTGTAGACAGCTGAAGGCCTCTGAGGTATCGAGGACAAGATGAGTTTGACATTGTGTACTAGTACTCACAAGTTATAGTTATTTCATAGAATGGTTTCTGGGGGATGAAGTAGGTGTTTTCACCACTATAGCCTCTTTGAACTTCTAATATTTATGTTTTCTGGGTGCCTGGGTTCACTGTGTCATTACCACCAGGGAAGAATGACTGCTTTGTATGCCAAAATTAAATAGGGCCAACATCACAGCTTCGAGTACTGCACCCTGTACAATTCAGGAGTTGCTATTCCACACTGGGGGAATCTCAGCTTTGACTTTGGCCCAGTGTCAATGACATTACACCTCAGAATTCTGTATCCTCATCCACCTAAGAATGGATTTCCATTCAGTTTTCATAATGTGTAAGAAATTAGGATTGACATGCCATTCTACTAGACAGTATATCGGATCCTTGAAAATGAGATTCTGTTCAATCTTCATCCCTAACACCATTTACCACGATGGGAAAAACATCCCTTGGCAGAATTGCCTAAAATAGTGAGTGGTTTGCCATCTGTGACTCTTATGTTAAGCAGTTATGCAGAAGTCCCGATAAGTGGACCTATGTTATAAGCAACATGTCTTATGACATTCCAGGTGAAATACTACCCCAAATCAGAATTGTCATGGTAATGCAAACACTACTTTACTTTGGATCCAAGGGAAGTTTGCTTCCTCCAGGACACCCCACCTGCTCATTTTGCCCGAGGTCTGGTTATCCTGGTGAAAAGTGCAGTTTCTTGAGGTAAGTGGTGTTCTAGATTTCATGACCTCATAGAGACAAAAAGACTTAGCAGGGATGCAAAATAGTATTCATACAACAGTCTAACTTTTGTGGTTTCGGAAAAGGGGAGAGTTAATGGGCTCCATTCCTGACTTCCTAGCAGAAAACATGGATATCTCAAATTCACACAGCCCCATTCATTGTCGCAAGGTGCTTTCTCTGCTCTCCACAGGCACCCATAACTCATTTATGGAACACTATATGTTCTGCTAATTTTGGCCCAAGCTCATCCAGGTAGGAATATACAGTTATTCCCTTCAATGTTTGCTTTTGCTTTTATTTTTTTATTTTAAGATAATCATATTTTCCACTTCTATTTGTTCTCTCCAAAAATTCCCACATACCCCGATTCTTCTATCCACTCTAAGAAAAGTTGACATGAATGACAGCCTAAACCGGAGTTGGAAAATCCTAACAATAGATAGGCAAAATGAAACAGCAGAAGACCACAGTCTTAAACAAAGATCTACAGAAATGAAGAAATGTTGGAGTGGAAGAAATATCATTCCCTAGGTAAGAAAAATAGTAGTTACTCAATATCATTTTTGAGAATATACTATTATTAGAGTAAACCACCTTTTTTGATCTTAACACAACACTTGTATTCACTTCATAGCTCATTCATTTCTTCTTTTCTCATTATTTCTTTTCACCTAAGGTTAACTCTATAGAGGAGAATATCCACCACTAACTACATAATAAAACCTTCCCAATTACCTGTCCTTCTTGCCATTCACCCTGTTTTCTTTCCTACATAGATGACTATCAACTTCCCATCATTTATCCTTTGTTCTTTTCTAATTCATGTTCCTTTCTCCCTCTTTTAAGTTTCTTTTTGCTTCTTCCTTTCTTCATTGCTTTTTTTCCTCTTTGCTTTCTTTGTTTTTATTTGTTTTAAATGTCCTCTCTTAGGATAGCTGTATCATGGACCAATTACGTGTCAGATAATGTTTAGGCAAAAAACCAGAACTAATACAAGTTTTTGTGAGCACTGTGTCTTGGTCTGTAGATTGGGCATTTGCCACAGCTAGCTTTAGTAAGCAGACTTTTAAGACTTCTTTCATGGTGAAAATGAGGAGAAGCAGAGATCTCTATGAAGGTATACAATGGAGGTTAAATTTAGTGAATCAGAAGAGTTTCTTGTGTCCACTTACACTGCTTATGTGGTTTATCTAGGAAAAATGTTTCTTGGGCTAGCTGACCCATTTTAATCTGGGGTCACTTCACTACACCTTGGTCAAGATTCCCAGGAGGAATGAAGTGATCACAGTTGAGAAAGCCTTCCAGGCGTCTTTTTTCCAGCTTGGTATATCATGCTTGCCTCCTTGGCAAGCTACTTTCTATTTGCAGGTAGAAGAACGAGTAGCATGGGACCTAATAGTAATCAGTTAAAGGTGTATGGAAATCCCTTGAAATCCCTTGACAGTTAAACATGGGGCCATGATGACAGCTGAGGGTCCTATACCATGTACACACCAGCATTTTGCAATTTCATTCTGGGATGTCTTCTCTGTCTTTGGTTCCAGTGTCAATGATTTATTCTTCAGACTTCTTCAGGCTCATCCAGCTAATAATGGAATTCTACATATCTTTTCAAATGGGTTCTCTCATTGAGGTGGAGCCATTTTACCAGACAGTGTCTATATTCCTTGGAAATGAGAATCCTGTACAATCTTCAACCCTAAGTCCATTCCACTTACTCAACATGGGGATAATATCATTTTCCAGCATTGCCTGAAGAAGTGAGTGGGTTGCCACATAGGAGTCTTTGAATAGGCAGAAAATCGGGAAAATTGTCTCTATAGAGTGCACATTAAATGGACCTAGGTTAAAAGCATATGATATTGCAGATGAAATACTGCCCTGAATCACAATTGTCTTGGTGATACACACACTGCTTTCTTTCCTTTGGGTTTCTCTTCAGGCCTTGCAGTGAGGGTGGTTTGCTTCCTTCAGAACATGGCACTGGTCCCTTATAGCATTTGGAATTTGAAGTATTGTGACTCTGGTGACAAGTGCAATCTCCTGACGCATGCAGAGTTCTAGATTTCTTGTTCTAACAGAGATAAAAACACAGTTCCAGGTGCCCATTATGGCCGTTTTTAGCAAGGATGCATAACAGTAGTCACCCAGGAGTGCATATGGGGCTTGGCAAAGAGGAAATTACTAGGCACTTTCTTGTTTTCCTAGAAGAAAAAATGAGAGATCCAAATTTAACACAACCCCAATCACTATCCCAAGCACCTTCTCTGTTCTCTATACACACTCATAGCACATTTCTTATCTTACCCCACTATCTACATAATACAACATTCCTAATCATCTTTCCTACTTTCAACTCATCCACTCATCCTCAATTCTTCTTTTCTCCATCCATGCCTCCTTATCATATCTTATTTTAACCTTTATTATTTTAATATTATCTTTGTATTTTATATATTTTTTATTTTTATTACTTATATTTATATTTTATATATTCATTTATTTTATACATTTATACATTTGATAAATAAATATTATTTAATATGTTTACATTTTATATATTTTTACTATTTTATTATTTTATCTTTATTATTCACTCCTAATTAGATTTATTCCTTCATCTTTCATTTTGTTTTATTCTTCCCTTCTTATTTTTCTTTTTCATTTTAAATGTCTTCCATTACAAGAGTTGTATGGTACTCTTATTCCAACTACTACAATATTTTTGAAAGAAAAACTTCAAATCCATTGTTATTATAAGGAGTTGGGAGTACTGTAGCTTGATTTGCAGACTAGGAATCTTTTACAGGTAAAAGATTTGTATCAAAAAAAGCTGAATTTTGTGTGATTATTCATGGTGAAAATTATAGAACCGGAAACCTTCATATAGGGATCAAAGGATATTAGAAATCAATGAAATAGAAAGAGTTTGATTTTTTCAGGTTTCATTACTTCTGTGGCTTATGTAGAAAATATGACTCCTGGAATAGTTGAATCAGTTTAAATCTGGTTTTACTTAACTCCACTAGGTCAAGTTCCCCAAGATGAATACAGGGATCCAGGTTGAGAAATGCTTTGAGCTATCATATTTTCATGTCATGTGTTCATTCTTTTTAGCAAGTTGCTTCCTGATTACAGTAGAAGAATGGGTATCATAGGACTATATTGTAATCCATGGTAGGGCCTGGGACTCATAAAACTCACAAATTAGCCTAAGGTCACACATAATGTGTTCTTCGCCTGTTTGTAATGCAAGCGTTGGATTGTTCAGAGGTCAGGGAGAATATTCTGTCTGTTGTAGATGAAGTTCAGCTCCTCTCATTCTTGCCACCTTAAAGCATAAAAAAGAAAGATTGTTCTATGGTGGAATCCCCATGCAATCACAACTCTCAGGAGGAGCCCACTGGTTGACACTGGTTGTACAATGTTCAGAAGCATGTATTCTCATTAGTATAATTGCCCATCCTTGTGACTGAGTATATAAAATCATTGGCTAATTGCAATCATTGGTAGGGGATAGATGTTATAATTCCCATGAAGTGGTGAGTAAACATATATACTGTATACTCTCCCTAGAAAGGAAGCCAAGCCTCAAAATGTACAGAAAACCTGGAAAATGGTGTCATGTATGTAATTTATTAGGATAGCAGATTTATTAATTGTCCCATCCTTTTTTAAAAAAAGGAACAATGATCAATCTTTGGTGTGTGCCCCATGCAAACACAACCATCAACAGAAGCTCAGAATGATGCAGGTGATAATGAATGTGATCATAGAGATAAGTATTTTTATAGACAGTACAATGGTCTATTCTTGTGTCTAGCATATTGACTGAAGTAGACTGGCATCTGTATGAACAGCAGCTTATCAGTCAATTGAATTACATGGCCTGCTCCTGGTGAGAATTCATAGCAGGCCAAAATGCATACAATTCAGTGTTCAGCATTACAATAGGTCCTGGATTCTGGTTGTACAGAAGAGGGTGGTAGTGGGAAGAATGTGTAGAAGGAACCAAGAGTGTTGTCTTTTTCTCTGGTCATTCCCAAAGATATCAATAGTGAGGAAGCAGCTTTGCAGTTTATTCCTTAGATTGTCGAAGACTTTGTGTTTGCATTTGAAAAACTTTTCCAAAGGTAAAATGGCAATTTTCCAGGAATCCACAAATAAGTATTTGTTCTTGGTACCTGTGCTAGTGAATCAATAGAAGCGTGGATATTTGTCAGCATGTATGCCATCTTAGGTATCTCGTGTCTCAGTGTGTGTGTGTATGTGTTTCTTTATCTCAGTGTTGATGTGTTTGTTCATGAAGAGATATTTGTAACCCTATTTCCTCAACTGCTTTGCATCTTTCCAGTGGGTTTTGGTTCTGCTATTCAAAATAGCATGTTAAAGAGAACATGAGTCCTTTTGAGTGGGAAGTATCTGAAGGCAGAACACAGATTGGTGTTCATCTCCAGTCTAGTGATATGAAAGCACGAATATCTGAAATATGTCTAAGAATCTGTCAATCTACTAGACTGGCAATGTAATACCTTCATTCACTTGAGTTATTTACAGAGCCCATTTTTACCTAAATTGTTGGTAAGAGAAGTAAAAAGGAGTTAGAACTCAAAGATAGACTTGTGATTTTGGAAAAAGTAAATAAGTTTATAGTGAAGTTCATGACTGAGTGGGAACTGTGGGACACTAGAAAGTTTATTAACTCGTTACTGTGTATGAGATCACAATGGTTTCCTCATGACACCAATGAAATTCTCATTATCCCCTGTCAAAGAGCCAACAGGAATGTAGAAGCTTGAGATGCTGTTGTTCTTGGGTTTGTTTTTGTTTTCTTTAACTCAACATCAGTATCTGCTATGACCTATCATTTCAGCATATATTGGTTTAAATAAAGCCATTGCTCAAGTCTTGAAAGCTTGATTTCACATCTGGCAGTTGAACTAAAGGTATTAATGCCAGCTGGCACAGGTTACAGTTGTGTATAAGTTGAACAAAGAATTTTGTTGGAGAAATTCTTGTTTCCTATGAATTGTCACTATGGAATAGAAACCTTGGTCTTCAGAAGTGTCCACTATGGGTAAGTTCTCTACTGGGTATGTCTTCATCAGATTTTGAACTCATTTCTTAGACTAAGCCTTGGTTGATGAAGTAGGTGTTTTTCTCTAATGTGGCATCTTCTTAGCATTGTTGTTTGTTTATTGTATTCTTCTCTCATACAATAATACATCATGAAATCAGTTTTTTTTTTTCTACCTATCCATGCCCTCTGCCCTCACAGATGCACTGGTCTTCTATTTCCCATCAGAAAAGAACAGGTCTCACAGGATATCAACAGAATACAGTATAAAGGTATACAATAAGACTAGGCACAAACATCCAAATCAAGGTTGGATGAGTCAAACCAGTAGGAATCAAAATATGTCAAGTGTAGATAAAAGAATCAGAGACACCGAAACACCGCAATTAAATTGTGACTGTGAGATCATAAAAGTTTCCTGATGACCCCAGAAAAATTCTTATGATTCTGTCTCATGCAACCAACAGGCAGCGAGCAGTTGAGATGCTGTAGATTTGTAGTTTTGTTGTTGTTGTTGCTTAGTTTGTATATTTTTTACTCAAGTATATTTTATATTCCTCTATAATTGTGGAAGTTTATTTTTAGTTATGTTTAAAATAATTTTGCACACTGTTGGGTGAGAGGCAGCCTAGGTCTTGGTGTTTTGTAGTGTCTGCAAGTGTTGGATTTATGTGGGGGATGTTTATTTGGTCATGCTCTGCATGTGCAATCAGTAGAACACCTGAGGAATTCTATATCAATAAAAACACCTGAGCAGTAACAGTCTAGTTTCCTCTGTTCAGCATGGTGCTTGCCATGACAGTGGTTCCCTCAGCTAAAGTCTGGCAGGGAATTCATCTATCATTATGCCACTGTGTTGTCCTAGGTGAACTCACATATCAACATACCGCTACACTCTATATTTCACTATATGTTGGTTCTTATGTCTTTGGGGATTGAAGGTCTTGAGACACTGTTGGTCACTGCAGTCTTCTGTAACATCAACAATGTAAATATGTGATACAATTTTGATGATTTGACACTGACTACCTACGCCTGCGTCATCAGAATTAGAAGAAAAATGTGATTGAATGAAGGATAGAGCATCTTAATGTGGACATCACGATATCATCATCAATATAAAATATATCATATATATCTTCATATATATATATCATTATAATTAGAAAAAAATGGCATAATAATTGTGATGGAGTGAGATAAAAAATGTAAATACACATCACAATTTGGAGATGACATCATAAATGGGAGAAGTTTACATAATATTTGGGATGGTATGACACTATCAATTCAAGTATGTGATATCAGAATTGGAAGACAATGATTGGAGAATTGGAAGAATATGATATCATAATTTGTGTTATATGACATCACCAGTGTTAACAAATGAAATCTTTTGGAAAGAAACTGACAGCATAGTAACAATGTGATGTCATCCATGTGAATGTGTGATATCATAATGAAAAGAAATTGACATCATAATTAGAGGGATGTGTAAACATCTATGTAAGAATATGTAATAATGATTGGATGAAATGGACACCATAATCGTGATGACATGAGGTCGACGATGTAAATATATGGCACCATAATAAGAAATGCATGAAAGCGTAGTTGGACAGAAGAGACATCATAATTTGGATGATGTGAAAAAAATTAATGCCAGAAAAGGTCATCATAATTGGAACAAATTATCTGATCATTGTAAGACTGATATCATAATGCGGATTTCATGACATCATGAATGTAAACATTTGTCATCACAATTGTAAGAAAATGACATCACAACTGTGATGTGACTTCAACACTATCAAAATAAGGAAGATATTTCTGCAAAAATGGAAGGAAATTACACCATCAATTACACCTTGAGGATGTGACATATTCTCATAATTGGAAGGAAATGATGTGATAATTGCAAAGGAATGACTTCTTAATGTGGATTCTGTGACATCAGCATTGTAATAAGAAAGGTATGGCATTATATTTGGTAGAAACTTTCATCATAATCATGATGGTGTCAGATCAACATTTTAAGTATATGCTATCATACTCAGAACTGCTGAGGTCCAGCCTTGGTGAGGGCAGAGCTTAAAGTGGATGGATGAAAGAGTGGTGAGGGAAGAATCAGATGCAGGACACCATTCAGTTTTGTTTTATAAGAGACTGACAGAGAAAAAGCACATCTCAGTATGGCTTGACCTATTCTGAAAATTTGTGACTCTCAAAGGCTTTATTTATGCACAAAATCATTTCCTTTAAGACTTTGATCAGTGATTACATACCCTCTGGAAGTCATTTTTGTAAAGTCTTCCTTGATTACATGAGTATATTAAAATCAACAAAGCATGCAAATAGCAAATTTTGTCAAAACTAAAAGCTAACATTATGATAAAAATCAGTTTTCTTTTAACTCAACATCTTTCTCCTTAAAATTGATGTCATAAAGCCTTGTGGTTGAAGAAATACTAGAGAGGATGATGCTATTTGAGTTTGACTCTGTTTAAGTTGAACATGGAGTTAATGGATTATAATGCCTGTTACATGAAACATTTTTTTAACAAACGTCACTTTTAACCCTTGTTAAATTCTTTCCTTTCTCTGTTCTGTTTAACATAAGACCACCATCCGTTCCTTTTATTCTTAAAAAACGAAAGCCGTCTGCTGTTTGTCTTTTCATACTATAAGAAAAGTCCTGACTTGACATGTTTGCTCAGGAGGACAGGCAGTTCATTGAGCTGAAATGTCCTTTTCTGTGACTCTGTCATGAAATTTTGTTTCAGTACAATCCCTATCTTTATTTCAGTCCTGTAAAGGTTAAAAAGACAATAGGATTCCTAGAACTGCTTACTTTATTTTCAGGAACATACCAAGGCTTATCATTAAGTACATGATCTCTATCACTGCAAATATTAATTCTTTATTTCTGAAGCTGGACATGAAAACCTGATGATTTCTCTAGTTTGTTTCTTCTTTAATAATTCCTCTTCCACCTCCTGTCTTATGCTTACTAATATCATTTATTAATAATCTAAATGTATATCTCAGTCCTAGACTCTATGGAAGACTCAAATTTCTGCATATTTGTATTTCCCTACGTCCTGCCATTAGTTCCATTTTTATTAACACTGGCATTTGTTACATTATTCCAACTCTATCTTTCAATGAGTGGCCTTTGACAGTAAAGAATATCAGAGGAAGTTGCTAAGGAATTTCTACCAAGGGCAGTGAAGTGTCAATCAAGGTCATCCTAGCACTGGAACTCTGTGAAACAGAGCGCTCACTACACCTGGCATCATCAAAGAAGTATACAACAGCATAACTGAAAGGAAATGACATCATGAGTGGGTTGCTGTGATGCAATAAATGTCAGGATTTGTCATAATTGAAATTAAATCACCCGATGATTGGAAGTATATGACATCATAATGTGTATTATGTGACATCATCATTAATGTAAATATATGCCATCATAATTAAAAGAAATGACATCATAATTGTGATGATGTGACATCAACACTGTAAATAAATGATATCCTAGTAAGAAGGTTATCACAGCATGAATGGACAGAACTGACATGATAGTGATGTGTAACCATATACCTGAGGATGTGACATCATAATTGAAAGGAAATATGATAATTGGAAGGATGTGACTTAATTTGGATTATGTACCGTCGACAATGTTCCTCATAATCAGAAGAAACTGACCTCATAAATGATACTGTGACATAAACAATGTAAATATATGACATCTTATTTGAAAATAACTGACATCAACATAGGTTTATGAGAGATTATCAGTGTTGATTAATGACATCACAATTTGAAGAAACTGACATCAGATGATATGTTAGTAATGCAAATATAAGACATCATAAGCACAAGACAAAATAATGGGATGAAACTTACGTCATAATTGAGATGACATAACAACATCAATATAAGTATGTAACATCACAATTACAAGAAAAGAACATGATCATAAGAAGGATTTCACATCATATGCGAATTATGCGGCATCAATGTATACATATATATATATATATATATATATATATATATATATGACATCACACGAAGGACATGCTATATTTGTAAGGTATTGACATCATAATTAAGGTGATTTGATATCATCAGTGTAAATAAACATCATTAAAATTCAAAGAAGCAGACATAATTGTGATGATGTGACATCAAAATTGTAAATATATGACATACCTATTAAGGATATGGAATGAACTGGCACCATAATTGAGATGATGTGCCACATTAAATGTAAGGATGTGAGAGCATAATTGGGATAATATGACACTATTAAATTATGTATGTGATATCATAGTTAGAAAGAAATAATGTGGTAATTGGAGAGACATGCCAACATAATTTGTATTATGTGACACCATCATAATATGATGTGCAATAAATAACGTAAATATATGACAACATAATGAGAATGGTATAAAATTATATTTGGAAGTAACTGACAGCTTAATTGGGATATTATACCACCCTATCAATGTAAGAATGTGACATCATAATTGGAAAGAAGTCACCTGATAACTGGAAGGACATGGCATCATAATGTGGATTATGTAAGATCATCAGAGCAAATATATCTCATCATAAATGAAAGGAACTGACATAATTGCAAATTTGTAATATCAACAAGGTAAATATAAAATAATACTAAAAAGGCTGTCAGCATATTTGCAAGGAAATTATCCCATAATTGATAAGATATTCCACCATCAATGTAGTTATTGACATCATAATTAGAAGAAAGTGACAAAAATATGGCACAAATAATCTATATATGTCTGATCATAAGAATGTCATTGAATTTTGAAGGTACTGACAGAATTGGAACTATATGGAATTATCAGTGTCAATATATGACCTCATAATTTGAAGAAACTGTCATCACAATCATGATGATGTGACATCAACTACGTAACTATGTGTCATCAAAAATTGAGACATGGCATAATAGGAAGGACTGGCATCATAATTATGATGATGTGACATCAACGATATAAATAGATGACACCAAAATAGGAAAGTGAAAGCATAATTGGAAGAAGTGAGCATCATAAGCACGTTATTACTTCAACAGTATAAATATATGACCTCAGATGATGAAGAATGTGAAAGCATAATCAGCATATGACATCAACAATGTAAATTTATGACATCATAATAAGAAAGAGGGAACTGTCATCATCATTCTGATGACGTGACACTATCAAAGTTGATCTGAGACATCACAATTTGAAGAATATGACATGATAATTGGAGGATAGGACATCATAATGTGGATTATGTTACATCGTCAATGACATTAAAAGATATCACGATTGATAGAAACTGACAACAATTTTGACATGAATGTTGTAAATATATGACATCATAATTGGAAGATATTGACATCATAATTGGGATGATGTGACAACAGCCATGTAAATATAAGTCATCATAATATGAGGTGTATGACAAAATTATAAGGAAACAACATCATTGTAATCACAAACATCAACAATGTATATGTATGATCTAATATGAATGATTTGACAGAAAAATTGGGAAGAACGCACATCATAATTTGAATGATTTGACACCATCAATATGACATGGTGACATCACAATTGGAAGGAAATGATGTGATATTGTAAGGATAAAGTATCTTAATATAGATTATAATAGTATAATCAGTGTACATATGTCATCATAATTGGATGAAACTGACATCATAATCATGATATGACATCAACCATGTAAATATAGGACACCTTATTAGAAGAAGTCACATCAGTCAATATGATGTTATGCAAACAATATAAATATATGGTGTAATGAGAAATGACAGCATAATATGAAGGAACTGACAACTTGATTTTGTGACACAATCATTGCAAGTATGTGACATCTCAATTGGTAGGAAATGATGTGATAATTGGAGGATATGAAATGATAATTGGAATTATGTGTCATTTGCAGAGTAATTATATGACACCATAATAAACTGACATCACAATTGTGATGTTTACATCAACAATGTAAATATATGACATCCCAATAAGGATGTAACATCAAATTTGGAAGGCATTTACATCAAATTAGCATGATGTGACATCTTCAATATCAATATGTGACAACATAATTGGAATAAACTGATATCATAATTAAGATGATGTGATGTCAACAATGTAAATATATGACATCATAATAAAAATATATGACAGCATAACTGGAAAGAACTACCATCATTATTGAGATGTGACACCATCATTGTTAAGGATGTTCGACAACAATTGGAAGGAAAATGATGTGATAATTGGCAGAATAATATGGATTATGTACCATCATCACTGTCAATATATGACACCATAATTGAAAGAAACCAACATCTTAATTCCAATGATATCATCAATGTAAACATATGAAATAATAAAAAAGGGTATGGCAGCATAACTTTAAGGAACTGATTTCATAATTGGGAGTATGTGACATTATTAAGGTAAATGTGTTATATCACAATTGGAAGGAAATGATGTTATGTTTAGAAAGATATGACAACATAATTTGGGTTATGTGACATCATCTATTTCAGTATGCAATATAATGTGAAGAAACTAACATCATAGTTGTGATAATGTGACATCAACAGTGAAAATATATAATAACATAACCAACAGAAAGTTACATATATGGGGTGATGTGATAAAATCATATCAATGAAAATATAGGCCATAGTAAAGGGAAGAAAATTTATGATATAATAACATGAAGTATGTAACAGCACAATTTGAAATAACTGGCATCATAATTGTGAAGATGTAACACTATCAACCTAAATGTCTGACATAACTGAGAGGAAAAGATGTGCTTATTGGAAGGATACGACATTATAATCAGGATTATATAGCAAAATAATGTAAATAAATGACATCATAATTTATGAAAAAAACAACCACATAATCATGATGATGTGACAGCGAGGTAAATATATGACATCATATTATGACAGATTACATGAATATTGGAAGGACATGACAGCATATTTGGGATAATGTAATATCAGTGTACATATAGGACAGCAAAATTGAAAAGAAACTGACATTGTAATTGTTATGATGTAATATCAACAATGTAAATATATGACATCATAACAAGAAGTATATAACAGGATATTTAGAAGGACATCATAATCATGAAGATGTGATACATTCAACATAATTTTTGACCACACAATTGAAAGGAAATGATCTGACAATAGGAAGCATGTGACACCATAATTAGGATTATGAGATTATGAGAAATATATGAGATCATCAAAAGAAGGATATGATATCATTTTTGGTTTACCAATTATACAAATGTGACACTAATTGCCAGGCACAGATGTCATAGTTGATATGAAGTAAAAATATCAATGTAATATATGATATCCTAATCAAAAGAAACTGATATCATAAATAAGTTGATGTGACACCATCAATGCCAATGTATGACTTCATAGCTGGAAGGAACAGACATCTATTTGGGGTGATATGATATCAACAATGTAAATATATCTGTGGTTCCTCCGCAGTGTCAGATGGAACAGTGTGTCCTGTTGACCAAATTTGTATCTGTAGTATTCCTTCATGTAAGTTTTTCGGTGTAGAATGAACAGTATTATTTCGGGGTTCCCTGGTCTCTAAAGTAGGTCAGGTCCCACCCATGGTTTGCATATACCACCTGCTGTTCACTATTGGGAAATACATCCAGTCATCCAACACAGGAGCCTGTACACAGGCAGGTGGCAGTGTGCTTTAGGGCTGCACTTTGCAGCAAAGCACACTTCCATTTCAGGAGTGTGAAAGGCTACACACGTAAAGTGTAACTGATATGAATTTCTAAATATGAGCATACAAGAATAACACCAATTGATATACAATGTGGAAAATGGGGAAAATCTCACAGGTCTCAGCTCAACAAACAGCTGAGGAAAGCTGAGAGTGGAGAAATGTATCCAGTAAAGAGCACACTGATTGGATGTCCATGGCCATATGATCAGCCCTGAAAGCATGCTTTCAGGAAACATCAATCCGATTGAGCAGGATACATTTTATCTCAAAGGAATTTATATATATAATATATATTATTCATATTATAGATACACATTAATATGCAAGTCACCCATGATAATGTCAATGAGGCAGCATCAATGAAGCCTTAGAGAATATAGGGAAAGAAGATACCAGTTCAAATGAAGCAAGTTACATTTGAAATTCTTGGGCTTCAGAGTGAAGTTTGTTGCTCTATGGGTAAAGCAGTTTTGGCTCTGATTAAAAATACTGATGATCAAGTTTGTTAACTTCTTTCTCACAGAAGAAAACATATGTTTTCCTTTGGGTAGGATGAGGCAGGAGAGTGACATCATGATGTCATCACACCTGGTAGGTTTTCCTGAGAACAGAATATCTTTTATGCTTCTTCATATGTAACAGTTTGTATTCTAATTTCAGCTTAAGTCTTCAATGTCTAGACTGTAGATTTTCTCAAAAATATCTGAGTCCAAAAATTGCAGTGAAGAATATGAGAGGATACTGTTACTAAATGTTAATTGTTGCACTTGAGTTCACAGAAAAATCAAGCAGCAGATGACTCGATGGAATTGTGGCTACTAACAGCTTCTGCTTCCAACAATCTGAAATGATCCCTCACAGCCCACAGGGATACTCCTTCATCTCAAATAGGGTAAAGTCCTGGACACAAGTCAGTGTCACCATGAAGCACTAGATGTGAACTGTAGTGAATGCTTAGAGAAGAATTTCCAACTATGCCAACAGCTGGTGAGGACAAGACTGACAAAGAAAGGAAGTACTCCAGTCATCCAGGCTGGATAAAGCTTCTGTATCCCAAATTCTACAACTAGGAGGGATGGAAGTGCATCTCCATGATGAACTGGAGGGCCTGGACTCTAGACTTCATCATAATTGTGATTCCTCAGGTGGTATTAAAAGTCCATATTAAAAGTCCACCCCTGTTTTCTCCCTACCATGTAATGGTGCTGCCATTTATGTATGCCCCATATCTCCCATTTCCTCTACCCTATTGATGCCAGGGTCCTTGCTGACACCCAGCTCTGTGGCAGGCCTCTTGCCATTAGGAAGACTCACACACCTAATAAAGGATGTGTATCTAACTTCTGTTCTTAAAGAGGATAATCTCAAAGAGTTTGACCAACCGGACAGGAAAATGATGATGGTTAGGCAGGGCCCATGAAGAGATTCACAATAATGAAAAGTTCAAGTTCAGTGTTTGTAAAGCTGGATGAGATTTCTACAAGGAGGAAGCTGAGAACCAAGATGATTCCCAGTAAACTTCTATGGGAATACTGAAGCAGGTGGCAAAATTGAAACCTAACCCTGGCAGTTATCCAGCCCATCTAATTATGCCTGGGAGAGAGAATTCACAGCCTCCAGTGTTAGAATCAGGTCCTGCTACCCCAAAGCCTACCTCACCACCAATTCCCTAGGGACACATCAGGAACTTGGGTTCTCCTGGGGACTAATGAAATCATGGGGTCCTTCCTGCAAACACCCAGCATCCCAAAACAGAGGTGAGGAATGGTGGCAATGGTAGAAGAAACATTCCTCCAAGATCTCCGTGCTGGTAAAGCCAGCCCAAATATGACATTTGGATGCTGAAATGTTTGGGACAAATGACAAGTGGCTCAAATCAGAGCCCATGTCTCTAGATGATGATGTGGTTACTGGCATGAAGAAGGACAAGGAGACATGGCAGGGCTCGGCAGCCTGATGAGCCAACTCATCTCGGGAGGCTGAAATGGGGATAAAAATATGCCCTGGGTAGCTTTGGTCCAAGCTGTTAAATCTCCTGATCTGTCAAACCAGAACTCAGATGAACCCAATGAGAGAGCAGCCACTCAGGGCTTGTATGTGGTCAATCTCCTGTCCTAGGCCTAACCCTACAAGCCAAGTAATTCCTAAGAAAAAGCAGTAAAAACCCCCTTCCCAAGGGCAATCTATCAGAAACCCTAAAGAGCCCAAGGATGCAGGACACCTTATCACAAGGACAACTACTTGTTTGACTAAGGCCATCTGCTCCTGCTGATATCTTTGTTTAAAGCCAACATTACTGAGTGTATCCCCTTCTAGGACCGATGAGTGGCCATATGAGACAGAGTCAACCAGAAGTTGTACTCCTTAGTCCACCATTTCCTTTGCAATAGAACATTACATGCTAAAATATCACGGAATCCATAGCTGCTGTGTGAAAATAATTCCATCCCGCCTGTTATAACCTGAATAAAAACACTGCCTAATTGCTGCTTGGGGAATCTCGATACTGGTCCACTGCATCAGTGATGATTGAGACTCCAAGCTAGAGCTTCAATAAAATCCCCTTGCTTTTTGCATGATTTCAGATTCCTGGAATATTGGAGTATCTCACGCTCGGGGGGGGAGGAATATATATATATATATATATATATATATATATATATATATATATATATGTAAAGATAAATATATCCATCCCATTCTTAGTAGGAATAATGTCCAAAAGCCTCAGAAACAAACCCAATGACTCTGGGATAAGAGGCAGAGACAAGATCTCTCAGCACGCAATAGCAACATCCTGTCTTTGACATTGCTATAGGACCCGACCACTTTGACCCCAGCTTAAGTGTGAGCCACAGTGCAATCTGTCTTCCCACATGATAATCACATTGTGAATTCAACCTCTTAAGAGACCATCAGATAAAAGATATTGGGCAACTGACATACTAGATACAACACCTACTTCCTGAACCTGGGACTAATCCTTTAAACTAGTAATCCATACTGATTAGTTGTTCCACAGACTATAGCCTAGGATATCGGGTATCCCTGACTTAAGTTCTGGTGACAGCTCCAGAAAAGCTTCCAAGGTTTGCGCTATGGTTTTATTGGAAGAATCACCACCAGCTTTGCTGAAATGAAAGGTTGTAGAGGATCCTGATCTTGAGTAAGTAAAATATCCAAAAAAAAAATCACTGCATCTCAGCTGCCTCATGCTTGTTGTCCAGATAATAAAGGAACATAAGATAATCTCATTGGGTTTGCCAGGCAACCATTATGATCTCACAGGTTGTCACAATCTATTAACGTGTTTAATGCCATGCAGATCCCACCCTCTCAGGACATATCAGCATACATGTCTTTATCAACAGGATATGAGTCTCTTTATGAGTTGGGACATATTTATTTCTCCAACCACACATTTATGTACAAAGGCTATAGTAAAGCACACAAGCAAGTGGATGCATTACTATGCCATTCAGTATATATTGATAGGCTCTCAGACATATTTCAGATTCTCTTCCTCTAATACCACCAGACTGGAGACTAACAATATTTTTGTGCTTTTTCCTTACTCAGTCCCTTGTCACACAATCAGTCAAATAAAAACAAGTTTCTTACATCGTGTTTAAAAAAATGTAACTGTCAAGGTACAATACATAGATGTTGGTGTTTGAATGTGTCTTCATTTTCTGAGCTTGAATTCATTATATAAAAGTTAAATTGGCTGCAGACCAATAAAAAACCAAAACCAACAAAAATATACTTTATAATCATTGCCCTCCTTTCCCAAAACATTCATTCTGCCTGACTTTTTAAAATTTTTTGTTTACTTATCTCATAAAATACATTCAGTCTTCTGTCCTCCCTCCTATCCTTCCAATTCCTCTCAGATCCCCTATGCCCAAGATCTACCCCTTCCTCCCTCTACTTCTACTCAGAAAAGAGCTGTCCTACAAGCATTAACACTCAAACATGGCATAGCATGTTTTGTTTGACTTCTTTTCCCAGCACACTAACAAAGAAGCACACATTTATACACACACAAGCACAAATACAGAGAATATATAAAATGGCATCCATATTCACAAACTTCCAAGCACCCATATATTTTGTTCTTCTGGTATATAGGACAGCTTTTATCTTTGATTTCTTAGAAAATTGGCATTTTCATTTGGGGAATGCCATCATAACCTAACAGGCCTCCTAAGTCCACACCCCTTAGAACTGAAACTGCAGAGGATATCTCCTCACAGTTAGAATCTTCTGTGATGTCCAGAAAAAAGACCACATTCTTGGTTCCTGGGAAATATCCTGTCCTACTCTGAATAAACCACAGTCCAGGGAGCCTCTGTGCTGCTGACAGCTGTGCTTGCTTCATGTTGACCTGCTCAGAGTTTTCAAAAGGAGCAAGGCAATGGAATTAAATTCATCACCTGCTGTCCACATGGTTGGCAATCAAAGGTTTTCTCTGATCAGAGACATAAGGAGCCACTCAAGCATATTTGAGTAGATTCCGAATCTCTTGATACATGTAACAACCTGGGTACCTATCAATGCTTGGGAATTCATGGGGCAATCTGCTATAGATCAGTCATTGCTTCTTGTATTAAAATGAAAGAGGAAAAACTAGATGTCCTGTTGTACTTCTGCTACATAAATGACACACTCTGCTATGTATTCTGTACCTTTGGAAGTTTGGATTCCTCTCTATGGAAGGAACATAGTACCCATTTTGCCTAGCCATTTCATGGGCTCTCTGAATTACAGCCACTATCATGGATTACAATTAGTGCTTAGCCTACCTCTTCCACCTCGGGTCAAAAATCACCTTGAGAAGGAGGCTTGCATTAATGGCAAAAATCTGGAAGGCATTCTCAACATTGAATGCAGCTGTCCTCCTAGGAATTTTGACTATGGTGATTGTTTGTAAATGATGAACAAACATCTTTAAGAATATCAGATTAGACTCTCCATATGTGGACTAACCCGATCAATCAAGAAGGAAATAAACATAGGTATGCCTCAGGATGTGAATCATTCAGAGTAGAGTTACTCATGAAATTATGTTTCTCCAAGCCAATGAATCAAGCAAGGCAGTTTTTAACTGATAATTTATAAGAAACATAGTGGATAAGGAACAAGGTAAGCACCATTGTACAGAAGCAATCAAACTAATTCAGATGGTAAAATATGCGACAGGACAACTTTCCTGATTTCTTTTCATGCCATGAAAGGAAGAAGAGAAAACTGATGTGAAGAGAGATTTAAGGGACACAGACAAGATGGATCTTGCCTAGATTGCAGTAATTCGGAGGGAAATGCACAAAAAAGAAGAATTCAACTTTATCTTCAGCAACAGAGTCGAGAGCATTTATAGGTGTGGTGGCCCATGTCACAGCAGTCAGGAGGCAGAGTGAAATAGAGCTGTATGAGTTGGAGGGTAGCCTGGTCTACACAGGGAATTCCAGACAAGCTAGAGCTACATACTGAGATCCTATCTCAAATAAAAGTGTAATGTATAGACCTTGTTAGATTCTATTTAAAGAGTCCAATCATTTTTCTATGAAATTTTTAAGACTATCACAGAATTTGAACATAAGATGGTTAGTAGATGATGATAAAGGATAATTCCACATTTTATAAGACGTGTTAATGGTATGGTATATATATATATATATATATATATATATATATATACATATATATATATGTGTGTGTGTGTGTGTGTGTGTGTGTGAAATCACTGTTTTTCATTGGATATGGTGCAAAAATTGTTGGTGTTAAATGTTATAATGCATAATATTTTAATTTTAAATTTGTCTTCTTTTGAAAGGAGAGACAGGTGGTATCTGCCAGAAATTCCATTTCTAAGTCTAACTCTCTTTTCTCCTGAAACCCAGTTTAGTGCCGGAATCAAGCAAGTGCACATACTGAAATATGTGGACTTGAATTATTCACACAATGAAGAAGGGAAGTGAAGAATTTTTGACTGACAGAGTGTATTACAAAAGAGTGAAAGAACATCTTCCAAAAAACATCTTACATCTGCAGCTTGAAGATGAAAAAGCTTGAGATATGCAGAGACAGTAGCAAGTATTTTCCTACACACTCTAGTAATCTCAATCCAAACTTGTATATGTGTGTGTATCTGTATGTGTGGGAAGAGTATGGGTGTACATGTTTGCTTGTGCATATATACTCACAGGTGATTGAGGTTCCCTGGAAGACTAATAAGTGTTCTCAACAGCGCAGCCATCTATCTAACATGAGAATATTTTTATCTAATGCCAATATTCAACCTTTTAGGAATAAAGAGCATCTGGAACTGAGCTGAAAATACAATCTATGATACTCACTTAACAAACAGGAAGGATTAAATCAGTATATTAAGTGTCTATATTTTTCATAACAAGTGTTTACTTCTGATATCTCAATGACTGCCTATTAAAGGATGGGAAACCACCTCTGCACTCAATAATCTTGTCTGCACTAGTAATTTGTCACACAGACCTTTGTATTATATAGAATGCAGAGGCACACATTAGCATTATGACAAACTCTGTCTTACTCATGTAATTAATGAAGCTTAATTGTAATCAATAGGTATGTCCTATAGTAATCAATTGAGGAAAGTATTTTTTCGCTTTATCTCAAAACGTTCCTCCTTCTACTGCTTTGAATTTTCTACTGAAATCTGAGTTACATAATAGATCTGTGTCTCACAGCTAGAGCATGCCTAGTACCCCAGAAGGATCTAGTGAGTTTTAGAGACTCCCTTCCTCCCCCCGTTATACTCAAAGTCTCTGACTTTGAACAGTTGGCTGGCTATAAAATTTTATTTCCAGCTCAGAGTAAATTAGATACCAATAAAAATCACAATCAACCACCAAATATAAATGGCATTTGGCCTGATGTTCAACTGGCTACAGATTTAAAGTCATGCTATAGTTTCAACATATAGTTAAGTACGGATACCAAGTTTCAGAAGCTCAGCCAGGAATGATGGCTTAGTGGTTAAGAAAAACTTTTTCTCTTGCAGATGACCCAAGTTCATTTCCCAGGACCAAAAATGCTTGGATCTCCACTTCTTGTTACTCAAGTTTCAGAGGTTCTGCAGCTCTCTTCTGGTCTCTTTGGCCACATAGGTATGGCATATGCTCATTCAGAAATAAACACATAGAAAAGTAAATTCATAAAATCTTAAAGAATTCACAAATTTTGACTGGTCATGTAGCTCAGTTCAGGCCTAGCATTTACAAAGCTCTGTGTTTTATCCCCATAGAACATAGGATAGGTTTGGTGGAAATTCCTTTAACCCTAGTATGGGAAAGGAGAGGTAAGAGGATCAGGACTTCAAGGCCAACCTCAGCTACATAATTTTCTCAAGGCCAACCTGGAATACTTGAGACCTTGTTACAAACATAAGTAAATATATAAATAAATAACCAAATAAAAAATAATTCCAAATACTGGAAATCAGGGTGAATAATTTGGTATATTAAAAATCTGATATCCAACTCTATTTGAACATATAAGGTCTTTCACATATCTATCTCATATGGTGCCTCTATGTTGGATACATGCCCATGTTACTCTCTATTTTCAACTGCCTAGCTTCTGCTAGGCTTATTCCTTTTGTAACCTTCAATGTCACTGTGTCATATGGTCATGACAATTAATGGTGTTCAATTACTATTGAAGTCAGTGTTCTTTCAGCTCCAGAAATTTGGATATTCACTCCATTATAAAGTCATTAGTGGGAAGTCATGATATAAAAGATAAACTCCACTTCTATTTTAAACATCTAATGATGGGAATCAAGTGTTGTGGAGCCACAGGAGCTGCTACCCCTGCAGTTGTATCATCTGGGATAATATCTGATATCTTTACAACACCATGAATACCTGTATTTCGAACACATTTTGCCCTCAATCTCAAAAAGTGTGGCTTCGTAAAAGATGGGTCATTGTAGATACATACCGATTACCCATGCAGATGTTGGCAACATCTGCGGGTATGTGTCTACCAGACAAGAGCCAGTGAAATGACTCACCAATAATGGCACTTGCTGCTAAGCCTGCTGATAGGTTTTTTTTTTACAAATAATTTCCCAGAGAATATAAATTTCAAGATACAATCTCAATTTTCTACAGGAAAGTTAAAGGTATGTTCTGAAGACATAGCATGGAAATCAGATAGTTTCCTATCACATATGAGGCCATAGATACCTCATAATATTAGTAAAGATAAAAATTTCAACAAAATCATGGAAGAAAACTTTCCAAAACTAAAAAAGCAATGCCTATAAAAGTACAAGAAGCTTATAGGACACCAAATAAACCAGACTAGAAAAGAAAGAACCCTTGTCAGAAAATAATCAAAACACTAAACATATACACACAACAAAGAAAGAATACTAAAAGCTGAAAGAGAAAAAAATCAAATTACATAAAGAGGCAAAGCTATTAGAATTACATCTGACTTCACAGTGGAGACACTGAGGGCCAAAAGGGCCTAGACTGAAATATACAGACTCTAAGGAACATAGATGCCAAACAAGACAACTATATCCAGCAAAACTGTTAATTATCATACATAGAGAGAATCAAATATTTCATGATAAATCCTAATTCAAACAATACCTATCTACAAATCCTGCCCTACAGAAGTCAACAGAATAAAAACTTCAACAGAAAGAAGTTAACTACAATCAAGAAAACACAAGAAATTAAGTTAGTTCACAATGTCATATTCAATAGAAGAAACACACACACACTTACACACACACACTCACACATACATACACACACACACACACACACACACACACACATACACACACACACACACACACACACACACACACACATCAATAATTGCAAAATAACAAGTCCTGACAATCAATGGTCATTGGTACCCCTCAACATTGATGGTCTCAATTCCTCAATTAAAAAAAAATACAGAGTCTAACAGAATGGATTTGAAAACAGAATCCAGCCTTCTGCTGCACACAAGAAAAACACCTCAATCTCAAAGATAAACACTACCTCAGAGAGAAGGTTTGGGAAACTTTACAAAGTAAATGGTGAAAAATAAGCTAGTGTAAAGATTCTAATATCCTATACAATAGAATTCAAACCAAAATTAATTAGAAGATATGGAGAAGGACACATCATACTCATTAAATGAAAAACCCACCAAGATAATATTCCAATTCCTAACATCTATATCCCTAACACAAGAACTCCCTCATTTATAAAAGCAACATCACTTGACTCCACAAAATTGGAAAATCTTAAAGAAATGTAAGCATTTCTCGATAGATTCTGCACATAAAAATTGAATAAAATCTAATAAATAATTTAAACAAACATGTAACTCACAAATAAATACAAGAAGACAATAAAAGCCTCTCCAATAAAGCCTGTGATCAGAATGTTTTAGCTCTGAATGCTAGGTGCTCCTCAAATTACTCCTTAAAATAGAAGCAGAAGGCACACTGCCAAACTAATGCTTGAAGCCACAGTTACACTAATATAGAAACCACAAAAAGATTCAACAAAGAAAGAGAGTTATACACCCATATACATCATTAACAGAGATGTAAATATACTAAATAAATACTCATAAACCACATCCAAGGACACATTAAAAAATTATCCACCATGATCAAATAGGCTTTATCCCAGACACACAGGGATGATTCAACATATAAAATTAATCAATGTAATTCACCGTATAAACAAACGGAAAGAAAAAAAAGTTCAAATGGTCACATCACTAGACCCTAAGACAGTTTTTGACAAAATCCAACACCCCTTCACGATAAACCTATTTGAGCAATTAGAGATGCATTCTATATCTGAACATAATACAGGCAATTTCTAGCAAGAACTCTGCCAACATCAAATTAAATGGAGAGAAAGTCAAAATAATTCTATTAAAATCTGGAACAAGACACAGTTGTCCCCTCTCTCCATACATATTCAATAGTACTATAAAAAGGAATTCCTATAGCTGATAAATATCTTCAATGAGGTGGCTGACTACAGGATTAACTTAAAAAGTCTTTAGCTCCCATATATACAAATGACAGAAGGACAGAGGGAGAATTCAGGGAAACAACACCTTTACAAACCAACAAACAACACCAGGTATATTGGGGTTTCTCTAATTAAGCAATTGGAAGATTTGAATGACAAATACTTTATTTCCTTAAAGATGGAAATTGAAGAAGAGCTCACAAGATGGAAAGATATTCCATGTTCCTGGTTTGGTAGGATTGACATAGTAAAAATGGGCATTTTATCAGAAGAAATCTACACATTCTATGTAAACTTAAACAAAATACTTAAAGAAAAGAAACTTAAAGAAATGTTCATCATCCTTAATGATCTGGGAGAGCTCTCTAGGTGCAGTCCATTACAGGGGATCCCAAAAAGGTTGTATGGGCATACCAGTGGGTGAAGGTGTTCCCTCTCGGGTTGGGTGGTAGGCTCAAGACCTATGGGAAACAGAATACAGGGGATCTAGTATTGTACTTCCCTGAGACACAACTCTCAATTCTGGGCACATGGAAGGTGCAAAGGGTGCTTCCAACACCAAAGGGAATGCTCTAGAATATCTGATCTATGCCAATCAACAATGCAGCACAGAGTCCTGAAAACAGTTAATAAAATCTCAAGGCCAATCTGGTCTACATGAAATCCAGAGTTCAAAATAAAAAAAAGCCTGCCTCTTACATTCTATTCTGTTACAGCATGCAACATCCATAAAATTAAATTGATGCAATAGCAATTCAAAAAAATGTCAACCCACTGAATATACATGACAACTGCATGCTTTTAAAATTTTTTAAGCATTTTTCAACTTCTATCACACCTGATTTTTGATTTGATCTCTGAAAACCTCATGTGCAATTTACCCACAGAAAAAAATATATCTTTCTTTTTTCTTTTTCTGCATGTTTTCCTTCTCACAATGATCAACAACTCTGACTATTCAACCTATAAAACTCAGGAATTGGGGGTTTGCATCAGGGACAGGCTTGCATTCATAAGGACACTGGTTAATTCTCCATGACGGGAAACTAACAATTGACTGTGGAAATATTATTCTTCTATGATTTCTTACTCTGCAAACTGTCTCATAAATATAGTCTATTTTGTTCTTTCCCTCCATCTCCCCAAGCCCTCTACTTGGATGAAAGTGTTTTTCCTACAATGCCATGATTATTTACTTCTGCAATCTATGGTGAGTTCCATTAGGACAGGTGCCTAATGCCAACTCCCTTGCTCTTAGCTTATGTCTGGTCACCACTAGGAACTAAAGTTCATTGCCGACTATGGGAATGAATGCTCGGATTCTAAAAGTCTGTGAGACCTTTAGATATCGCAGTGGAAACATTTTGGCATCATACACTCCTTTGATGTATCTCTATGATAAATCAGGACCACCACATCATTTGGGAAATTTCTTGAAGGAGCCAGGTCAAGTCCTATGGGCTAAACACAGCTGGAGGAATCTAGCAACATGTGAAGTGTGACTGATTCCTATTAGACCAGGCTTTCTCTGCCATCCTAGAACCTGAGGTGTGTCTAGGATGGAGAGGATGATGATGTTCAAGAAGTTTTGCTCCCTGCTACTGTAGAGCTTTGACCTCCTCTGACTTTTAACAAACCAATGTTCAGGTCTCCTCCTGGGGTCCAACATCATGGATTCTATTAGGGTGTCTCCCAACTCGGGACTTCAACCACTGGGAAAGAGCCTGGTCAGAGGCCATCTAGAAGTCAGCAAGGAAGTCTGTTCTTAAGTTCAGAAGACTTCCCTACCCATGCTACCCTGTGGAGACCCAGCAGAGCAAGGCACAAGGGGCTCAGCAAAGGCCAGTCACCACTGGGTGCCCAGGGGCCCAGCTCACATTGGAAACCAGAGGTAGCCATGTTTCTGGATGAGCCCAGAGTGTTTCAAGTAGAAGGTAAGAGAGGGGCTCCACCCAGGAAGGAGGTCCTCTTGAGCAACCAGGCCCTGCTGGCTTAAATCCTGATGTCTAGTGGCTGCATTTGTTCCCAGACATCCAGGTAGAGAGGATGGAGACTGTCACAGGTCAGGGCTTTGGCGCAGCACCATGTGCGCTTGCGGTCCAGCAGCCAGGGGGCATCAGCGGCCAGAGGATGGGGAGGGGGGGGAATGTACCTGGGCGCTTGAGCTAGGACCCTCTGAGCACCACCTCTTGAACCTCTTGATACATGGACTATACCAGGGCTGAGCCAGGGGAGTCAGTCCAAGGGTCACCGTCTCCACCCTTCGCTTTCTGCCTAGCGGATCCTGTTGACATTGCCACCCTTCTGCCTGCCAGGCATCTGTGTGGGTGGCATCCCTGTCCAGTGCAGCAAGAAAGGAGGCAGCAAGGCAATCCCCAGAGGGGAAGTTGCCGCAGAAGCCCCCCAACCCCATTGCCTCTTACCTAGTCTGAAAGGCGGGTCTTGACCAGTGGCTCTACTCACCAGCATGCATGGCTGTTGAGCCTGGAACAGGATGGGGTGCCTCTGTCTCACCAACCGCTCCTGTCCCTGGTGTCCCTGCTTGGCGGTTCAACCTGGCGCATGATGGGGTGCCCATGGCTAACCAACCGCTCCTGTTCATGGGGTCCATCGAAAGGGGCCACCTCTGGCATCAGGCATATTTACCTTTTGGAGCTTCTGCTTAGGTCATTTCCTACACGGCTGGGGATTCTGGGTCCCTAGCCATCACCCCTGTGATCATCATGAGACCCAAATTTTCCAGAGGACCACTGGGGAGCTACTATATTTCCCCATTGTGGAAGTCTGGTTATGCTAGGCTGGGGAGCTCTGGGATTCAAACCACCAAAGGACAGCTCACCCTAGGACTATCAGGATCCCCACTCCAAGTTGGCTGAGGGGACCCAACCTGGCAGATCAGCAAGAATTGGCCCAACTAATACACATTGCTCTAAGCTAGGACACTCCACCCACTCCTGGCTGGCATAGTAAGGTAAAAAAATATCAACAATCAGAGGACACTCTGGGATGCTCCTCACCCCAGGGACATTATATAATGCACAACATTCTGTACTCTACTCCTTAAGGAGCACAACTTTGGCTGTGGACTACCTCCCAAGTGGAGGCAGCCATGAAGAGGAGAAAAGAAAGGAAGCAGTTAAGAGAAGAGAAGAAGCAGAGAACATCTCAACTCAGATAGAACATTTCAGTTAGCTTAGGATATCTCTTTGGAGCTGCAACACTAGGAAGTTCTCCCCTCAGAGCAGAAGAGAGTTGAGCAGAGCAGAGAGGACTTGTTACATTGGAACACTCCAACTCAGTTGGGAAGACTTCCCTGCCTCAAAGCTGCCAGAGCTGTGTGACGCCTGACTTCCTGAATGACAGGATAAGTTCCTATAGGGCACTCCTTCCAAAGAGCTGTGAGAGCTATGTGGCTCCTGCCTTCCAGAATATAAGGATACCCATGCCTTTGGAGTAGGTTTCCCCACCAAAGAAAGGTTTGGTCCCTGGGCTTCCAAATGCAAGGCCACATTTCCATTTCTGTCCAACCTGCATAAAAACACTATCACTGGGCTGCTACTCTTTTGCATCAGTTGTAAGCAGGGATAACAATGGAATTGAGAGATTGTGGCTTCTTGAGTACTTGGTAAGGTATTTTAGAGACTTCCTGGCCTCAGAGACTGAACTAAACAAGAGGGTCACTTTGTATTGAATTGCCTAGAAATCTTAAAATAAAATGTCCCCATGTCCTATCATAGAGGAAGCAGTCTCCCGTTGTCTCATGCTCTGATGTGAAAACCAGAATAAATGTGCATCGCTAAAACATTCTGGCTCACTACACCAATTTATGTAGAATTCCATGCTGCATTGAAATTATAGCCACATACTGGGCCCTCCTCTGAACAAAACCTCAATTTGCTGCCCACCAAATGAATCCCAGCTGAGTACACAGTCATTACTTTAGGCTATTCTGGCAAGAGATGAATCTTCCAGATAGAATAAATGGGAGGGAGGTGGTATTAAAGGTTGTACAACATTCTTATATCAAAGTAACTGAGACACTAGCTACTTGGAATGGCACCACTCTAATGACCTACACAATATAAGTAGAGAGAAGGGAACCTGCTTCTTAGCAAAAATAGAGTCCAGAGACCTCAGAAAGAAAACCAATGACTCAGGGCATGGAGGCATAATCAAGATTTTTCAACATGCAACAGCAACACTCTGACTTCAACATTGGTGCAGGACCCTCCGAGGTCATTGGGACACCAGGCTCAAGTGTGAGCCACAATGAAGTCTTCTCATGTGGTAATGACACTTTGAATTCAGGCTTTTAGAGATATTCAGATAGAAGAAGTTGAGCAGCTTCCATACAACATGGAACGCTGACCTCCTTAACCAGGAACTAATCTAAGAAATACCTTCAAATCTTGTTGAAGAAATGTACCCAATAGAAAACTCACCCTGCTATGGACATCTTAGCTTCCTACTCCATATTGATTAGTTTTTCCACAGACTGTACTTATGTCATCAGTTATCCCTGGCGTGGGTTCTCCTGCCAGCTCCAAGACAGATTCCAGGGCTTGGGCTGTGGCTTGACTGGAAGAACCACCACCAGCATATACTGAAATGAAAAGTTGTAGAGGGTACTGATCTTTAAAAGTAACTTATCCAAAGAAAACATTACATCTTACCTGTCCCATGCTTGTTGACCAGATGAGAAGGGACCACAAGAATCTCATTGGTTTGCCAGGCAACCATTATGATCTCACACGTTGTCACAATATACTACTGTTCTTAGTGCTACTAAGGCCCCACCTACTCATGACACATCAGTATATGTGTCTTTAGATCATCCACAGAGCATGTTTCTTTATGAGTTGGGAACTATTTATTTTTCCTATCACACTTTTACCTACAAACACTAGTATATAATACAACCAAGTGAATGCATTATTATGCCATTCATTATATTGATGAGCTCTTAGATATATTTCTTACTCCAATACCACCAGACTGGAGACTAAACAACATTCTTGTGCTTTTACCTTACACAGCTGCTCCCATCTCAAATAAAAACAAGTTCATCATATCCCCAGATATCCTCCTTTATTAGTGGAACTGGACCCAAGCAGCAAGATGCAATTCAGTGAAGTTGGTATTTGCATGTTTCTTCTTTTTGTTTTAGTATATATTTATTGAATAAAACTTAAAATTGATGCAGATCAAGTAAAGTGTGTCCACCACCAGAATCTAGTTTTATTATGAAAGTTTTCAGAAAAGAAAAACTTTCTCATCATTATTGAAGCCTTTTTGCACCACATTCATGCTGCATGTTTTGAAGTATTTAATTTGTTTTTATTACCTAATATAATAAATCCAGAACGTCTTTCGCCTTCCCTCCATGCCTCCCAGCTCCTTTCATCTCCCCTCTCTACCAGATATACCCCTTGTGCACTCTGCTACTACTCAGAAACAGAAGTCCTCCAAGGATTAAAACTCAGACAATGCATAGCACATACTGGTTTGAATACTTCTCCTAGCATACAAACACAGAAACACAGTGTGTGTGTGTACGTACAAACATGCGTGCGTGTACACACACACACACACACACACACACACACTACAGAAAATGTCATCCATCCTCAGAAACTCCAATACTCCCATAGATTTTGTGCCACAGGAAAGCAGGACAGACTTTTATCTCTGATATCTTAGGGAATTGGCATTTTCATTTGGAGAATGCTTTCATAATCCAACAGGCCTCCTAACTCCACCTCCTTTACAACTGAAACTGCAGAGGCTATCTTCTCACTATTCAGATCTTTTGTGATGCCCAGAGAAAAAGGCCAAAGTCTTGCTTCCTTGGAGATATCCTGTCCTAACTCTTTACCAATCAGAATTCAGAGAGCCTCTGTGTTGCTGAAAACTGAAGAACTTGCATGTTGAACTGCTCAGAGCTTTCACCAGGGACAGGCTATGGAACTAAATTTACAGATCAGCTGTTGTCCACATGTTTAGCAATCAAAGATCTTCTCTGCTCAGACACATGAGAAGCCAACAGAGCATACTTGAACAGATTCCTATTCTCTGTTATACAATCACCAACCTGGGAACCTGTCGATAGTTGTGACTGCATGGGACACTCTACCATAGACAAATAAATGCAAGGGGAAGAAGTAGATGTTCTGTTGTACATCAAGTACAAACATGCCTCACTCTACCATTTATTCTTCATCTTTTAAATCTTGGATTTCTCTCTGGGGAAATAACACAGTACAAATGCCCCAAGTCACTTCAGGGGCTCTCTGATCTATAGCCCCTACCATGGATTGCAAGTAGGCCTAAGTCTAGGTCTTCGTCTCTCATTAGAAATCACCTTGAGGAGAAGGCTTGCATTAACAGGGAAAACAATGCCTGGAAGACAATCTTAACACTGAATGCAGCTGTTCTCCTGGAAATCTTGACCATGGTGGAAATTGTTTGTAAAGGATAAACCAACACCTTTAAGAATATTGGATTGGATTCTCCACATGGGGACCCATCTGGCCAATGAAGGAAGAAATAAAAGATACTGTATGCCTACTGATGTGAATAATTCAGAGTAGAGTTACCTAAGAAATCATGTTTCCCCAAACCATTGAATCAAGGCAAGGCAGTGTCCAACTGATACTGTATAAGAAACATAGTAGATAGGAACCAAGTTAATCACCATTGCACTGAAGCAATCAGAGTAATTCAGAAGGTAACGTGCGCCACAGGGCAACTTACCTGAGTTCTTTTCATGGCAAGAAAGGAAGTGAGAAAACTGATGTGAAGAGAGATTAAAGGGACCTAGGCAAGATGGAACTTGCTTGAACTGGAGTAATCTGGAGGTGAATGCAGAAGAATCAGGAATTCAAGTTTATTTTCAGGAACAAAGTGAGTTGAGACCTGGGCTTCTTGACTTTCAGGGGAGTGGAGGGTATGAATGCAAGTGAGTGATTAATATTTAAGAGACCTAAGGACAACAGTGTTTAGAGTTGTGGTGGCCCATGTCACAGCAGTCATTAGGCAGAGTGAAATGGAGGTGTGTGAGATTCAGGGCAGCCTGGTCTACATAGGGAATTTCAGACAATCTAGGCCTACATACTAAGATCCTGTATCAAATAAAAGTGTAATGGATATAGATTGTTAGGTTCTCTTAAAATAAACGAATCATTTTTCTATGGCATTTTTAAGATTACCCCAGAATTTGAACATAACATGGTTAGTAGATGATGGTAAAGGATAATTCCTCATTTTATAAGATGTGTTAATGGCACTGTATGTACATGTGAAATCACTGTTTTTCATTCAAATGGTGCAAAAATTTTAGATGTTAAATGTAATGATGCATAATACTTTAATTTCAAAATCGTCTCAGTTTAATGGGAGAGACAGGTGGTATATGCCAGAAATCCCACTTCTATGTGTAACAGTCTTTCACAAACCCAGTTTAGTGTTGGGAAGCAAGTGCACATACTGAAATAAGTGGAGATGAAGTATTCCCAAAATGAAGAAAGGAAGTATAGAAATTCTGAGTGACAGGATGCATCAAAAAAGAAAGTTCATCTTCAAAAATGTATTTTCAGTCCACAGCTTGAAAATGAAAAAGTTTGAGATATGCAGAGAAAATTGCAAGTTTTTTTCCTACAAACCCTATTAATCTCAATCTAACCTTTTGTGTGTGTGTGTGTGTGTGTGTGTGTGTGTGTGTGTGTGTGTGTGTGTGCGTGCACACACATGTGGGGGAAGTGAGTATAGGTGTATATATTTGGTTGTGTATAGATGTACACAGGTGGTTGAGGTACCATAAAGACTAATCAGTGCTCTCAACTGCTGATACATCTATCTAACCTGAGGATATTTTTTATCTAATGCCAATATTCATGCTTTTCAGAATAAACAGCATCTGGAACTGAGCTGAAAAATACAATCTATGGAACCCCTTTTAGCAAACAGAGAAGATTTTCCCGGAATATTAAGTGTCTATATTTCTCATATCAAGTGTTTACCTCTGATATCTCTATGATTGCTCTGAAATGATGGGAAACAACCTCCCCACTCAATAATATTGTCAACAATAGTAATTTGTCACAGAGATCTATGTAGTATACAGAATGCAAAGGTGCACATAACAGTATGACCAACTCTGCCTTTCTCATGTAGTCATTAATGAAGTTTAATTGTAATTACTAGGTGTGTCCTACAGTAATCAATTAAGGAAAGTATTTTTCACTGTATCTCACAACGTTCCTGCATCTACTGTTTTGAATTTTCTACTGCAAAATGAGTTATATAATAGACCTGTGTCTCACAGCAAGGGCATGCCTGGTACTTTGGAAAAATCTAGTTAACTTAAAGGCTTCACTCCTCCCCCTGCAACACACCATGTGTCTGACCTTGCACAGTTGGCTAGGTGGAAAATTCATTTCCATCTTAGAGCAAACTAGATACCAAAAAAAGTAAATAAAATCAGTCACAGAAAATGTCGTTTAATGTGATGCTCATCTGGCTGTGGATTAAAGAGAGCCTACGGTTTCAATATCCAGTAAACTATGGGCATCGAGGGTCAGAAGATGGGCCAGAAAAGGTGGCTCAATGGTTAAGAATAACTTCTGCTTTTCCAGAAAGCCCAAATTTAGTTCCCAGCACCAACAATCCTTGGCTCTCAGCTGCTTTTAACTCCAGCAGCAGGGATTCTGGAGCTCACTTTTGGTTTCTTCTGTCACATACTTATGGCATATGCTCACTCAGAAATACACATATAAACAAAACTTAAATTCATAAAAAGAAAAGATTCCAAATGTGTTGAGCTTGTAGCTCAGTGCAAGACTACCATTCACAAAGCTCTGGGGTTGATCTCCAGCACTGCACAGACTGTGTATCATGGCACATACACATAAACCTAGGATTAGAAAGGTACACATAAGAGAATCAGGATTTCAAGGGCAGTCTCAGCTACATAAGGTCAAGGCCAGCTTTGAATATATGATACCTTGTTACAAAAGTAAATAAGGAAATAAATTAATCCAAGCACTGAAACCCAAACTGCATATTTTTATATTTTAAAAATCTCACATTCCAGTGTATTTGAACATATAAGGTCCTTCAGCTATCTATCTCATGAGGTGTCTCTTTGTTGGATATATACCCATGTTCTCCTTTATTTTTATCTGTCTAGATTTTATTACGATTAAACCACATGTACCTTCTATGTCTCAGTGACATATGGTCATGACAACAAATGATGCTCAACTGATGTGAAATAAGATTTTTTAAGCTCCAGAATTTTGTATACTTATTTCATTATGAAGTAAATAGTGGGAAGCTGTGACAGAAAGGTAAATTCCACTTCTATTTTCAGCATCTAACCATGAGAATTAAGTGTTGTGAAGCCAAAGGAGATACTATCCCTGTAGCTGTAGAATCTGGACTGTTATCTGATATCTGTTCAACATCAAGAAGGTCTGTATTTCCAACAGATTTTGCCCTCAGATTGCTTGGTAAGAGATGAGTCACTTCAGGTGTAAAGAATTACCAATGTGAGCAACATCAGAAGGGATGTGTCACCCAGACAAGAGCCAGTGTATTATTTCAGCAATAAAGGCACTTGCTGCAAAGCTTGATGACAGAATATTTAAAATCAATTTCCCAAACAAGAGAAATTTCAAGAGACAAAATCAATTTTGTTCTAACTTAGAGTAGAGTAGAGTAGAGTGTTTGGCTAGTACATACCAGGACTTACATACTTCACAAAGTTTGTACAGATAAATAAGTCAACAAAATCATTGAACAAAATTTACAAAATAGAACGAGATGCGTATAAAAGTACAAGAAGCTTATAGAACATCAATTAGCCTGGAACAGAAAAGCAAGTCTTCTTGCCACATACAAATGAGACCACTAAACATACAAAACATACCAAGAATACTAAAAGCTGCAAGAGATATCAACAAATAACATACAAAGGCAAATCTATTAGAATTATACCTAACTTCTCAATGGATATGTTAATGCCTATCCCTAAACAGAAAATCTGCAGATTCTAAGAGAACACAGATGTCAGCACAGATTACTATTTCCAGGAAAACTGTGAATTATCATAGACAGAGAAACCAATATATTTCATGGTAAATCCAAATTCTAACATTACGTATATACAAATCCTACCCTACAGATGGTACTAGAATAAAAAAATCCAACCCAAGGAGATTAACTACAATCAGAAAGACACAGGAAAATAATCTCACACCATCAAATTCAATACAAGGGACACACACACACACACACACACACACACACACACACACACAAACACACACACCACAATGATAACTACAAATTAACAGGAACTAAGTATCATTGGTCATTGATATCCCTCAATTTAATGTTGTTAATTTCCCCAACAAAAAGTAACAGAATCATAGAATGGATTTAAAAACAGAATCCTTCTGCTGCATACAGGTAACACACCTCAACCACAAAGTTAAATATTACCTCAGAGTAAAGCATTGGGAAAAGATTTACCAAGCGAATGGACTTAAGAACCAAGCTGGTGTAGCCATTCTAATACTCACCAAATTAGACTTCAAATCACAATTAATCAGAAGTCATGGGTAAGGACACTTCATATCCATTAAACAAAAAATGCACAAAGATGACATTGCAATTCTTCACACCTTTGTCCCTAACACAAGGGCACCAACAATTGTAAAAGAAACAATGCAAAATTTAAATAAACACTTTTGACCCTCACACTCTGATAGTGGGAGATTTCAATACCCCAACTCTCACCAACTGATAGGCCATCCATACAAAAAATAACTGAGAAATATTGGCACTAATAGATGTTAAAAACTAAATGGACCTAACATATATTTAGAGGATATTTCATCCCCACACAAAAGAATACATCTCTTTCTCACCATCTCCCAGAACCAGCTCAACAATTGACCACATTCTTGGACAGAAAGCAAGCCTCAATAAATACAGGAAAATTGAAATAACCCCCAGCATGCTATCAGTTCACCATGGATTAATGCTCAACTTCATCAACAGCAACAGCAGAAGGCCTACAAATTCATGGAAACTCAACAACTCCTACTTAATGACATGTTGGTCAAGACAGAAATGAAGGAAGAAATCACAGACTTTCATGAATTCAATGAATAGGACTCTAAAACATATCAAAACTTATGATACAGAATAAAAGCTATGATAAGGCAATAATTCATAGTACAAAGTGCTTACTAGAAAAGACTTCATATACTAGAAAATTAAGAGCATATCAGAAAGCCCTAGAACAAAAATAAGCAATAACGCTGAAAAGAAGTAGATGTAAAGAATTAATCAAACTGAGGGCTGAAATCAATAAAATAGAAACCAAGCGTCTAAGTAAAGGATTCTCGACAAGAAGGCTCTCCTAGGCTAACATTTGACACATACAGCATCAAGAGAGTGTTATTTCATAGCTGCATATACAATGGAAGGTAAGCAAAAGCCTCAGGAGGACACTCACATGTCACTAGAGTTCTAGGCAGAGACTGGCCTTCCAATATTGCAAAAGAAGACTCCCTTGGTGAAAATATGGCAAAGCAAAATGGCGTCTGTATGTACCTGTGATAATCCACTTGCTCAGGTCTGACCTCTGAATCAGATGGGTGATAAGAAAGGCCATCCCAAAACTTTCATCTTCTTGCCCATGGATCAAGGCTGGTGCCATCAGGAAAGCTGTCATGTGAATTCATGTGGATGCTGCCAAACTTCATCCATAGCAGGAGCCACCAAAAGTCACAAGAATCCACCTACAACTTCACCTGAAGAGGCAGGCAGTGCACAACCCTGTTGTCAGGAAAGGATATATCTAAAGAAGAGACTTTTCATTCCAATTACTCCCTGGCCTATCACGTAGTGGGCTTGGACCCAATCATAACTGTCTCCTGGGCATTGCCAGGCAACACTTAGGAACTATGTGCAGGTGTGATATAACCTATCTCCACTCCCCAGCCCAACAACCCACCCCCAACACACTTAACTAGAGGGCATGACTCAGGATACTCGGCTTTCTTTCCTTTCTCTTAAGTCAACAAGGTGCTTTCAAATATGGATCACTCTGTGTCCTTTGTAGACACATACTTCTTCATGTGGCCAAGGCTAGGCACCTAGGTAACTCAGAGCTCTATGAAGTGATTCAGTAGATCTCGTGGCATCTAGACACAAAACAAAATACACATGCCTAAGTGGTTCTACTAGGATGCCCGCAGCACAACCACACCCCTGCCCAAAACAGTAACTTCATACCAAAGTAAGGCATCCTCAGAGAAAACTATTGTGGTTCCTTTACCCTTTTCTCCATTGTCCTAGAACCAAGGACCTGGAGTGAGAGGCCAAAGAGTTGTCATGTGAGAGAATGGATTTGATCACCAAATTACAGGCAAATATACCAACAATTTCACAGGAAATTTCCTCTCATTCTCTGTCTGTATCTCTATCTATCTATCTATCACTTTCTGTCGCATCTCTTTCTTCCTTTGGCCTCTTTATCTCCCTCTCTCATGTAGACATTCATAGCTAAAGCATCCAGGGCAGATATGCCTGTCTGGATACCAGATGATATAACATGTTCACTAGGGAAATGCTTTACACAATTCCACAGGAACCATTTTTTCCATGAGCTCAGAGTCTACAGAGGCCCAGCTCCATGGGGATGGTAGCCCCTAAAAAGATCACTTTCCCTGAGGAAAGGAGACATCCCAACATTTATTTCCATCTCTCCCTCTCTGTCACACATCCTTGAGGCAGCCTTTCTGATGCTGAAAGGGCGGTCCCTCAGGCTGGACCTGAATTGAGTTCTCAGTTGTGCCAGACCAGTCACTCCTAGGGAGTGGTCCTGTCACCTTTAATGCTGTTTTCATGGCCTGGGTTTAATTGATTGAGCCACAAGAACTCATATGAATCCAAGGATGAACCCAGACATTATGCCTACATGAGCTTGTGCTTAAGGTTGGGTCCCCAGAGGGTCTCCCCTAAAAAAAACCCTTTCCTTCCCAGACAACTCTGAATTGACCACTGAGTTCAAAAGAGAACACAAAAGAAAGAAAAGAAAAAAAGAGAGAAGAGGTGGCAGAAAGAGAGGAGAGAGGAGAGAATGAGGATGGTAGAGACTGAATGAAATGGATAAAACTCACAGGACCACAATGAGTATGTGGCCCTGATACTCTGATCACATCTTAGAAGAGATGCTGGCACGGTGTGAGCATCTGAGAAGTGAGGTCTGGGTGCTACTGTTGATACTCACCTGAAATTTAGCAGCCAGTGGGTGACATTATGAACCCTGGCTGTCATGTGGAATAAGTTTCCCTGCCTAAACCCAGATGAAGCCTCAGTTGCAGAGTTCCTTGCAAAGAGATCCCCAATCCCTACAAACACATCTACCTACAGTCCTGGGAGACTGTGCTTCCTGCTTGCTGTATGACAACCTCATGGCACCTAGCCTGCACTGGGGCAGGATTCAGCCTCAAGAATTAAGGATCCCCTGGACCTGCTTTCTCACACACTTCACTTGGGCTAACAAGGCTGCAGGAGAGTCAAGCCAGTCCTGTCCAGCCAGGACCAGAGGTGCTGCTTAGGGAGCTGGCACTGTACAGAGATGCTCAGATACCCACTGGCAGGATCAGGGAAACCCTTCCACTTGACAACAGTTGTGGATCAAAATGCCAAATAATTCATGCCATGGGACCACTCCCTCTCGCCTTTTCTGTGCAAAAATACAACACAAACGAGCTACCTCTAGACTCCAAGAGGCAGCGAAACTCATACAACAAGATTGGCCCAGAGATGGATCTCTAGATGCAGTCTACCACAGAGGAGGCTACCAGGTTATGTAAGCATGCAGGTAGGTGAGGGGGTTTCAGACAGGGGTGGGTGGGGATGAGGATGGGTGGTAGTTTCAGAACCTGTGAATCAAAGAACCCAGAACTCAGGAGTTCCTCACCTGCAGTGTCCTGAGTCACTTCACTCAATTAAGGGTGTGAGGAGGTACAGAAGATGTGGCCTAGACACTCAAAGGAATGCTCCAGAATACCCATGCCAATCTGCAACACAGGAGAATTGCCTCAAACACAAAAACATGGTCTTAGGAAACAAGGGCTGTACACTGTCCAATTGTAGCCTAACCTAGACATCACAAATTGGGTGTTCCCTTAGATCATAGGGAATCCTCCTTGACTCCACCTAACATAATGTTCACTAATACTGCCACTCCAGATTTGGGTGTGTTGACACGTTGTGACCCTGGCCACAACCAAGCTTCCAGGTCAAGGCTGTCTGCCAAGAATGCCCTACCCTGGAGGTCCTGGGGTGGTAAGTCAGTAAGGTAGTAGTATCACAAAACTCTACATGCATGGAAAGATAGGCAGAAGTCTCAGAAAAGACAACCATAAGCCTCAATCAGGATTTAGGGTCAGAATCACATTTCCACCTAGCAGAAGAAGTGTCAGTAATGGACAAAGGACAAAACCAGAGCCATTTATGCGTACCTTTGAGAATCTAGTTGCTTATGATTATAGCTTTGATTTAATTTTTAATAAAAAATACTGTTGCATGCACAAGTCAACAAATAACAGATTTTTCTATTTTTATTTTTGTAGAAACTCTATTTAAAATAGAAATCAAGAGGGCTGGAGAGATGGCTCAAAGTTTAAGAGCAATGGCTACTCTTCCAGAGGAACAATCAATTAGAGCACCCATATGGTGCCTGAAAACTCCCTGTAAGTCCTCTTCTAGGGGACCTGACATCCTACACAGATATATATACAGGCAAAACACCAATGTACATAAAATAAAAATAAATAATTGGAAAAAATAGAAATCAGGTATTTTATAATATGGAAATTTTCTGCTTCAGAGGACATTTATTGGATTTAAAGTAGAAGACTGTTTCAAGGTCAAATGTTTTACCCATCAATTAATTAAGCAGTTGTTATGAAAATTGTTTAAATCATATTAAAACACTTAAATCTAAGAATTATTACATATAGTACATATAGAAAAAGGGAATTGAGAAATATAAAAGAAACAGATAAGTCCATGTGGTATGTTATAGAAAATTATATCACTGTTTGTATTACTGATTGGGTAATGAGAAATTTTTTTTCAGTTATATATATATATATATGTGTGTGTGTGTGTGTGTGTGAGAGAGAGAGAGAGAGAGAGAGAGAGAACGTGTGTGTGTGTTTCTATGTGTTTCTTTTAATATACAGATCTTAATTGATTTGTACTTACTGCGCAAGTTCTGTCTGACTGAAACCACACAACAATCCCTACTTATTTAAAGCATTATTACTGAATTCCTTATTCTGAAAATGCAACTTGCACCATCTTTATTAGAACAACATCTTCTCACTAGTTATACTCAACTCACCAAATATTTATAGAAAGGAATATCCTAGTAAGTTATTGATAATGACACCTTCTGTACATTGAGAACATGTGTTCAAAATAATATCCTTATAAGTGAATCCTGTAGTTCTGTGAAGATTGCTCAGTGGATAAAAGCACTTGCAGTAAAACCTTATGACTAAAGGCCTAAAGGGCACATGTGTTAGAAAGAGAGAACTGACTATTGCCAGCTGTCCTCTGACCTGCTTGTGAGTCCTACAGTATGGCAGGATACACAAACTGCACCCAACAAATATAAAAAAATATTAAATTAAAAAATAAAGTTAAACCTCCAATATTTTAAATGTTATAATGTTAGATATTCTTATCTCTGATTACAGTATGAAAACCTTCACTTTGCAGTACCAGCTACTATAGGGAAAGAAAATTATATCAACCCTAAGTCTACAAACTTCCTATACACAACATATTATAAAGGTTTAGTGCCAGGAATGTTCAAGTTCTTGTCATCTACCATGTGCTAGTAGAGTTAACACACATAATTAGCAAGCACTAAAATTTTATAAAAAAAAAATTAGGCACTGTAGGTTGAAAACCAGCATTCTGGCAGTCTAAGAAAATGATTGAAAATATATTTTTGGTAAGAATATGCTAAGTAGTTTAAATCCTTGGTAAACAAAGGGGCTAACAGTCTCAACTATGTTTTACTATACTTAAATTGAACATTCATGATTATATTAGAATGACTTTTTTTTGAATAATAAATATTAATATAAATGTATTATCCCATTTTCTTTTCTTAAACATTGGTAACTTTGGAGCATTTCTAAGAGTACACCCTAAGAGTTGTACTCTTGAGTTTCACTGAATCACAGTGACATACTCTCCCTTCTCAATAGTTAACAATCTAAATAAATAGAATTTCTTTCTTTTTTGGGTACTGTTGGCACACACCTTTAATCCCAGCACTCAGGACACAGAGGCAGGCTTATATCTATGAGTGTGAGGCCAGTCTGGTCTACAGGGTGAGTTTCAGGACAGCCAGTTATGGCATGGAAATCATGTCTTGAAAAGTCAATGGTTTTTTTTCATTCCTAGAAATCCTACTAAGAAGGCAACGTGACTTTGGGGACTTCCAGAAAGAAGACACAAAGTCCTTGCAACATGAGGATGATAATGTTGAAATTGAAGAAATGAGAAATTATCATCACTTAGAAATCTGAAATAATTATACAGTATATATTATTCCCAACACTGTACCCTGAAAAAATGTTCTAAATGTGGCTTCTACTGTAATAGCACTAGCAACATACAGATATTTAAAATGAAACTTAAGTTAATTGGGTTGAATGTTACTTCAATGAAGTACCAGTGGCCTATCATATGGGAGATGCTAGGTTCAAATTCTGGTACTAAGTACAGAAAATTAAATTACAATATAATTAAAATCGGCACAGAGATCCAGAAACTCTTTCTCCCTCCTGGTCTCTGTGCCTGATCCCGCTTAAACCTATGATATACCAAGGCCACCACAATGGATAATGAAAAATCATAGTTAGGCTTGGGCTGAACCTCAGTTTCAGCACACTTCTTCTCAGGGGTCTTCATTACACAAAAAAACTATCGGTGATTAACACCAAGTAAGAACACAGTGTATGCATCTAACTTGCCATCCTGTATTCTTTTACAAAGACTTCCAACATGGCAAAATTGGAAAGTTATTTCAAGGAAAGAGACAGAAACCGAGGAAAAGCAAAGAGATGTATTTACTTGTTTTTTTTTTTTTTTGAAAAGACACCACGAAACTATACTACAGCAACAAAAAGGAAGTTGGATAATGAAGTTACTCCTGTCTTTAAATATGCTTTGAGAATGTTAACATTCAAAGAAAAAGGAAAAAAAAATATGAGAAAGAAATGGCTTAAAACTGAAGAAATACAAGAAGAAAAAAACTGATGTTAAAGGGGAAAAATTATTTTCTTGAAAGTATAAGTGATGTTAGAGTATTTCAATAAGTCAGAACAGCACAAGATAAACATTTAAACTCATTTCTGTAAAGTAGCAAAAGGATGGGAGAATGATGTAGCTGAAACATCTGCTACACACTGATAACCTGAGTGGATTTAGATAAAGTTAGATGACTAGACAGAGGTTCCTATCGCCTAACATTGCTCCATAGGGGTCCCTTATGATACTCCCTCTGTGTCACAGAAAGATTTTCCCATAGAGGGCTTTTCTTTCCCTATATATCAGAGCTATTTTTTGGCTGAGGTAATTTGTAGCTACACTCCCTGCTTTACCTGATGCAATTTGCTTAACATAGTAGAACATGTTATTAGTAATTACTTATACATTACTAATAACTAATATTTCTAATAACTATGTGAAGAAAACTCTCTAACATCTCAATGATTCATTTTACAGCTATGGGAGTTTGCATCATTAAAAAATACAAAGGACTGCAATGTTTTCCAGAGTTTGCTTTGATAGTAATACAGAAAATCAAAGAAAGACGTCTTTGTTTCTCCTTTTCTTATCAATAAAGAGATTATTCACTTATCATTTCTAAATATGAACACGATCCAATAAATTTAGCCTCAGATCTCAATGGTTAAATATATCAAGTATAATAAAATTAACCAGTACTAAATTAATTACACATAACTCTCCTTTTATTGCAATCATTCCCTACATAGCCCACACTCTTCCTTTCTGTAGTAGAATGTGTATTGTAGCTACTAGTCTTCTATATTTATATGCTGCCATTATTCCAGAATGTTTTGATTAATATATTTAATTACATAATATTTTCTTTCTAATACATTAATTCCAATATTCATGCAAGAAAGGCATTAACTACGATAAGTAAAATATTCTTTTATGCATGTGAATGTCTCATCATATATTTTGTTTAAAGTTGAACCCTAGAACTTGCAAATGTTAGGCAAGCTTTCTAATGATAAGCTGTATCATCACTCCAACTATGAAATTGTTCTCATCATGTGTTTGTCTAAAGTAAAATGGTGTGACTTTAAAGTTACTAAGTTCGGGTGTAAACTTTAAATATTAAAATATCTACTTTGAAAGACTTAAAACTCCTATTTTTATGTATAAAAACTGTAAAATATGGTCAAAATATAGCCATTTAAAAATATGATGTGTGACATGGAGAGACAAGAACGAATTCTGTTTCAGAATATTTTACCATCTACACATACAGGAACTTCAGTGGGAGAAGATGTCACAGCAAGATCTCCCAGAAATAACTAAATGAGTGTACCACCTCTCAGAATGAACAGGCAAAGGCTTTAAATAGATTTGTGTTTAAGGGTAAAATAAATACCTAAGAATGAAATAACAGACCTTAATTAGGTTCATGATTTATTTAATCATGTACTCTACATTTTGTTACCATAAAACTAAAAGTGCTATATAAAGAAAATTTTAAGAAGTTTCTGCTTAGCTGCACAGAAAACAGCTTCACAAAACAGGTTATGTCTGAATCAATAGAAAAAAAGACAAAAATGGGCTGAACAGGGGTGGGGGAAATGTCCCACCTACATCAGATTAACTTTTGAAACCCAATGAGCAAAAATTAGATGTAAAATGCTTTCTGGAATTAAACTATTCATTCTGAAAAATGAGAATCTTCATTTGACTTGATAATTTTGAAGCCACACAACTTTCAGGGTCCATACTGTATGACTCAACTATTAACACTTACATTAAGCAAATTACAAGCAAGGCATGGTATCATAAGCCTATAATTACAGTAGTTGGGAGGAAGAGGCAGGAGATCAGAAAGCCAAGCACACAGTTTTGGCTAAATAGAGAGTTTATTCTGGCCATCAGATGGTGATTTTGTGATAACAAAGACACTCTCTGACTGACACAAAGTGCTGACATTCTGCACAAAGTTTGTTCCAATAAAAATGAAAATATTTCATATCATTCAAATATACTTACACATTCAATGAGTAAGCAATGTGTTCTTACTATATGCCAAGTATAGGGACTTTTAGTATTCAAAAGCACATAGTTGTACTGCGGTTTTGTAGCATCATCTAAACTCCTCTCATTTCAAAGAAAGGGGTTTTAAGTATGCAATGAGGATAATTTCCCTATTCTTTTCCTCTAATCTATCCAAATTATTTGATTTTTGCCTTTCTGGCTCCCACTGCTTTTTCTTTTCACTGACTGCTGCAAATCCCTATGTCTGTTTATACAACACATTCACCCAGGGTTCTTGTCTCCGCTCCTCAGAATGGAAATAAAAGGACACAATAAATGGCAAAATAATTAGTTAGACTCTCTGTGGTCTAAAATAATAGAAAACATATTTTATCCACAGAGTCTTTCTCTTTGAATACTGTCTAACTTTGAAAAGACCTAATTAAACTTGCCTAATGCTGAAGAACTTGGATCTACAGCCTGTGTAGGGTAGGTAGTAAGATGGAATCTGGAGGGCTCCTAACTCGTAGCATTTTAATTAACTTGTATGTATGTTAAATACACTACGATGTCCTATTACCACATCCAAGAATTAGGGCACTAAAATTGAAAACAAACCAAACTCTACAACAACAGCTGAACTTACCACGGTTATTTCTGTAAGAGAATTCTATAAATAATGCGGAAAAGTATCATACCATGGGCTCAGGGGATTAAAATATTTAAAGGGCATTTGGACTGTTATCTAATCGATAACACAGTGTGTGTGTGTCTGTGTGTGTGACGGAGCTAATAATCTAAGGTTGGAATGGTCGCACAACATCTCAAGGTTTGTCAAAGGCTATCTTTTCTGGAAAATCTTCCTCCTGCTGAACTGAGCTCTAGGGCCACGGACAAACCCAATGCTGCCCAGTCCCCTTGCCCTGCACTCCCCCTCAGAATCCTCCCCCAGCTCCATGGTCACTGGAAGTCCCTACTTAGGTCCCTCCCATCCCTTCACACCAAGGAATTAGGGAGACATCAAGGCAGTGTCTGGACAGGAGGCCACCCTGTGGCCCCCAGTGGCCATGGGTGCTTGCTCTCTCACTCTGCCCCCAGCAGCTCACTCCCATGGCCAGTTTTGCCTCCCTCCCTTCCCAGAACATGCATGCAATCCTACCTGCCTGAGGCCGGTTTTCCTAGGAGCACAAAACTCAGCCCTGCTGCTCCACTCACCGCAGCCCCTCAGTGCACCACAGAGAACACTTCCTTACTTGCCTCTGCCCCAGGCCTGTATCCAAGGATCCTAGTGAGAATGGATGGGCGTGTCCTTGGTGAGGTAAATATGTTTGGGAGGGCTTATCCAGGGGTGGGCGTGTCCTTGAGGGCAGGTCAACTTGACTCAGGACCTTGGAAGTGCAGGAGCATGAGCAGCTGACCCAGGCCCAAGCTTTACCCTTACTTTTTGTAGCAACTGGAAAGCCTCACTTTCAAGTTCACTTCACACATGAAGGAAAGCTCTCTACCACCTAGCTATATTTGCAGGCCTTCCAAAAGTTAACAGAAAATAAAGTATGGTATAGCCATTTTTCAAACTTGCAGCTCCAGATCAGGAGCTGTTAATTTTAGTCATTATATCATATTTAATACTGATTGTTTGACTTAGCAGTTTTTGACAGTAATTAAGAGTATGGGGAGAGTCATATATAGAAAACGCAGTCTTGCTGCATAGGTTCTTCTCCCTGGGCTCTTAAGATCTTTAGTCCCCCCTCATCTGTGATGTTTGCTTAGCCTTAGGTGAAAGGGTGTGCTGTAGATATTTCAGGTGAGGCTAAAAGCAACATGATAAGTGATTCTCTGCATGTTGATACATTGTGGCTTTCTGTGATGGTCTCTGCTTTTAAAAGAAGTTTCTTTGAGGAGGGTTGAGAGCTACGTTTATCTGTGTGTTCAATGATAAATACGATGAAACACTGTCAGACATTAGACTATTGTAAGAAACCCATAATAGCAATTTCTTCTTTAAGCACTATGGTCAGATCTGCCACAGACACGTGGTTGAGTTTACAGTGCCAGACACTGTCAACAATGGTTTCATAAACAAGACCTGAATAATGACAAAATGCCGCCAAGGATGGGGGGAATCTCACAATGTTTTGCCTATCCATGAAGAACTACAGGCAATTAATGAGTGCTGAGAGAGAGAGAGAGAATTGGTCTTACCCGGGAACAAGCCCCATAATTGATTATCCAATAGCAAATAGTTGTCTCTAAAATCATAACTATACAAGCAACAATAAATAGACTCCAACGGTTGTATTTACAATTTATCAAATTATACATATATAACAATAATAGTTAAAGAAAAATAATCCATAAATTTGATACAGAGGAAGGAGAGGAAACACATGATGGGCTAGAAAAGGAGAAAATTATGTTATATATATAAATATATATCAACATTATAGAGAAAAATGCATGTAAATTTACAAGTATTTGAAAGAAACTAGGGCTCCAATGACATAAAAATAATAAATATACTTACACAAAGAGAGAAAACTAGATATCTCTGACATGATGCTTGTGGAGATATCCAGATACCTGTGGAATGCCATGGTGCCTGGGGGGTTGCCTGAGTTCCCGTGCTGTATCAGGTTGCCTTTGTGAAGTCCAGGTGGCTGTAAGATATCCAGATGCCTACCTGATGTGTAGATGCCTAGATGATATAGTACCTGCATGATATCCAGGTACCTGTGTGAACTCCAGTTGGCTTAAGGATATTTGGGTGCCTGCAGGATTAGAGAGTACCTAGGGGAAGACATGATGCATGTGGGTTGTCTGGGTGTATTTGGTATGTCATGGTGCATTCAGTGTGGCTGAGTGTTTGGGCAACGTCTGGATCCTTGTGTGTTTGAGAAGTGAGGTTCAATTTCATATTGATCTTTGTCTTCCTTAATCTGAGTGTAAAGTAAGACAGAAAGTTGTTAATGATCCCAGCTTCCTGCCACCAGCAAAAGCCAAGGTTATTTCCATAAAACGTGCTCCTGCCATACAGGCTTAAGTAAACTTTCTTTCTTTCTTTCTTTCTTTCTTTCTTTCTTTCTTTCTTTCTTTCTTTCTTTCTTTCTTTGTTCCTTATTTTCTTGATTTTGAGAGCATGGGGTTCAAGAGTAGATATGGGAAAGTGTGTGATCAAGATACATTGTATGAAACATATCTACTTATAAAATTATTATGTTGGGGGAAAAACAATAGTGGCAAGCCACATATTGCTTATATCCCAAAATGGCATCCATTCCACACAGTTGCTTTAAGATTACCAATGCACAGATTTTTAACTACCAGCCCTTGTATGAGTTTTAAGTTACCTTATTTCACAGAGTTTATAGATTTTCTTTTTGTTTTTGGAGACAGCGTTTCTCTGTTGTAACTCTGATTATTATGGAACTCAATTTCTAGACTAGGCTGGCTTCACACTCACAGAGATCCACCTATCTCTGTCTCTTGAATGCTAGATTTAAAGTCATGTGCCAGCAATTCGTGGCAATTTTATAGATTTTTAACTAAACCAAATAAAACTACAAATCTCGTCTTGACAGAGGTTCACATAAACCTAGTATTTTCTTCTTTTGTTTTTCGCTCATCTTTCTCTCACAGTGTCAGTTAGCTCCACTGAGAGGGAATATAGAGACATTCCATCCTGTTTGGGTCTGAGACAATAAGAGCCATAATCCAATTACAGAGAACCTAGCTTTTCAATACTGGAGAACAGCATAAAACAATTTAATTTTATCTATACCCAAAAGACATTTATATCCTTGCAAACCTGAAACCACTGGACAGAAAGTTCAGAGGTAAATTCTGAGACCTGACCAAGAATGCATCATGGTAGCAGTGCTAGCTGGCAGCTGGCAACATCGGAAAGAGAAAAATGTAACCAAGTAGCACAGATCCCAGAAATCCTGTACACTTAAAGAGCAGTCAGAAACAAAATATGCTGTGGGCAACATCATTCATACGGAACCTGATCCATTTCTGCATGGTATGTTTACAACAAAACTTGGAGAAATACCAGAATACACAGATCCATTCATGAAAAAAAAACAGACAGAGAAATATTTCCAACAATAAAACAGAGGCAAAATTTTCCCTCCCAAACAAAGAAAAAAGATAGATTGGTCTTTCCAACCAAAGTCAGCCAGGAAGATGCTGGTATCCTGCTATTTATCTGGACAGAAGAATATTTAGGATCTCACATTGGAGAAGTGAGCTTACAGATTACAGGCATTTTTCTTTTATGTATCACTTAAGCATAGTAAGAAAAACTTAAAACATAACTATCTCTCTTACATAGGCATTTGTTTGAATGTTGGGTCCCCTGTTAGTAAAAGTGCTTTGGAAGAATTAGAATGTGTGACCTGGTTGGAAGAGATACAACACTGCAGTGGACATAAGTTCTCAAAAACACATACTAGGCCCAGTTCCCCATTTCTCTGCACATCAAGATATCCTACGTTGAGCTACTGAATAAAGAATTTCCACAGTAAAGAAACAAAAATAGCCATTCTGTAGGTGATAAGGTAAAAATTGATTCCTATCAAAATGATCTACTAGGTGACCGGGGAAAATTGTAATGGTTATATGGGAACTGGATGATTGGAACCTATGACCATGGGTGAGGCTTGTGAACAAGAACTGAAGGATCCTAAAGGATCCTAAAGGCTAGCATTGATATCACCATGTTAATAGATACCAGAATCATATGTTAATGGCAGAGCCTCGTGTCTTTTTCCAGAGATAAGGAGAATGGTTTATGGGGGCAACAGACAGCTACTGCTCTAAAAATTAGAAGCTTGTGCAATTCCTGGTATGATAACTATGCAGTAGTCCTCTAAAATTCTAAATAAAATCCCTCAATTAAATGTTTTTATTTTTATGTGTTTCGTGAAAGTTGTCTTAGCCAGTGCAACCGAACAGAGGAAGATAAACTCTCTTAGCCTTGGTCAAAATATCTAAAAAGAGATTTTCATATCTGCTATTGAGTTTCTGCTATTGACATTTTTGTTTGTTGGTCTTTCATTCCTGGTGGGATTTTTAAAATAATTATGTGTATTACTACTTTGTTTCAATATTTTTTGTCTTATTGGTTTTTTTGTTTTGTTTTGTTTTGTGTCATTGATGATATGTGTGTTTATGTATGTGTCTCTATTCCTTTGTTTGTTTGATTTTAATGTTAGTCCATTGATTTGGATTAATTGAGAAGACCTGACTGTATTTTTGTATGGTAAAACCATAATCACATTATAGTGTGGGAAAAAATTCTTTGAAAGTATCAGGTACAGGACCATGAAAAATAAACATCTCTGCCTTGAGGCTGATTAAATCATTCTAGCTTTTGGACCAAACACACACTGTCTCAGTTTTAAAAAGTGAATGCACCAGCCCTACATTTAACCTTTAACTATGAGCTTCTGAAGGACTCTGGATGATGGAGAATTACTGCCTTAATTTTGTAGCTACAACACCACCAACCAGAATTAAACACATACAAAACCAAACAGCACAGGTTAATCTCAACCCTTCCCATAATACCATAGCATTGGGGGATGTTACTTTAAATAGAACTGTACACATTGAATGAATAAGTGAGACAATAGGGATACTACTAACAAAATTTATGAAATAAGAGTTTGTTTAATGCTTTAAGTCAGATTAAAAATCAATGTCAACTTTTATGAGATTGTGCAGCTTGTAAAGGCACTTGTTGCCAAGTGAAATAACCTTGTTGAATTTCAAAGTAAAAGGAAAAAATAAACTCAGTAATGCTGTAATTTAAATTCCCCATGGGTTTCAAGCCACAGTCATCATTCTTAGAACATTGTTAAATAGGTAAATAATTACACAGATGTAGAAATAATACAAACAAAGAGTATCTTTCACTTTTCCAAAATGTTGCCAAAATGGTAATGAAGTATTTTATTACACATATGGAAGACATAAATATCAGCAATGGAACAATCTGATTCACTTAAACACACATACACATCTACACACACAAAAACACACACACAGAAAAACAAAACAAAAAAGCCTATGTTTTCACTGACTCTTCATTATAAGAACTTGAGTTTGACTTTCACCGAGTAATTATTATTTCTGTTGTTTCTGTATAATTTCAGATAGTAAAATATAAAAGTCTTTCCAGAACTTTTAATTCAATACCTACTATGTAACACTAAAACTGAGACTAGTAATCTAACAAATGCTAAATGCTAATTCTAAATCCTCTTTTGCTGAAGGCATTCATCCACATAACCACATTTCTACAATACGTATTCTAAGAATTGTCAGTAATGATGGATCTTCTAAATCATATCAAAAGAAACTGAAATCCTGTGGAAATCTTATAACATTTTAGGAAAAACAATATTCCTGAACATGACATTGGATAAAATATACATATTAGTAAAAGTGAATTACAGAGCAATGAATCTCTGAAACAGTGAGAACATGTATATGTAAATATAGTTTATTGCCAAATGATAAGAAAATAAGAAACCATTAAGAACAGTCTACTTGTTGATATTTAATGACTATAATTGAATAACAATAAAAATCGTCAACTTATACTTTTCTAAACTTAAACAAATACAGAACCAACAAGAAGAGAACAACAATTATAACAGGAACAAAGGAATGTCTGTATTTTTGATGACATCTTCAGGAGGTAACAGCTATCTGATAACCATTCTCACGTGCTGTGTTGTCCTTGGTTTCCTCAGCTACTGAATGTTCTGTTCAACCATTCAGGTGTGGAAAAAAAGGGATGAGCCTGCTCCTTATCAGTCAACTTGATAGAAAGCTGATGATTCGGGTTCCATATACTGTTTGATACTATTAGGCTCTGATGCTCCAAATTAGAGTGGGGCAATGCTATCTTGATGAGAACTGCAAAGACCGAATCCCCTTTGATCGCAGTGTGCAGAGTGGAAGGTCTGATGTCTCCTGGTAAGAAAAGAAAAGACAGGTCATTTTGTATAGAGATTTTGGGATAGAATCCCCACTGTAAATAGACTAAAGACTTTGCGGCAGGAGGTGATATCTGAGGCCCAATTAGACAGAAGATGCTTGTCTGAAATACACTTTGTAAGGACAGGCATATGTTAAACCCTGTATGTACAGGTCCAACCTCCCCCAACCCCAGAGATATAAGTCTTGGGGTTCAGAGGTCAGAAAAGAAAGATATTAGGTATTCCTAGAGAGTTCAGGAATGTTCATGCTCCTATAGACTGTACGAAAAATGCACAGACAACATATCAGAGGGAGACTGTTTAAGGACCACTTGGGCAGTGAGTGAAGGTCTGGGCTTCCTTTCTTATAATAGAGAAAATATATTTTCAGGTCTGTGTCAGAGTAGGAACATTTAACCCTTTGCACGTTAGACATAAATGGAGGTCCCAGGCCATCTTGAACGAATGAGTGTCCTCTATGACTTACCTCAATACTTCCAACTCTTCATCTGAGGCTAAAAATTCATACAATGCAGTGAATACATGGTAGGCCAATCCACAGTTTGCTCATTCACCCATCATTCTAAAGCAGAATGGATGGTGAATGATTTCCTCTAGTTTACATTTAGCTGCTAAGACATAGGTATAAATGATGCCCACACCATTTATTTAATAACATAGAGCAGCTAAATTGAGTTTTGCGTTCTGCTTCATAAACTTGAAGCTTGTCACATTAAGCTATTGCAGACTGAGGGTCTCTTGTGGTTAAAGGAATGTTTTGGGGCCTCTACTTTACTGGGGATCATCTGATTTATAGGACAAAAAAGGAAGGGCTACCTTTGTCAGAAAGACTTCAACTTAAGATCATTTGGTATTAAAATAGAGTAGCATAGAATCCCTTATGTTCAAATGGGAATATGTAAGACCATATTTCATAGAATTGATATGTCTATAGCACATAGCAATATATAGAGAACATGTATGACTACTTTGTGCATTGGAGAAAAATTGTATCCCTTTTTATATAACTAGACAGGTTTGAGATAATTTTAAGAACAAAAGTAATGCTTGATTTATATTATATTCTTTGTCATAATGTCAATATTCAGTGATTTTGTTGACACAAGGAAGATATATGATGCCTTGGGAGAAAGTTTACATATCAAAATTGCCCATATGTAGAAGGCAATATGTGAATTCCCAGTGAGTGATTTGGAAATGTCTCAGTCTCATTTCTGAGATGTATATGGACCTATAGAAGAGAAGGGTACTAGGAGATGGGCCTGACATCTTGACCAAAAGTACAAAACAATGATGTAATATTAGAAGAGAGATGTATTAGACACCTTCTATGAAAGGAAAACTGTGAGGCACTCTAGAACAAAGATGAAGGTTAGAATCCCCTTGCTCAATGCACCCAGAGTTTACAACCGTGGCTGAAAAGAGATTATCAGTATAGGAATATCCCATCACTTCTCATCACCTTCTTGGAATATTTTTTGGATGTTAGTATTTCCATATATTGTCTTCTCTCTGAGGAAGACCAATCAGCAATCAAAGGCTGTTTCCAACAGAATGGATGACTATCCTTGGCTAGGTTGTCTCATCTACATTGTGTCTTACTATTCAGATCTAGGCACTAATGATGGATTCACTCCATTATCGGTGACAGGCTTAAAGACAGATGATTGATTCTGCTTGAAAGTATTGAGCTCTGGAATGTCCACAGTTGACATCATTTAGAAAGGGAGTCTCTCATGGATCCATGTCTGAAAGTTAAATATGATACAATTTGAGTTATAAATGGAAGGACTAAAGATCATTACTCAATTGGAGAAAGTTTGTGCATACTTCAGAAGAAAAGTGAGGTCATATAATCCCCCCAGACTGAATATCAAAAACCCAGCCTATCTAGTGAAGAATAAGATAATATTGGAATGCAGTAACAGATTCGATGATTCCTTCATTCAAGAAAAAATCACATATTATGGAAACTTATGGAAGGATTGCATGCAACGTGAAATTTTTGCTAAGTAGGGTAGTAATGTTTGTATCTGAATGCCCCAAAAGATTATCATAAAGTTTGGAGGTATGTAAAGGAAGGATTGGAGTTCCACATTTCTGGTGACTATCTTTCAGGCTGAAACTCAGAGCGTTATGCTCAAATGTTTATTGCAATTTTCTCAATCAACTGTCCAGAATGATTGGAAATCCCTTGGTCTTTTGGGTTCATGCCAGGCACCTGACTCAGAAAAGAATGTTTAAGGTGATCTAAAAGGGCTACATATGAGACTGCATTGAGAAAAATGTAATCCTCTGAAAATGTCTTAATGAGAGGGCTGGCTATGAAGACTGCATGAGAATCAGGTGAACATTGGAGAACATGTTGGTCTTAGCAGGCCAGTCTGAAAAAGTCCATATCAAAATATATTGTGAGAGGACCCATTGAAAAGCACAGAAATGTTGAAAATACCCTTGCTCAGAGGGGCACCAGTAGGGACACAGGGATCTCCCTGTTACTGGTAAATAGGGACAAACATGTCAGGTGGGCTAGGGGAGTATGGAAATTGGAAAAGAAGACATCAGTTTTGGTAAGAGGAGAGGAAGAAATTATACATGGAGGGGTGACCAAAAGTGGAGAACTTTTAGGCAGAACAGGAAAACTAAGGCAGTGGAAAATCAATGGAATCTATGAAGGAGACCCTGTAAGAACCTGTAGTAATGGGGAATGGGGAGACTACACAAACCATTATTATAACCTGGTTGTGCTTCCAGTGGTGGGACTGTGACATCAAATCAACTGTAAAACATTCAAGCAATATCATATACACACTTCAGGATTTACTGGGACAACAGTAGGGTAGAACCCTGTTCCAATGGTAGGAAGGTAAGCCTGCTATAGCAGGGCAGGGCAGGAACTTGAAACCGAATAATCATGAAATGATACCTGATGATATTCTGCTCTCCATGTGTATCCAATTCTTCATCAGAGATACTTTCTCCAGTATTTGATGGAGGCAGATGCAGAGGCCCAGGGCCAGCCAAACCTCCTGCCGAGTTTGGAAAACCCCATGGAAAGGAAGAACAGGGGTTGCATAGACAAGAGGGATCAAGGATAGAAAGAGAACAGGCACCATGGAGTGAAGTGACCAGGAATCTTGGGGGAACAACAGAGTCTGAAACTGCAGACTTGGAACATTCTGGGTCCCTTAGATATGTCTTGAGTTTGTCTCACCTGTGTTCTTGAAGAGCTCCTAAAGACTGGAGTGGATGGAACCTTTTTGTCTGCCTTTAGGCCCCTTACCTCCTACTGTGTTGCCTAGCCAACATTTGATGCAGGATTAGTGTCCTACCTTATTCTATCATTTTGTGCTCTGCTAGATCATTAACACTGGGAGGACTGCTCTTACATGTGGAGAGGTTGGGGGCAGGGTAGATTGGGGTAATGGGGAGATGGTTGGTGCTAGAAGGATTAGAAGAAGGAGTGGAGTGTTGGATGTGTTATATGAGAGTAGAAAATAAATTTTAGAAAAGAAAGAAAGAATTAGACTTTCTCAAAGAGAGTTGCATGCCATGACCTTCTCATGGCAGAGTATATGTCAAAGGTTATTCTTTGGGTAGAGTGTGGCGTACACTTGGCAAAAATAAATCAAAGAAGGAAATCATTTAGTAAAGTAAATATCTGAAGATTACGGTGTAGGACCAGGTAGATATGATTGCCTTTGAAACAAAAATGTATGTCTGAGAGACTCTTTAAGCAAAAGACGATGGTCTGAAGCCTCTGTCCTCCAGAAAGTGATTCCAGGGCACCCCTTATTGAAGAAATGAGACTTTATGGGGAAAATGTGGTTTTATAAAAACATGTGATTTCTGAGAGTGAGGTGGCATTGTGTTATTAGGTAAACCTTTTTGTAAAACTGAAAGTTCTACTTGCACTGCCAGATGGGAAAAATGTGATGCAAATTTCAGCAGAAATTAAATTTGCCATACCTTTTGCAGTCCAGTGCAATATATCCCTACCACTGAGTCATGAGACTACAATTCTTCCAAATAATTTAAAACAGCCATATGTTTAGTGTGATCTGCAAGAGATATGACAGTAGCCTTAGCATCTCTGACCACGCTTGGGTGTCTGTCTCCATCTAAATCACCACCTCAGATTTGGGTTCAGAAAAACAGATCTGAGCAGATGGGTGAGACCACACTATCTTTGCTGACTGAAGTGAAGGAAGTAGTTGGGTTCCAGGATATGCTTAATTTTTTGGCCTCTTGGAACTAGTACTTGAGTGAGACAATCTTCTTCAGCCAGAAGAGAAAGCTCCTTGAGCCCTTGCTCAGTTAGGTATGTGGGAGACCACCCTTTGCCAAAGAGAGAAGTCCTAAGACCTAGTATTCACAGAGTGAAATATCTGAGACAAAATGTGAGCGAGCAGAATGTTACCAACTGTGTTTTTCAGAGAATATATGCCCCTCTTTACCATGAGTCGAAGTGGAATATTCAGGAAATGTCTTGTCACATTCCAATTCTTCATTGAAGTCCAGAAAACCCTTCTCTGAGAACTCTAAAGAAGGCTTGACAGCAATCTTAACATTCTCTGAACAAATAGATGTAGTTCCTGAGTCTTGGTCCACAGGCTTATAAAACAACTTCAAAGTTATAATCATACAAAGTAATAGCGACATACCAATTCTGGTCAAAGCTCATCAGTGGATGGCGTGAGGCCAGGATTGGGTTTCAATTTCTCTGTGATGAGGCTTCAATTTTAATTGGCTTTAAATCCCCTGGAAGTTCCTTTGGACAAAGACTTATTTACCGGCCACCCACAGAGATGGAGAAAGTCTGAGTCTCTGTTAGTTTAATGTGAGAGTAGGATAGGACTGAGACTATTATGAAAGGAAAGACCATTTTCTGGTTTTGCTGGTCTTAGGAGTTAGGCTCAGTCACAATTTAGCTGAGTAGAGACAATATTGATCACAAGATAAGGTATATAGCATTCTTCTCCATAGGGGATTACCTCACATACATAGTATAGACATTGAATGTCTGAATTCTCCTCATCAAATAGAGAAGCTCATATCTAACACATCTTTGGCCACTCATTAAAATATGTCATCCCTTTTGTTAGCAGATAGAAGTTCAGTTCATCACATGGAAAATATCTAAGATTCCCAATGTTAGTAGGTTAGATATGACAACATATTGTGTAGAAGTCTTACCTCAGACCCTCGTTTCACTGAACAGGTATGTTTCAGAAAGCATCGGATGGGTTCCAACCCTTCTTGTTCTCAGCAGGGTAGGGCATAATTCTGTAGTCCTCTTGACAAAGAGATGTGTATATGGAGTCCTCTCATGAAAGCAGGAATGTCTTAGACCCACTTGAGAATAGAGAGATGTTCTGAGGCCTACTTATCAGGGAAGGGTGAATGTAAGTCTTTGTTCACCTTATCTTGAAGTTCTGAGGCCTCTTTGATCAAAAGGAATGCCTCTCCTTGCTTTCCTAGACTGAATAAATACTTATTCCCTTGATTAATGATCAGGTATCTCTTGCTTCCTGGGTTTTGAATCCCCATGGTTCATAGTAAGTATGTCTGTGGCCCTGTTTGTTCACTAGGGAAGGTCTAAAACCTGAATAAAGAAGTGAATGTCTCATTGTATGTAGAATTACTAGGAAGGCAAAAGCCCTTGCTTAACAATAGCCATCTATAAGAACATCTTTAGGAATTAGGAATTTGTGAAATGTCTTATTACTTGATGAGAATTGTCTAAGACATCATATGTTATTGTCAAAATATCTGGGGTAAAGAAAGTTATGAAAGGTTATTTATAACTGTGTACTTCTTAGGCCATTATTTCCAAAGGTTTATGTCTCAGAGCTAATTGAGTCATAAGGATCATGCCTTAATATTTGCTTCTGTGGAAGTAAGGTCTGGCCCATCTTTGCCTTTGTGAGATGTCTGAAAACTCCGGCTCCTGAGGCAATATCCAGGTCCAGGGCACCTTTGATCACATAGCAAAGTCCGTAATCACAAAATCAAACCAAAAAGGTTATAATTTCCTTGGAGACAAAAGGAGAAAATAGAAGTTAATATTTATATTGAACAATGAATCTAAGGCCTCCTTGAAACATTGCAGTAGATCAAAGTGTCCCATTTCCTAAAAGAAAATGTCTCCAGCCTCTTTAGGCCACTGTATTTGCCTCAGGGTTCTTGATATTATGGTGAGCCTGAACTTTCTTCTTTAATTGGGGGCTATGCATTTTCTCTATTCAGAAGGAATAATTGTAAACATTCTTTGTTCAAATCTTACTACTCTGTGGATCATTTATTAAGAGCTGAAATATGTGAAGGCTGCTTTCGTAGAAAAAGATTTAGAGGCTCTATGGGAAAAACACTAAGTGCCAGACACTCCTCTTCATAAGTCTACTTTGGATAACACAACGGTCTAATTGGGAGGTATAGATAGCTCCATAGCCAAAGAAATAAGTTCTGAAGATTCCTAGATGAGACAAGTGTTGAATAAAAAGATTGGTATGTGAATTCCCCTTGAACACACACAGGATATCTGATGCCTTATTTGTTAGATAGTTTACGTCTGAGAAAAGACAAGACTGTCAGTATCATTGTGGAAGTGAGTGATGTGTCTGCAGAATACATTTTTTGAGAAAAGGAATATCTGGGGGTGCCTCAGTCAGGTTGAAATGGTCTGAATCTACTTTGAGGACAGAGGTTGGGCCTCCATCTCCTTTTATAAAAGTAGGATCTCAGTGTCTACATTTCATCATGTATAAAGAAATGTGACCTCTTGAGAGAAAATCATCACAATAGGACTTCATGTTAAAAAAGTGAAGGTGAGAAAATTGTTTGGTGTATGAGGGAAGTTTTCTCATTCAAAATAATGACAGGCCATTTCTGAGTCCTGCTTGATAACAAGGAAATATGTGAGAACCACTTGTTGAAACACTGCATATATTAAACCAATTTTTCCCATTTTGAGAGATATGAGGTCCTCTGCTAGAAAGACCTGCCTGAAGCTCATTTGGACAAATGTAGAAGGCATAAGTTTCTACTGCAGAAAGCTTTAAGAATTAGATTTGAAGCCCATAGCGGTCAACAATTTTATTTTTGAAACGTTCCTGAAAAGAATGGGCAATGCTCAGTATCTATTTGAAAGAAGCAGAGTATGTGGAATAGGTTTGGAATAGGAGTAATATCTGGGACATTTAAATGGAATGTAATAAATCTTGAGCCATTTTAGGCAGAAGCAAACAAACTCAAATACTATGGCTGATAGGGCCATCTAAGGCAGAACACAATAACTATCAATACTATGGTTGAAGAATAATGTTCAATAGACCTCGGAGAAGGAAAAAAAAACAGACCCATGGAGTTTACATAACCAGAAGTTGACTGACAACTTTCAACTTATGATAAATCTGAGAAGATTCAGCAGAAATGGGCAAACAAGTAGAGTGCAGTTGGATGAACTGGTATGGTAGAGAGTAAACTAAGTGATGATTAATTTCTCAGAGATTCATGAATTAAGGAAAAAACAATAAAATACATAGAAAAATCATAAAAATTTGTTACGCATATAATATAGAAATCAAAGATGTAAAAATGTCCTTAAAAATACATAAAAGTCAGAGAAGTCATAAAATATTCATAAGAGCAAAAGCAAAACACACATCATGTAAAAAACACATAAAGAATATTCAGGTCGAGATGATGGAACAGCTATCCTTCAAAAGGGGTTGTGGGGCAGCGCTCCTTTGGTACACAACCAAGATGACAGAACACAGCATGATCAGAGGGAGAGTTAGAGAAGCCTCCTAGGAAAAGTCAGAAATTCCAACTTTGGTGGAAGCACAACCAGTGAGCCCAGCTGCCTGTGAAGGATTAGGTGAGAAACATCAGTCTGCAGATACGGACAGTGTCAGAGGACCTGGCTGGAAAAGCAGTAGTACTGGGAAAGCCTGTAGAGAGGTGCTGGAGATTCTGGAACTCCTTGGATTGCTGTGGGCAGTGCTTGAGTCCCATGGGCATGCAGTGAAAGAGTCAGAGCCCCGCCCTCCTGTGTGGAGGGTGGCTGGGCATGTCCTGTACACTTGAAAGTGTCCCCTGTGTCCTCTGAAGTTGAGGGGAGTCCTAGAGAGTCAGAAGAATGGAGACTGCTGTCAAGGTCCCAATCCTCAGATGTGTCCATAGGGAGGAGGTGGTCCTGAGCCTGGATGGCAGTGCTGGGGCCCCGTGGGTCGGAGGAATGATGGCCTAAGCAACCCAGGGATCCTGCTGTTGATGTGCAGCAGCCTCCATGTGCTGAGGGGGACTGAGTGGATCTGCTTTTGTTGGAGGAGAGGCGTAAGGGGCGTAAGCTGCTGGAAGCAGCTCCGGTGAGCCCAGCTTCCTGTGAAGGGATAGGTGTGAAATTCCAGTCTGCGGTTATGGACAGTGTTATGGGACCTGGCTGTATGCACAGTGGTCCCAGGGAATCTGCTGCCTCAGAGAATTGGCTCTATGTACAGGCGTGGAGGAACCCAGATCCCCTCCTGTCATTGAAGAAGTTTGTCCTCCCCTTTGGAATGGTGTTGAATTGTAATCAGGTCCTTGGGCAGCCTTCTGCCGCCCTTGAATCCATGGGTCACCTGGGGTGTATCTCCCTGTCTCTGCACTATTGTTCTGGGGTTCTGCTGCACTTTGCCTCTGAGTGAGAGTCTCAGGAATCATGTCAGCACATGGGGGGAGATCTGGACAGCCAAAGAGAAGAGTAACTTTTTGGTCTCCTTCTTCTGAGGACTGAGTTGTGAAGACTCCTTGGACAGTGGTTGTGGGGTTCGGGTCATGCGGCATGGCACAGGGATGAACTAAGCAAGCATGACCTGAGGGAGAGGTTCGGAAACCTCCTAGGACAGAGTCCACCACTTTGGATGTCCTCTTTTTAGCATTGCAACGTAAGGGCCCCCAGGTGCTAGGAGGAGAGCTGGATGGATCCACTTCATAGGATGGGAGAGGTTGAAAACTCCAGTCTGCAGATATGGAGAGTGTCAGAGACTCTTGGGCGAACCACAAAGGACCCTGGGAACATGGTGAATTGTCAGAATGTGGCAGCACATGTTCTCTCCCTGTGCCATGTGAGAAGTCCTCGTCCCCAGGAGGGGAATCCTCAGCAGAGCCCCATGTGTTTGTGGTTCTGTAGGAGCCCTTAGGACACATGACCTGTGAGACCAGAGAGATTGGTGCCCATGAGGAGAGGCCCCCACCACCTCATGAGTATGTGAAGAAGCCTGAGAAAATCCTTGGAGAGGCATTGGAGTTTCTGCAGCTCCCTGCATTGCTGTGGGCTGCGCTTGAATCCCATGGGCATGCACTGAAAGAATCAGAACCCCACCCTCCTGTGTGGATGGTGGCTGGGCTTGTCCTGTACACTTGAAAGTGTCACCTGACTCCTTGAAGATGAGGGCAGCTCTAGAGAGTCAGAAGAATGTAGACTGTTGACAAGGTTCCTATCCTCATGTGTGTCCATTGTGAGGAGGTCCACTTGAGCCTGTAGGGTAGGGTTGGGGCCCGGTGGTACAGAGTGGGGCAGGCCTAAGCCACCCAGGGTTCCTGCTGTGCATGTGTGGAGGCCTCCATATGCTGAGGGGGACTGAGTGAATCTGCTTTTGTTGGAGGAGAGGCATAAGTGGCCAACTTTGCTGGAAGCAGACCCGGTGAACCCAGCTGCCTTTGAATTGATAGGTGTGAAACTCCATTCTGCGGGTATGGAAAGTGTCAGAGGACCTGGCTTGAACTTCAATATTCCTAGTGACCCTGTTTCCTCGTGAGAATTCTGCCTATGTCCAGAATACACTCTGGTTGCATCGATGTCTCTTTGCAGCTCTCTGTTAGGACCTTTGGCTTTTTGAGCCTCTAGGTTTATCTTTATTACTCCTTTGGTCAATGAGAATCTTGTTGTGTTCTCTTTTGTGTTTCGTTTTCCATCTGTGGAGTATGGTGCAGGTCGGATATTTTCTAATCTCTCAGATTTGCATGTTCTATTCATCTTTCCTGTATTTGAAGATGGTGTACTTCCAATATGCCCCGCCTTGTGTGAATTATATGATGTTTCCCAAAGTTTAAGTACGTTGTTTATTGAAAGCACCTGAGAACTAGGAGTTTGATCTTCACTTTTGATTATTTTTTGGGGTGTTCTAAAACCTCCTGTATCAATGGAACTTTTATGTAACTTAGAGTGATGGTTTGAGCCATGTTGATTTGATAATATTTTCCTTATGCTACGTTTTCCCAAAGTCACCTTTTTCATTCTTATTTTTCTATAGGACTTATATGAAGATTCTTCTTTTTTATAAAAACCCTTTTTGAGTATCCCTTCTTGTGAGGGGAATGTGGTGAAACTCCAATATGCAGGTATGTATAGCTCCATAGGGCTTTGGGGAACTTTAAATGCCCGAATTCCTGCTGTTGGGATGAGAAATTTTCTTTATCTATTATTATTTTCTCAGCTTTTGAATATTTTTGTGCTTTTATCAGATCTCTAGCTGTCACTGTTGCATTTGCTTTATCTCCAGGTGTAAATGAGGCCATATCTACATCTGGACTGAGAGGTGTGAGACTCCCCTGGTGAGTGTTGTTTGTGCTCAGTTCACTTTGACTTGGAGAAGATTTGATCTCCCTTTTCAGTGAGGTTTGTACTTATCTTGATGTGTTATGGAAATTCTGAATTCTTCTTGTGCAAACAGAGTGTGCCTTAAACCTATCTTGGTGGATTTCAAATGGCTGCAGCCCCTTTGCCTTAGGAGGCTCCTGTGGAAATGCTTCTCATGAGAGAGTGGAGTTTCAAAGTCCCCATTATTAGATGTGGAGTGTGTGTTTGGGATTACTTTTTTTCTGTCATTAGGAAAAGATCTGAGCCACCCATTGGATGATAAAGGTTTAAAACTGACTTGCGTAGATGAGAATCTTCTACAATTACCTTGTACAGACTGGATAGGTGTCAGTCTCCTTTTGTTAGAAGTGGACTGACAAGAGCCACTATGAGTAGAAGGAGAACATGTTAGGCCAACTTTGGTAGATGTGGAAGGTGTTAGGCCCCATTGTGGGTTAGAGGTATGGCTTAGGCTCATTTGAAAGTAGGTGGCATATTGGAGATTCTTAATGTCAGAAGAAAGTTTAGAATGCTTTGGTGGTGATGGTGCAGACTTTAAACGCATTTGGGAAGAGGGGACTTGTGTAAATAGCTTTTGGGAAGAAATGTGTTGATTATAGACCCATTTGTTACAAGAAAACCATACGAAGCCCTTTTCTTGAGAGGGGACAGGACTGGGTTCACCTTCCAGATATTTGGAAGTTCTGAGCAACATCTGGGCAGATGTGGAAGTTACCATAACCCCTTGAATAGATTTGGATGTTCTCCAAACCTGTTTGGTAGATGGGGAAGGTTGCTGGGACCTGTGAGCGGATGGGGAAATTACCTGTCCACATCGGTCAGAGGAGGATCTTCCAGGCACTGCATAATTTCTTGTGAACTTTTTTCTGGCATCACTAGCACCAGGTCCTGTAGTCTCCTCAGGGACTCTGCAACGGTATCTGTTGTTTCTTACTCCAGAGTCAAGGATATAGCCACTCCGGTATTTCCGGCATGACTCTTGGTCCACATGTGATTCTCTGCACCGATACTTGGGCAGAGGCGCTGGCCGCTGCCCTTGACATGGCAAATCCCTCACATCTCTGTCCATGCTCAAGCACTCCAGGCATTCGGGTGAGATGTAAGCCTCCCCTTCCTCATCCTGATGGCTGATAGGGGCCCTTATTCTGAGAGACTGCTGTTTGTGGCAAAAGGGCCACAGCCAAGCTGAGGCTCGAAGACCTCGCACCACAAGACTCGGCAGGAAGTTTCTAAGGCAGTTGCGCAAGGGAATTTGAGGCAAGATATTTACCCGTGGCAGAGAGCAGCGAATGCTGTTTCCCATGGCAACAGGCCAGAAGTACGGTTTAAGTGGTAGTCTTTGAGAGAGGCTTTCCTTTCCGAGACCAGTGAACACGTCCTGAAGTCCAAGCACACAGAACGCGATTGGCAGTTGGCCTCCGGAAGTTAGCTAAGTTCGAGGGGGTAGCTCGGGATCAATGTTCTGTTGGCACGGGACTGGTCGCATGCTGCCTGACCTAGCTGATTCGATGCAGAGTCAGCATTGACAACCTTGCTCTTGAAGTGAAGATGAACACAATATATTTTCTGTGTAATGTCAAGCACAGTAGCTAGTCTAACAGATACCATGGCAAGGTGCTTTTGAAATGATAACTTGTTTAAGAATGGAAAGCAACCCCAGAATGTTGGCGCAAGCCATTAAACCCAGGAGGCAGGAGGCAGAGGCAAGTGGATCTCTTGAGTTTAAGGCCAGACTGGTTTACAAACTGAGTACTAGTACAGCCAAGATTGAACAGAAAAAAATCTTTCTGGAAAGCTAAAACAAATGAGAATGGCAAGTTATGCTTCACAAACTATGCTCTCTCATGTCTCATGCAAAGAGGCTGGCACCTGCTGCACAGAGTTTCTAGTGGATACAATGATTAAGCTAATTTATCCAGATTATTTTAGTGGGATTATAGGAAGAAGCCTGTGTATGTTTAATTCAACCATGGATATCACCAAGTAAGTATTAAAGACAGCATGGAATGATAAACCTGCTCAGATATAGGCTTTATTAGGGAGAATTTGGGATTAAAATTATGTGATTACATTATAATTTTTCCTTTAAAAGCATCTTCAAAAGGCCAGTGTGTGGCGCTGTGTCCTTCTAAAAGCCGATTTGGACAATGTACAACTTCTCCAAGTCTGCTGTTCTTTATGTAACTCCATGAAAATACAACTACAAAATCTTCACTTTTGAAAGAGTTCAGTTTGAGTCACTCTAGAAAACATGGCTAGCTGTGTTTCCCCATCTGAGAAGAGGACTCACCATAAAACATTTTTTTTCTACGAACTGCATTAAACAAACTGAAAAATAAGGGAACAAAAGGTGTAATACAGTGCTGTCATGTAACTTTAATGAGTATGAAGTTTGCTAAAAAAGACACCATGTTTTTCACAGGAAAGTCAGGTCATTCAGTAGTGAGAAATTCAGGCATTGCTCAAACTTATATCCTTTTGGATTTCCTTTAGAATGTGAATGTGTCTGGTGGACTCTTGGAGAACTTCTCCCAAGCATAGGAGGGTGACATTAGGTAGATGGTTAGCAACTGGAATGGTTTTATGTTTTAGAAGCAGTCCAAATGCCCTTTGAAGTCATGTGTTTTCAATAAGACAATGTCCTTGGTGGTCAATGTGTGTTCAGATGAGCTACAGTTCAAGAAGGCAGTCCCATCTTCCAAAATCACAAATGCCCAGGGAGAACTTTTTGGCAGTACAATAAACATTGGAAGAAGGTTCACAGAAAGACATGAATCTGCTCATTTTTAGCCATGATTTTAATTTTAGTAACAACTTCAATAATGACTGCCTATAAATGATGATTTCATGACAGAAGATCAGGGAAAGTGCACTTTGGAAAGAAGTCAGTTGACAAAACAAGTGACAAATTACATTATTATATTAAGCTTTCTGTACAATTAAATGTCCCCAAAGAGATGATGAGATTCACTTTTTCTTTATTTTCAACAAACCTGACTAAATGACACTACTGCTGAGAGATGTCTATCAAAGATGCTATAATATTCTACACAATTATGAATGCTTTTGAACATTTTTGGTTACTGAAATTTTTCTCAAATGACTTAGAGGTGTGCAGTACTTTGTATTGCATACAAATAGGTTTGTCAGTGGTATAAATCACAGCATTATTTGCAAAAGAAAACATACCAATGTTACACTAAGCAATAGTGTACCACAAATCATGGAGCACAAGTTATGTGATTTTAAAGCCTTTATTCTACATGAATTACTATCACAGGATTATGTTTAAAACGCAAGATAATTGCACAGTTAGGTATGGATAATAGTAAAGCTGATTTATACTGTTTTATTTTATTGAAAATCTAACTTTGGATTGGGGTAAGGCTCTTTTTCAGACCCAGGTATGCTTTTAAAGACTCACTGTCTGCTGTCAGGGAATCTACCTGACATTGAAGGCTGAAGAAGAGAGCAGAACTGATCATCCAGGAACATTTAGTTTTATGTGAACCTTTTGTAATTCAAGATTTGTAAGTTTATTTGGTTTAATTAAAAACCTATAAAATTCATTAAAAAAGTTAACTTAATACTCATAACATAAATGATAGTAAAAACATCTGTGCATTGGTAATCTTAAAGCAACCATGTGTCATGATGCCATTTGGGGAGATTAGCAATATGTGTCTTGCCAATATCTTTTTTTTCCCAACACAATGGTTTTATTAATTTCTTGAGTTTCATACATTCTTGCACACCCATGCCCTTAAAAGAAAGAAAAGAAAGAAGGAAGGAAACAAGGAAGTAAGAAAGAAAGAAAGAAAGAAAAGAAAGAAAAAAGAAAGAAAGAAAGAAAGAAAGAAGGAAAGAAAGAGAGAAAGAAAGAAGAAAGATTGAATGTTTCATCAAGCCTGTGTTGCAGGAGCATAGTTCATGTGAATAACCTTGGTTTTTGCTGATGAAAGCAGCTGAGATCCTGGAAAAACCTTTGGCCTACATTAGACTGAGATGAATCAATACAAGTTCAACTTGAAGTTGGGATTCACAGCTCAAATACACAAGGGACAAAGACATTCCCTGGGCACCCAGATATGCTGCAGGCACCATGGTTCTGCAGTGGTGTCAGCCACAGGCACCCAGCCAACCTATATGCAAGATGCCTTTCCCCATGTAATCTCTCATACTGAATGCTCCCAAATATCCTTAAGACACCTAGAGTTTACACAGGAGCCAGGTTATCATGCAGGTACCCTATCATCCAGGCACCAGGACATAATTCAGGCACCTGACTATCCCACAGACACCTGGAATTCACAGTGGCAACCTGGCATCCCACCCAATCAACCCCCAGGTACCATGGCATTCCAAGGAGACCTGGAAAACCCTGAAACATCATGCAAGAATATCCAAGAGCTTTGTGTTTGTAAGTATATGAAAGTATATCTAAGAGTCCATTTTTGATTTCTGCAAAAAATGTATCTTTTGTTAGAGGAAATAGGAAGGTGTATGTGAAATTCCTTTGGTATCTGTGATGCAATATTCATAAATAATATATGATCATTCCCACGCTGTGTACTTAAATCTCTTTACTTTAAATTAGACGATATTAGGTAATATATACCTAAAATATTTCATTTTTTGTTGACTTGGTATTTTACATACATACACATATTCATATTCATTTGTGTGTATATATGCGTGTACATATAACGTTTGAGGGGATTAACACAAAGAAATGTGCGGTGTAATTAAACCTTGGTGATTGGCATTTTACAAAATGAATGTTAAATTACACATATTTTAAGAGGGAAGTAAGGAAACCATATATTAATAAATTAGCACAGATTTTTTTTTTCAGGTTACCTTTGGATGTCTTCTTGTTAGCAGTGCGACGTAAGGGCCCCCAGGTGCTAGGAGGAGAGCTGGATGGATCCCCTTCATAGGATGGGAGAGGTTGAAAGCTCCAGTCTCCAGGTATGGAGAGTGTCAGAGGCCTTGGGCGAACTTCAAAGGACCTTGGAAACCCTGGTGAGGAGGCAGAATGTGGCAGCAAATGTTCTCTCCCTGTGCCATGTGAGGAGTCCTCGTTCCCAGGAGGGAACACTCAGCATGACCCATGTGGGTGTTCTACTGGGCCCAGACCTTTGGACACATGAGCTGGGTGGCAAGAGATGTGGATACCCAGGAGGAGGCGCCCTTGCCGCCTCATGGGTATGTGAAGAAGCCTGGAAAAGCCCTTGGAGAGGCGCTGGAGCTTCTGCAGCTCCCTGGACAGCTGTGGGCTGCGCTTGAGTCCCATGGGCATGCAGTGAAAGAGTCAGAGCCCCGCCCTCCTGTGTGGATGGTGGCTGGGCATGTCCTGTACACTTGAAAGTGTCACCTGTCTCCTCTGAAGTGAGGGGAGTTCCAGAGAGTCAGAAGAATGGAGACTGTTGTCAAGGTCCCAATCCTCAGATGTGTCCATAGGGAGGAGGTCCTCCTGAGCCTGGATGGCAGTGCTGGGGCCCCGTGGGTTGGAGAGGCGATGGCCTAAGCCACCCAGGGATCCTGCTGCTGATGTGCGGCAGCCTCCATGTGCTGAGGGGGGTCTGAGTGGATCTGCTTTTGTTGGAGGACAGGCGTAAGGGGCCAACTTTGCTGGAAGGAGCTCCGGTGAGCCCAGCTTCCTGTGAAGGGATAGGTGTGAAACTCCAGTCTGCGGGTATGGACAGTGTCAGAGGACCTGGCTGGAAATGCAGTGGTCCCAGGGAACCCGGGGCCCAGGGAGAATGGGCTCGAGGCCCAGGTGTGGAGGGCCCCAGGTCCGCTCCTGGCCTTGAAGATCTTTCACCTCCCCCTTGCAGTGGTGTGGAAGTGCAAGCAGATCCTTGGGTAGCCACGTGCCGCCCTTGAGTCCAGGGGTCACCTGGGGTGTCTCCCCCTGTCTCTACACCATTGGTGTGGGGAACTGCAGCACTATGTCTGTGAGTGGAAGTCTCAGGAACCCTTTCAGCAGGCGAGGGGAGGTCTGGAGAGCCAAAGAGAAGAGTAAGGTCAAGGTCTCCTTCTTCTGAGGAGGGAGGTGTGAAGTCTCCTTGGGGGGGGTTGTGGGGCTGGGTCCCCGTGGCATGGCACCGGGATGAACTAGGCAAGCATGACCTGAGGGAGAGGTATGGAAACCTCCTAGGGCACAGTCTACCCCTTTGGATGTCCTCTTGTTAGCAGTGCGACGTAAGGGCCCCAGGTGCTAGGAGGAGAGCTGGATGGATCCCCTTCATAGGATGGGAGAGGTTGAAAGCTCCAGTCTCCAGGTATGGAGAGTGTCAGAGGCCCTTGGGCGAACTGCAATGGACCTTGGAACCCTGGTGAGGAGGAAGAATGTGGCAGCAAATGTTCTCTCCCTGTGCCATGTGAGGAGTCCTCGTTCCCAGGAGGGGAACGCTCAGCATGACCCGATGTGGGTGTTCTACTGGGCCCAGACCTTTGGACACATGAGCTGGGTGGCAAGAGATGTGGATGCCCAGGAGGAGGCGCCCTTGCCGCCTCATGGGTATGTGAAGAAGCCTGGAAAAGCCCTTGGAGAGGCGCTGGAGCTTCTGCAGCTCCCTGGACAGCTGTGGGCTGCGCTTGAGTCCCATGGGCATGCAGTGAAAGAGTCAGAGCCCCGCCCTCCTGTGTGGATGGTGGCTGGGCATGTCCTGTACACTTGAAAGTGTCACCTGTCTCCTCTGAAGGTGAGGGGAGTTCTAGAGAGTCAGAAGAATGGAGACTGTTGTCAAGGTCCCAATCCTCAGATGTGTCCATAGGGAGGAGGTCCTCCTGAGCCTGGATGGCAGTGCTGGGGCCCCGTGGGTCGGAGGGGCGATGGCCTAAGCCACCCAGGGATCCTGCTGTTGATGTGCGGCAGCCTCCATGTGCTGAGGGGGGCTGAGTGGATCTGCTTTTGTTGGAGGACAGGCGTAAGGGGCCAACTTTGCTGGAAGGAGCTCCGGTGAGCCCAGCTTCCTGTGAAGGGATAGGTGTGAAACTCCAGTCTGCGGGTATGGACAGTGTCAGAGGACCTGGCTGGAAATGCAGTGGTCCCAGGGAACCCGGGGCCCAGGGAGAATGGGCTCGAGGCCCAGGTGTGGAGGGCCCCAGGTCCGCTCCTGGCCTTGAAGATCTTTCACCTCCCCCTTGCAGTGGTGTGGAAGTGCAAGCAGATCCTTGGGTAGCCACGTGCCGCCCTTGAGTCCAGGGGTCACCTGGGGTGTCTCCCCCTGTCTCTCCACCATTGGTGTGGGGAACTGCAGCACTATGTCTGTGAGTGGAAGTCTCAGGAACCCTTTCAGCAGGCGAGGGGAGGTCTGGAGAGCCAAAGAGAAGAGTAAGGTCAAGGTCTCCTTCTTCTGAGGAGGGAGGTGTGAAGTCTCCTTGGGTGGGGTTGTGGGGCTGGGTCCCCGTGGCATGGCACCGGGATGAACTAGGCAAGCATGACCTGAGGGAGAGGTATGGAAACCTCCTAGGGCACAGTCTACCCCTTTGGATGTCCTCTTGTTAGCAGTGCGACGTAAGGGCCCCCAGGTGCTAGGAGGAGAGCTGGATGGATCCCCTTCATAGGATGGGAGAGGTTGAAAGCTCCAGTCTCCAGGTATGGAGAGTGTCAGAGGCCCTTGGGCGAACTGCAAAGGACCTTGGAACCCTGGTGAGGAGGCAGAATGTGGCAGCAAATGTTCTCTCCCTGTGCCATGTGAGGAGTCCTCGTTCCCAGGAGGGGAATGCTCAGCATGACCCGATGTGGGTGTTCTACCGGGCCCAGACCTTTGGACACATGAGCTGGGTGGCAAGAGATGTGGATGCCCAGGAGGAGGCACCCTTGCCGCCTCATGGGTATGTGAAGAAGCCTGGAAAAGCCCTTGGAGAGGCGCTGGAGCTTCTGCAGCTCCCTGGACAGCTGTGGGCTGCGCTTGAGTCCCATGGGCATGCAGTGAAAGAGTCAGAGCCCCGCCCTCCTGTGTGGATGGTGGCTGGGCATGTCCTGTACACTTGAAAGTGTCACCTGTCTCCTCTGAAGGTGAGGGGAGTTCTAGAGAGTCAGAAGAATGGAGACTGTTGTCAAGGTCCCAATCCTCAGATGTGTCCATAGGGAGGAGGTCCTCCTGAGCCTGGATGGCAGTGCTGGGGCCCCGTGGGTCGGAGGGGCGATGGCCTAAGCCACCCAGGGATCCTGCTGTTGATGTGCGGCAGCCTCCATGTGCTGAGGGGGGCTGAGTGGATCTGCTTTTGTTGGAGGACAGGCGTAAGGGGCCAACTTTGCTGGAAGGAGCTCCGGTGAGCCCAGCTTCCTGTGAAGGGATAGGTGTGAAACTCCAGTCTGCGGGTATGGACAGTGTCAGAGGACCTGGCTGGAAATGCAGTGGTCCCAGGGAACCCGGGGCCCAGGGAGAATGGGCTCGAGGCCCAGGTGTGGAGGGCCCCAGGTCCGCTCCTGGCCTTGAAGATCTTTCACCTCCCCCTTGCAGTGGTGTGGAAGTGCAAGCAGATCCTTGGGTAGCCACGTGCCGCCCTTGAGTCCAGGGGTCACCTGGGGTGTCTCCCCCTGTCTCTCCACCATTGGTGTGGGGAACTGCAGCACTATGTCTGTGAGTGGAAGTCTCAGGAACCCTTTCAGCAGGCGAGGGGAGGTCTGGAGAGCCAAAGAGAAGAGTAAGGTCAAGGTCTCCTTCTTCTGAGGAGGGAGGTGTGAAGTCTCCTTGGGTGGGGGTTGTGGGGCTGGGTCCCCGTGGCATGGCACCGGGATGAACTAGGCAAGCATGACCTGAGGGAGAGGTATGGAAACCTCCTAGGGCACAGTCTACCCCTTTGGATGTCCTCTTGTTAGCAGTGCGACGTAAGGGCCCCCAGGTGCTAGGAGGAGAGCTGGATGGATCCCCTTCATAGGATGGGAGAGGTTGAAAGCTCCAGTCTCCAGGTATGGAGAGTGTCAGAGGCCCTTGGGCGAACTGCAAAGGACCTTGGAACCCTGGTGAGGAGGCAGAATGTGGCAGCAAATGTTCTCTCCCTGTGCCATGTGAGGAGTCCTCGTTCCCAGGAGGGGAACGCTCAGCATGACCCGATGTGGGTGTTCTACCGGGCCCAGACCTTTGGACACATGAGCTGGGTGGCAAGAGATGTGGATGCCCAGGAGGAGGCACCCTTGCCGCCTCATGGGTATGTGAAGAAGCCTGGAAAAGCCCTTGGAGAGGCGCTGGAGCTTCTGCAGCTCCCTGGACAGCTGTGGGCTGCGCTTGAGTCCCATGGGCATGCAGTGAAAGAGTCAGAGCCCCGCCCTCCTGTGTGGATGGTGGCTGGGCATGTCCTGTACACTTGAAAGTGTCACCTGTCTCCTCTGAAGGTGAGGGGAGTTCTAGAGAGTCAGAAGAATGGAGACTGTTGTCAAGGTCCCAATCCTCAGATGTGTCCATAGGGAGGAGGTCCTCCTGAGCCTGGATGGCAGTGCTGGGGCCCCGTGGGTCGGAGGGGCGATGGCCTAAGCCACCCAGGGATCCTGCTGTTGATGTGCGGCAGCCTCCATGTGCTGAGGGGGGCTGAGTGGATCTGCTTTTGTTGGAGGACAGGCGTAAGGGGCCAACTTTGCTGGAAGGAGCTCCGGTGAGCCCAGCTTCCTGTGAAGGGATAGGTGTGAAACTCCAGTCTGCGGGTATGGACAGTGTCAGAGGACCTGGCTGGAAATGCAGTGGTCCCAGGGAACCCGGGGCCCAGGGAGAATGGGCTCGAGGCCCAGGTGTGGAGGGCCCCAGGTCCGCTCCTGGCCTTGAAGATCTTTCACCTCCCCCTTGCAGTGGTGTGGAAGTGCAAGCAGATCCTTGGGTAGCCACGTGCCGCCCTTGAGTCCAGGGGTCACCTGGGGTGTCTCCCCCTGTCTCTCCACCATTGGTGTGGGGAACTGCAGCACTATGTCTGTGAGTGGAAGTCTCAGGAACCCTTTCAGCAGGCGAGGGGAGGTCTGGAGAGCCAAAGAGAAGAGTAAGGTCAAGGTCTCCTTCTTCTGAGGAGGGAGGTGTGAAGTCTCCTTGGGCGGGGTTTGTGGGGCTGGGTCCCCGTGGCATGGCACCGGGATGAACTAGGCAAGCATGACCTGAGGGAGAGGTATGGAAACCTCCTAGGGCACAGTCTACCCCTTTGGATGTCCTCTTGTTAGCAGTGCGACGTAAGGGCCCCCAGGTGCTAGGAGGAGAGCTGGATGGATCCCCTTCATAGGATGGGAGAGGTTGAAAGCTCCAGTCTCCAGGTATGGAGAGTGTCAGAGGCCCTTGGGCGAACTGCAAAGGACCTTGGAACCCTGGTGAGGAGGCAGAATGTGGCAGCAAATGTTCTCTCCCTGTGCCATGTGAGGAGTCCTCGTTCCCAGGAGGGGAATGCTCAGCATGACCCGATGTGGGTGTTCTACCGGGCCCAGACCTTTGGACACATGAGCTGGGTGGCAAGAGATGTGGATGCCCAGGAGGAGGCACCCTTGCCGCCTCATGGGTATGTGAAGAAGCCTGGAAAAGCCCTTGGAGAGGCGCTGGAGCTTCTGCAGCTCCCTGGACAGCTGTGGGCTGCGCTTGAGTCCCATGGGCATGCAGTGAAAGAGTCAGAGCCCCGCCCTCCTGTGTGGATGGTGGCTGGGCATGTCCTGTACACTTGAAAGTGTCACCTGTCTCCTCTGAAGGTGAGGGGAGTTCTAGAGAGTCAGAAGAATGGAGACTGTTGTCAAGGTCCCAATCCTCAGATGTGTCCATAGGGAGGAGGTCCTCCTGAGCCTGGATGGCAGTGCTGGGGCCCCGTGGGTCGGAGGGGCGATGGCCTAAGCCACCCAGGGATCCTGCTGTTGATGTGCGGCAGCCTCCATGTGCTGAGGGGGGCTGAGTGGATCTGCTTTTGTTGGAGGACAGGCGTAAGGGGCCAACTTTGCTGGAAGGAGCTCCGGTGAGCCCAGCTTCCTGTGAAGGGATAGGTGTGAAACTCCAGTCTGCGGGTATGGACAGTGTCAGAGGACCTGGCTGGAAATGCAGTGGTCCCAGGGAACCCGGGGCCCAGGGAGAATGGGCTCGAGGCCCAGGTGTGGAGGGCCCCAGGTCCGCTCCTGGCCTTGAAGATCTTTCACCTCCCCCTTGCAGTGGTGTGGAAGTGCAAGCAGATCCTTGGGTAGCCACGTGCCGCCCTTGAGTCCAGGGGTCACCTGGGGTGTCTCCCCCTGTCTCTCCACCATTGGTGTGGGGAACTGCAGCACTATGTCTGTGAGTGGAAGTCTCAGGAACCCTTTCAGCAGGCGAGGGGAGGTCTGGAGAGCCAAAGAGAAGAGTAAGGTCAAGGTCTCCTTCTTCTGAGGAGGGAGGTGTGAAGTCTCCTTGGGTGGGGGTTGTGGGGCTGGGTCCCCGTGGCATGGCACCGGGATGAACTAGGCAAGCATGACCTGAGGGAGAGGTATGGAAACCTCCTAGGGCACAGTCTACCCCTTTGGATGTCCTCTTGTTAGCAGTGCGACGTAAGGGCCCCCAGGTGCTAGGAGGAGAGCTGGATGGATCCCCTTCATAGGATGGGAGAGGTTGAAAGCTCCAGTCTCCAGGTATGGAGAGTGTCAGAGGCCCTTGGGCGAACTGCAAAGGACCTTGGAACCCTGGTGAGGAGGAAGAATGTGGCAGCAAATGTTCTCTCCCTGTGCCATGTGAGGAGTCCTCGTTCCCAGGAGGGGAATGCTCAGCATGACCCGATGTGGGTGTTCTACCGGGCCCAGACCTTTGGACACATGAGCTGGGTGGCAAGAGATGTGGATGCCCAGGAGGAGGCGCCCTTGCCGCCTCATGGGTATGTGAAGAAGCCTGGAAAAGCCCTTGGAGAGGCGCTGGAGCTTCTGCAGCTCCCTGGACAGCTGTGGGCTGCGCTTGAGTCCCATGGGCATGCAGTGAAAGAGTCAGAGCCCAGCCTCCCTGTGTGGATGGTGGCTGGGCATGTCCTGTACACTTGAAAGTGTCACCTGTCTCCTCTGAAGGTGAGGGGAGTTCTAGAGAGTCAGAAGAATGGAGACTGTTGTCAAGGTCCCAATCCTCAGATGTGTCCATAGGGAGGAGGTCCTCCTGAACCTGGATGTCAGTTTTGGGGCCCCGTGGGTCGGAGGGGCGATGGCCTAAGCCACCCAGGGATCCTGCTGTTGATGTGCGGCAGCCTCCATGTGCTGAGGGGGGCTGAGTGGATCTGCTTTTGTTGGAGGAGAGGCGTAAGGGGCCAACTTTTCTGGCAGCAGCTACGGTGAGCCGCAGCTGCCTGTGCAGGGACAGGTGTGAAATTCAATTGTGCGTTTATGGACAGTGTCAGAGTACCTGGCTGGAAATGCAGTGGTCCCAGGGAACCCGGTGCCCTTGGAGAATCTGCTCTATGCCCATGTGTGGTGGGACACATTTCTCCTCCTGTAGGTGAAGAAATTTCACCTCGCCTTCGGAGCGGTTTGGGATTGTCAGCATGTCCTTGGGTAGCTATGTGCCTCCCTTGAATCCAGGGTTCACCTGGGGTGTATCTCCCTGTCTCTCCAGTATTTGTGTGGGTTGCTGCAGGACTTTGCCTCTGAGTGAGAGTCTCAGGAACCATTTCAGCAGGTGGTGGTAGATCTGGAGAGCCAAACAGTAGAATAAGGTTTTGGTCTCCTTCTTCTGAGGAGGGAGGTGTGAAGTCTCCTTGGACACGGGATGTGGGGCTCGGGTAGTGCTGCATGGCACAGGGATTAAATAAGCAAGCATGACCTGAGGGAGAGGTATGGAAACCTCCTAGGACAGAGTCTACCACTTTGGATGTCCTCTTGTTAGCAGTGTGATGTAAGGGCCCCCAGGTGCTAGGAGGAGAGCTGGATGGGTCCTCTTCATAGGATGGGAGAGGTTGAAAGCTCCAGTCTGCAGGTATGGGGAGTGTCAGAGGCTCTTGGGCAAACCTCAAAGGACCTTGGGACCATTGTGATTTGTCAGAATTTGGCAGCACAATTTCTCTCCCTGTTCCATGTGAGGAGTCCTGGTCCCCAGGAGGGGAATGCTCAGCAGGGCCCCATGTGTTTGTGGTTCCATGATGAGCCCCTAGTACACATGAGCTGTGAGGCCAGAGAGATTGGTACCCAGGTGTAGGGACCCCCTCCACCTCCAGAGTATGTGATAAAGCCTGAGAAAGTCCTTGAAGAGGCATTGGAGTTTCTGAAGCTCCCTGGATTGCTGTGGGTTGCGCTTGAGTCCCATGGGCATCCAGTGAAAGAGTCAGAGCCCTGCCCTCCTGTGTGGATGGTGGCTGGGCATGTCCTGTACACTTGAAATTGTCACCTGTCTCCTCTGAAGATGAGGGCTGCCCTAGAGAGTCAGAAGAATGTAGACTGTTGTCAAGGTTCCTATCCTCATGTGTGTCCATTGTGAGGAGCTCCACCTGAGCCTGTAGGTCAGTGTGGGGACGCGGTGGTGCAGAGTGGTGCAGGCCTAAGCCACCTAGGGATCCTGCTGTTGATGTGTGGCAGCCTCCATGTGCTGAGGGGGGCTGAGTGGATCTGCTTTTGTTGGAGGAGAGGCGTAAGGGGCCAACTTTGCTGGAAGCAGCTACGGTGAGCCCAGCTTCCTGTGAAGGGATAGGTGTGAAACTCCAGTCTGCGGGTATGGACAGTGTCAGAGGACCTGGCTTGAACTTCAATATTCCTAGTGACCCTGTTTCCCTGTGAGAATTCTGACTATGTCCAGAATACACTCTGGTTGCATCGATGTCTCTTTGCAGCTCTCTGTTAGGACCTTTGGCTTTTTGAGCCTCTAGGTTTATCCTTATAACTCCTTTGGTCAATGAGAATCTTGTTGTTCTCTTTTGTGTTTCGTTTTCCATCTGTGGAGTATGGTGCAGTTCGGATATTTTCTAATCTCTCAGATTTGCATGTTCTATTCATCTTTCCTGTATTTGAAGATGGTGTACTTCCAATATGCCCCGCCTTGTGTGAATTATATGATGTTTCCCAAAGTTTAAGTACCTTGTTTATTGAAAGCCCCTGTGAACTAGGAGTTTGATCTTCACATTTGATTATTTTTTGGGGTGTTCTAAAACCTCCTGTATCAATGGAACTTTTATATACCTTAGAGTGATGGTTTGAGTCATGTTGATTTGATAATATTTTCCTTATGCCACGTTTTCCCAAAGTCACCTTTTTCATTCTTATTTTTCTATAGGACTTATATGAAGATTCCTCTTTTTTATAAAAACCCTTTTTGAGTATCCCTTCTTGTGAGGGGAATGTGGTGAAACTCCAATATGCAGGTATGTATAGCTCCATAGGGCCTTTGGGGAACTTTAAATGCCCGAATTCCTGCTGTTGGGATGAGAAATTTTCTTTATCTATTATTATTTTCTCAGCTTTTGAATATTTTTGTGCTTTTATCAGATCTCTAGCTATCACTGTTGCATTTGTTTTATCTCCAGGTGTAAATGAGGCCATATCTACATCTGGACTGAGAGGTGTGAGACTCCCCTGGTGAGTGTTGTTTGTGCTCAGTTCACTGTGACTTGGAGAAGATTTGATCTCCCTTTTCAGTGAAGGTTTGTACTTATCTTGATGTGTTATGGAAATTCTGAATTCTTCTTGTGCAAACAGAGTGTGCCTTAAACCTATCTTGGTGGATTTCAAATGGCTGCAGCCCCTTTGCCTTAGGAGGCTCCTGTGGAAATGCTTCTCATGAGAGAGTGGAGTTTCAAAGTCCCCATTATTAGATGTGGAGTGTGTGTTTGGGATTACTTTTTTTCTGTCATTAGGAAAAGATCTGAGCCACCCATTGGATGATAAAGGTTTAAAACCGACTGGCTTAGATGAGAATCTTCTACAATTACTTTGTACAGACTGGATAGGTGTCAGTGTCCTTTTGTTAGAAGTGGACTGACAAGAGCCACTATGAGTAGAAGGAGAACATGTTAGGCCAACTTTGGTAGATGTGGAAGGTGTTAGGCCCCATTGTGGGTTAGAGGTATGGCTTAGGCTCATTTGAAAGTAGGTGGCATATTGGAGATTCCTAATGTCAGAAGAAAGTTTAGAATGCTTTGGTGGTGATGGTGCAGACTTTAAACGCATTTGGGAAGAGGGGACTTGTGTAAATAGCTTTTGGGAAGAAATGTGTTGATTATAGACCCATTTGTTAGAAGATAACCATATGAAGCCCTTTTCTTGAGAGGGGACAGGACTGGGTTCACCTTCCAGATATTTGGAAGTTCTGAGCAACATCTGGGCAGATGTGGAAGTTACCATAACCCCTTGAATAGATTTGGATGTTCTCCAAGCCTGTTTGGTAGATGGGGAAGGTTGCTGGGACCTGTGAGCGGATGGGGAAATTACCTGTCCACATCGGTCAGAGGAGGATCTTCCAGGCACTGCATAATTTCTTGTGAACTTTTTTCTGGCATCACTAGCACCAGGTCCTGTAGTCTCCTCAGGGACTCTGCAACGGTATCTGTTGTTTCTTACACCAGAGTCAAGGATATAGCCACTCCGGTATTTCCGGCATGACTCTTGGTCCACATGTGATTCTCTGCACCGATACTTGGGCAGAGGCGCTGGCCGCTGCCCTTGACATGGCAAATCCCTCACATCTCTGTCCATGCTCAAGCACTCCAGGCATTCGGGTGGTATGTAAGCCTCCCCTTCCTCATCCTGATGGCTGATAGGGGCCCTTATTCTGAGAGACTGCTGTTTGTGGCAAAAGGGCCACAGCCAAGCTGAGGCTCGAAGACCTCGCACCACAAGACTCGGCAGGAAGTTTCTAAGGCAGTTGCGCAAGGGAATTTGAGGCAAGATATTTACCCGTGGCAGAGAGCAGCGAATGCTGTTTCCCATGGCAACAGGCCAGAAGTACGGTTTAAGTGGTAGTCTTTGAGAGAGGCTTTCCTTTCCGAGACCAGTGAACACGTCCTGAAGTCCAAGCACACAGAACGCGATTGGCAGTTGGCCTCCGGAAGTTAGCTCAGTTCGACGGGGTAGCTCGGGATCAATGTTCTGTTGGCACGGGACTGGTCGCATGCTGCCTGCCCTAGCTGATTCGATGCAGAGTCAGCATTGATAACCTTGCTCTTGAAGTGAAGATGAACACAATATATTTTCTGTGTAATGTCAAGCACAGTAGCTAGTCTAACAGATACCATGGCAAGGTGCTTTTTAAATGATAACTTGTTTAAGAATGGAAAGCAACCCCAGCATGTTGGCGCAAGCCATTAAACCCAGGCGTCAGGAGGCAGAGGCAAGTGGATCTCTTGAGTTTAAGGCCAGACTGGTTTACAAACTGAGTACTAGTACAGCCAAGATTGAACAGAAAAAAATCTTTCTGGAAAGCTAAAACAAATGAGAATGGCAAGTTATGCTTCACAAACTATGCTCTCTCATGTCTCATGCAAAGAGGCTGGCACCTGCTGCACAGAGTCCCTCGTGGGTACAATGATTAAGCTAATTTATCCAGATTATTTTAGTGGGATTATAGGAAGAAGGCTGTGTATTTTTAATTCAACCATGGAGATCACCAAGTAAGTATTAAAGACAGCATGGAATGATAAACCTGCTCAGATATAGGCTTCATTAGGGAGAATTTGGGATTAAGATTATGTGATTACATTATAATTTTTCCTTTAAAAGCATCTTCAAAAGGCCAGTGTGTGGTGCTGTGTCCTTCTAAAAGCCGATTTGGACAATGTACGTCTCCCAAGTCTGCTGTTCTTTATGTAACTCCATGAAAATACAACTACAAAATCTTCACTTTTTAAAGAGTTCAGTTTGAGTCACTCTAGAAAACATGGCTAGCTGTGTTTCCCCATCTGAGAAGAGGACTCACCATAAAACATTTTTTTTCATACGAACTGCATTAAACAAACTGAAAAAATAAGGGATCAAAAGGTGTAATACAGTGCTGTCATGTAACTTTAATGAGTATGAAGTTTGCTAAAAAAGACACCATGTTTTTCACAGGAAAGTCAGGTCATTCAGTAGTGAGAAATTCAGGCATTGCTCAAACTTATATCCTTTTGGATTTCCTTTAGAATGTGAATGTGTCTGGTGGACGCTTGGAGAACTTCTCCCAAGCATAGGAGGGTGACATTAGGTAGATGGTTAGCAACTGGAATGGTTTTATGTTTTAGAAGCAGTCCAAATGCCCTTTGAAGTCATGTGTTTTCAATAAGACAATGTCCTTGGTGGTCAATGTGTGTTCAGATGAGCTACAGTTCAAGAAGGCAGTCCCATCTTCCAAAATCACAAATGCCCAGGGAGAACTTTTTGGCAGTACAATAAACATTGGAAGAAGGTTCACAGAAAGACATGAATCTGCTCATTTTTAGCCATGATTTTAATTTTAGTAACAACTTCAATAATGACTGCCTATAAATGATGATTTCATGACAGAAGATCAGGGAAAGTGCACTTTGGAAAGAAGTCAGTTGACAAAACAAGTGACAAATTACATTATTATATTAAGCTTTCTGTACAATTAAAGGTCCCCAAAGAGATGATGAGATTCACTTTTTCTTTATTTTCAACAAACCTAACTAAATGACACTACTGCTGAGAGATGTCTATCAAAGATGCTATAATATTCTACACAATTATGGTTACACATTTTTGGTTACTGAAATTTTTCTCAAATGACTTAGAGGTGTGCAGTACTTTGTATTGCATACAAATAGGTTTGTCAGTGGTATAAATCACAGCATTATTTGCAAAAGAAAACATACCAATGTTACACTAAGCAATAGTGTACCACAAATCATGGAGCACAAGTTATGTGATTTTAAAGCCTTTATTCTACATGAATTACTATCATAGGATTATGTTTAAAACGCAAGATAATTCCACAGTTAGGTATGGATAATAGTAAAGCTGATTTATACTGTTTTATTTTATTGAAAATCTAACTTTGGATTGGGGTAAGGCTCTTTTTCAGACCCAGGTATGCTTTTAAAGACTCACTGTCTGCTGTCAGGGAATCTACCTGACATTGAAGGCTGAAGAAGACAGCAGAACTGATCATCCAGGAACATTTAGTTTTATGTGAACCTTTTGTAATTCAAGATTTGTAAGTTTATTTGGTTTAATTAAAAACCTATAAAATTCATTAAAAAAAGTTAACTTAATACTCATAACATAAATGATAGTAAAAACATCTGTGCATTGGTAATCTTAAAGCAACCATGTGTCATGATGCCATTTGGGGAGATTAGCAATATGTGTCTTGCCAATATCTTTTTTTCCCAACACAATGCTTTTATTAATTTCTTGAGTTTCATCCATTCTTGCACACCCATGCCCTTAAAAGAAAGAAAAGAAAGAAGGAAGCAAACAAGGAAGTAAGAAAGAAAGAAAGAAAGAAAGAAAGAAAGAAAGAAAGAAAGAAAGAAAGAAAGAAGGAAAGAAAGAGAAAAGAAAGAAGGAAAGATTGAATGTTTCATCAAGCCTGTGTGGCAGGAGCATAGTTCATGTGAATAACCTTGGTTTTTGCTGATGAAAGCAGCTGAGATCCTGGAAAACCTTTGGCCTACATTAGACTGAGATGAATCAATACAAGTTCAACTTGAAGTTGGGATTCACAGCTCAAATACAAAGGGACAAAGACATTCCCTGGGCATCCAGATATGCTGCAGGCACCATGGTTCTGCAGGTGTCAGCCACAGGCACCCAGCCAACCTATATGCAAGATGCCTTTCCCCATGTAATCTCTCATACTGAATGCTCCCAAATATCCTTAAGACACCTAGAGTTTACACAGGAGCCAGGTTATCATTCAGGTACCCTATCATCCAGGCACCAGGACATAATTCAGGCACCTGACTATCCCACAGACACCTGGAATTCACAGTGGCAACCTGGCATCCCACCCATTCAACCCCCAGGTACCATGGCATTCCAAGGAGACCTGGAAAACCCTGAAACATCATGCAAGAGATATCCAGAGAGCTTTGTGTTTGTAAGTATATGAAAGTATATCTAAGAGTCCATTTTTGATTTCTGCAAAAAATGTATCTTTTGTTAGAGGAAATAGGAAGGTGTATGTGAAATTCCTTTGGGATCTGTGATGCAATATTCTTAAATAAGAATGTGATCATTCCCACGCTGTGTACTTAAATCTCTTTACTTTAAATTAGACGATACTAGGTAACATATACCTAAAATATTTCATTTTTTGTTGACTTGGTATTTTACATACATACACATATTCATATTCATTTGTGTGTATATGCGTGTACATATAAGGTTTGAGGGGATTAACACAAAGAAATGTGCGGTGTAATTAAACCTTGGTGATTGGCATTTTACAAAATGAATGTTAAATTACACATACTTTAAGAGGGAAGTAGGAAACCATTATTAATAAATTACCACAGATTTTTTTTTCAGGTTAACTTGCAGGAACTTGAAACCTTGAGAATAACAATGAATGAAGTATTATGCTGTAACTCTAGCAAAAACTCTAACTAAAAATGCCCCTTTGATTAAATAAAAACTAAGGTTTCCACAATTCGAATGTGCCAACCCAATCTATTTCCTCTGTCCTCACAGGCGCTTACTTTACTCAAATATTGAATCCTAAGCTGATTTCACCACGCATATTCCACAGTTATGTCAGTAATAATAATACCAAACAACAGCTTGCATACAGTACAGTGAATATGCATAGAATGAACAAGCAGGAGAGAAGCTCCTTTGTGACATCTGATAAAGCTGGTAAACAACTCTCTTTGTAAAATTTGACAGGAGCCAGCCTATTTTCACCCACTTGCTAACTGGCTCTGATAATTTCATTTGGTGTAAAAAGATTCATGCATATTCATGCCTGTTAAAGATTTTTGTTTGTGTTGCATCATCTCCCAACTCACAATTTGCTTTCCCTTCCTCATCTTTAGTGTTTGGATGTCCCCTCCCATCTTTGTACTTAGATCCTGGGAGCCTAATTCATGCTTGGGTTTTTAAAATTCTCTATTATTTTGTGATGATGTTTAAATATGGTATGAAAGAGGTATTTTTGGAGATACTACAAAGGGGTATAGATGTTTTGGCTGTTTTCCCAAATGTGACTTGAAACAAGATTTTTTTAAAATGTGGACTCTGTCTCTGCATCTATAAAATGAGAGAAATAAACACTCTTATTTTCTAGATTAATTTCAGTTATATTCAAAATTTAATAATTCTCTTTGATGGACCAGGCAGCCTTTTGGGAGTACACAAAGTCCCCTGGGTAAATGGCTTTCTGTGAATGTGGATAGGACATCGGGAATAGCAAGAGTATAATTTCAGCTTAGTTTGAAAAGTTGGCTACAGTTTCACAAGGTCAAAGTGTCAAGGGACACAGTTTAGGTTGCTGTTTTTCCAAAGACTATGGGAAGGGGCGTGTCTTCCCTCTGGCTTAGACCACAAGGCAGGTTCCCTTTATTCTGGAATCTAGGCTCACCTGTTGCTTTCCACTTAGTTTTCCTCCTCCCCTGAAATCACGCTCCTCAGCCAGTGCCCTGGATGTGTGTAAGGTCGGAGACTCCCTAAGGCGATCTCTCAGGTCTTCTGACAGTTTCAGATCAGAAGTGAACTTTAAAGGAAGGCTTCTCTGTGGCCTCAGAGCTCCAGGGTCAAGTATGGAGCTGGAATAGCTGCACGTGGCCTCACCCATCTTGGGGCAGGTCAGGTTGCCCAACACACAAGGACACACCCAACCCATAAGTCACGCCCACCAGAAGAAACATTCAGAACCAAGGACATGCCACCCATGGAAGACACGCCCATCCATTCTCTCCTGGCTCTTGGCTATAGGCCTATGGGAAGGACTTGCCCATCCCGGAAGTCACCAAGGACACACCCATCCATTCTCTCCTGGATCCTTGGTTACAGGCCTAGGGGAAGGACTTGTCATCCCGGAAGACATGCCCACCCAAACAAATGCCCATCACTGAGGACCTGCTCATCCATCAACTAGTCTAGGGGAAGGACACGCCACCCATGGAAGACACGCCCATTCATTCTCTCCTGGCTTCTTGGCTATAGTCCTACGGGAAGGACATGCCCATCCAGAAGACACACCCACCCAAAGACATGCCTATCATTGAGGAAACACCCACCCAGAGAAAAGCACAACACAAAGGACATGCGCATCCATTCTCAACTGGCTCCTTAGCTACTGGCGTAGAAGACACACCCATCCATGGATAAGCCTGTCACCAAGGTCACATCCATCCATTCTCTCCTGGCTCCTTAGCTACCAGCCTAGGGTAGGGACACACCCATCCCAGAAGACATGCGCTTCACTGAGGACATGCCCATCTAATATCATGTAGCTCCTTGGCTACTGGCCTAGGGACAGAGGTGAGTAGGGAATTGAACACTGTGGTCCTCCTATGGCCTGAGGTGATTGGCGGGGTGAGATTTGTGCTTAGAGGAAAAGCCCCTCCAGCCTGCTGGAGCATGTGCATGTTCTGGAAGAAGGGTGTGGGGCGTGCCGCACGAGTAAGGCTCTGGGGCACAGGGAGGGGACGAGCATCCACGGGCGCTTGGTCCCCCGGGTTGCCTCCTGTCTAGACACTGCCTTGATGTAGCACTGATTCAGAGGTTTGAACTGAGGCAGGACTTCCGGTGATCATGGACCTGAGGGAGGAGTCTGAGGGCGAGTGAGGGTGTGGAGGAGGACTCTGGGTCTCCGCTAAGAAATAATCATTCAGGCTGCACAGAGAGACAGCTCCTTAAACATCATGCCGGGCTGCCCAATGGGAAAGGGCGGTGTGAGACGGGCACGAGCCACGCCCAATAGCGCTGGAGGCTCAGTGCTCTGGGTGGGTCCGGCGGCTGTGGGCCGGTCGGCCAGCTGTGGACTGGGATTCAGTCTGTGGGCGGGGCGGCCCACTGAAGGCGGGGCGGCCGGTTGTGGCGGGGTTTCCGTCTGTGGAAGGGTCCGCTGGCTGAGGTTGGGTTGGCAGGCTAAGGGCGGGACTGCCTGCTGAGGTGGGCTGGCTGATTGTGGGGGGAGCGGGCGGCTGGGGGAGCTGGTCAACTGGCTGAGGGCCCGGCCAGGGACTGAGTCGGCTGAGGGCAGAGAGGCTGGCTGTGGGCAGGGAGGCTGGCTATGGGCGGGTCTGCCTGATGACGGCAGGGAGGCTGGCTATGGGCGAGACCGCTGGCTGTGGGCGGTGTGGCCTGTTGTCGGAGGTGGGGGTGCCAGCTGTGGGCGGAACTGCCGGCAGAGGGCAGGGCAGCTGGCTATGGGCGGGGCTGCCAGCTGAGGGCGGGGCAGCTGGCTGTGGGCAGCGAGGCTGCCTGTGGGCTGGGAGGCTGGCTTTGAGCAGGGAGTCTGGCTATGGGTGGGTCTGCCTGATGAAGGGAGGCTGGCTATGGGCGGGACCGCTGGCTGTGGGCGGGGCGGCCTGTTATCAGGGGTGGGGCTGCCAACAGTGGGCGTGGCTGTCGGCTGTGGGCGGGGCTGCCAAAAGAGTGCAGGGCAGCTGGCTGTGGGCGGGGCTTCCAGCTGAGGGCGGGGCTGAAGCTTGGAGGGGCGGCCTGTTGTCAGGGGTGGGGCTGCCGGCTGTGTGCGGGGCTTCCAGCTGATGACGGGGTTTCAGCCTGTGGCGGGGCCTATTGGGGGTGGGGCTGACAGCTGTGGGCAGGGAGGCTGGCTATGGGCAGGGCTGCCTGTTGTCAGGGGGTGTGGGTGCCGACTGTCGGCGGGGCTGCCAGATGATGGCGGGCCGCCATTTGTGGGCTGGGCGACCGGCTAGAGATTTGTCTGCGGTCTTTGGATGGGTATGCATGGCTGAGACAGGGCGGACGTTTATGGGCGGGGCGGCCGGCTGATGGCTGTTCCGGGGTTGAGGGCGACGTGGCCGGCTGAGAGCTGGTAAGGGTTGAGGGCGAGGTGGCCGGCTGAGAGCTGTAGGGGTTGAGGGCGGGGAGACGTGCGGCTGACTGAGGGCGAGGCCTCCAGATCTGAGCTGGGAGACAGGCTGTGGGCGGGTCGGCCGCTCTAGGCGGGTCCTCCAGGTGAGGAAGGGGCGGTTGGCTGAGGGTCGGGCTGCTGCCTGTGGGCGGGGCTGTTGGCTGTGGGCGGGACTGTCGGTTGCGGTCTGGTCCGCTGGCTTGGGAAGTGGCGACAGGCTGTGGGCGGGGCTGCTGGGTGAGGGCGGACCTGCCGGCTTTGTACCTGGCTGCCAACTGAGGGCTGGGCGACTGGCTGAGGGCGGGGCAGCCGGCTGAGGGCGGGGCAGCCGGCTGAGGGCTGATCGGAGCTGTGGGGGGGGCGACAGGCTGAGGGCTGGTCCGGGTTAAGGGCGGGACAGCAAGCTAGGGGCGGGGCGGCAGACTGAGGGCGGGGCGTCCTGACTGAGGAGGTGGAGGCACAGGTCCCAGGCTTCCATCACACTAGTGGTGCCCGTGGAGGGGCGGAGACAGAGGAGCTGTTCCGCCAGAGCGGGAAAGCAACCCGCCTCAGCGTTGTGTCTCCGCTGAAGAGACGGGCCTTTGCTGTCCCCTCAGGTTCCCCTCAGAACGAATCTTCCCATCAGAAAGACAGAGACGATGGCGGCCAGAGCGATGGCAGCGAGGTCGGCGAGCAGGTCCTCCCTGTCAGGCAGGAGCTGCGGACCTGTGAGGGATCCGCCCTCTGCCTGCCGGGTCAGCTGCAGGGGCGCCTGAGTGAACACATGGGCACCTGCAGGCCAAGGGGGCAATGGTTGGGAGGGGTGTCCCGGGCGTGGTGCGTGGGCAGGGGCAAGCCTGGGAGATAAAATTCCCAGTTCCTTTGAGCAGACCTTCAAATGTCTGTTGTTTCCTCTGGGTGGAAACTCCTGGATTGTTCCAGTTGTTCCCCTAGCCCTGCCGTCTCTCTTTCTAGCAAAGCTGCACACAAGGAGCATTTAGTGAATGGCTTGCTTGAATAAAGGATTGGATGAACGTATTGAGGGATAAATGTAGTCTAGTGGAGTGTTGATGAAATCCATGCCAGTTTTCACAGCCCATAAAATACATAGGTAGCTCGGGTGTCAGCTATTTTGTCAGTAGAAGACTTATTTACTTTTAAAATGTGAAGGTCTGTTGAACAAAATCCATGTGGTTTTCTGTCAGTGTGAATAGTGTTTTCTCATCTATGTCGTAAATGTGGATTTTATTACCACTGTATTTTTCATTTTTTAAGTAGATGCATAAAATTGGTTGCAAAAAATAGTTCTATTGAGTAAAAGAGATTTCATCCAGTAATTCCTGACTCCTGGTGCAACAATGTCTTACTTTCACCAGTTAGGCTGGCTTCTCTGGATTCCTAGCAGATTTCACTTCTTGTTACTTTTATTAGAGAAATTGGTAATTTGAAGATATAAAAAAATTGTTTCTTAAAATCAACAGTGATGCCAAAGCTAATTTGTATATTTTTGGTGTGATCTTTCAGTTTATCACGAGTATAGAAGGTTATTTAAACAAGACTGTAAAATGTAAACCCAGTTAAACATTTTAACAAATTTATTGTTTGTTTGTTACAGACCATATGTTTTTTATTACTGGGGCAGATATAAACAAATGGTATTTACTGATTGCATCTTGGATCATTGATATCTGCCTGATATGGGCTTTTTTTTTCTTTTTAGGAAGAAGTACTTCAGGTACTTCTTGAGGGGGGAAAACAGATAGTCTTTATGAATTCATCCAATGATGTTAACTGTTTATTTGCAAATAGTATTTAATATGAGCTATAAACATATGTATTGATGAAATTCTGATTTAAATTTACCTACAAAAGGTAAATTTTCACTTGCCTGATTAATAAGTTACACTAAGAACCAGCCCTGGCTTAAATCCATTGGCAAGAAGATTTGAGGTTTAGGCGGCCTTTCTCAATTCCCATTAGACTCAGGGCTCAGACCTGAGAACCTGGAGCCTTCACAGGTACACAAAGCTGCTTTGAATTTTGGCCTCTGTTCATTAGGTAAAATGAAGGGTGTTTCTTGGTTTAGTTGGGTCTGGGTAATCGCCTGGGGAGAGGAGTTTGTTACAGATGTGGTGATAGCTCATAATGGTTGCCTCGCAATGCCTAGGAGACTGATAGGGTGGGAAATCAAGCCCACTGCTTGATAGGCCAGGTGTCAGGAGACACATAATGTTTCTCATTTAGACCTGTCCTCCCCACAACAGGATCCTAGGCAGCCTGTCTCTTCAGGTGAAATTGGGTCCTTAGTCCTTTATAGCCCCTGTTGTGGATGAAGTGTGGCAGAATCACCTGACCCAGACAGAATGGTACATAAAGGAACCAGTCTGGATCCATGGGCAAGTAGATTTGAGGTTTTGGCTGTCTTCTCAACTTCCATCAGACTTAGGGCTCAGACCTGAAGAAACTGGAGATCTCACAGGTACACCCAGTAGCCTTGAACTTTGCCCTTTCTCCATTGCAAGGCTTCTGCTAGGTGGGAAAGCAGTTCTGTGTCTAGAGCCCCATTGAGATGGAGGTTGTCTTTGGTGTGGTATCTGCTCAACTTCCCATGTGACCAGATTTCTGTGACACCACCACCCAGCTTCCTACAGACCAGCTTTAGCCTGAGGCTGTCCTGGCAGGCCTCTTTGATCTCAAAGCTTGGATATCAGCAGGTTCACTGAGTGTCAGCACACCCAATTCTTGCCTGACAGCCTTAGTGGTTTTCCAGGTAGGCAGAGTCAAGTAGAATTCACCAGGATCTCTGGGGAGGTCAAGTCAAAATGTGCTGATGTACCAAAAAAGGGCAATGTCCAGTCCTTAGTCCCCAGATCCTTTTTTTGTTTGTTTCTGAGAATGCTACTCTGTGGTACAGATTTCCATAGGTTTTCTGCAGCATTCCTTAGGACCTATCCAACAACTTCTGTGTCCTCAGATTCCCTGAATTGAATGGACTATCTCAGGGTAGAGAAATTGAGAAGCCCCTTGTTCTGTGACCCACAGGTCCTGAGCTTATCACACATTACCACCTGTTCCTGCACCCCTGCCCAGTATGTTCTTACCTACTGGCATGCCGTTACGACCCTTCTGGAATCCCCTGTAGTGGAGTGCAATTAGAGAGTCATCTCTCTCCATGCCTGGCCTGTAAGGTAAGCTGCCAACTTGGATTCTGTAGTCATTTTTAAGTTTTCTGTTTTTTGTTTTTTGTTTTTGTTTTGTTTTTGTTGTTTTGTTTTGTTATTCTTTGCTCAGGAAATGCCATACAGAGTGGTCCCAGGGCCCAAGGTACTTGACATTCTTGGTGCACTACTGTCATCAAGTGAAATTGTTTTGCAGGTCTGCCAGCTGGTCCCTGTGTTTCATGGACAGCACCCTAAGCAGCATCTCTGGTCCTTGCTAGACAGGACTATCTCAGATCTCCTGCAAACCTGTTGGCCCAGAAGAGCTGCAGGGAAAAGCAGGCTCCAGGTGGGTCTACCACACAGTAGGCCGAGCACTACATGGTTTGGCTTGCTCCAAGCAGGAAGCATAGCCTCCCATGTCTTGAGGTTGCCACATCAGGATTGTGAGTATTTCTTTGCAAGGGACTCTGTATCTGTGGTTGAATCTGGGTTGAAAAGGGGAACTTATCACACATGCCAGTGTTCACTAGGCCACCCACAATCGCACTAGCTTTTGGATGATGCTTACCAGTAGCCCACAAACCTCACATCCAGGAACCACACAAGCTGAACATCATCACTTCAAGTCTGTGCCCAGTTTGCCTGGGAAACACAGCCTTTATGGTCATATGTGTTTTATCCATTTTACTCCCTCCTACCATCCTCATTCCCCCTTGCTCATCATTGTCTGTCTCTTGTTCTCTCTGACTTTTTCTTCTTTGTCTTCATTTCATTAATATTTTGTCAGAAATTGGGATCTCTTTGAGCTTGGCTGCAGGTGGAGTTCAGGGACCCTGATTTGAGAGAAAACATTTCTGCTTCAGAGCTATATCCCTGTCACTAATCAAAGAATTGTACTGCCATGGAGATATGCATCCTCGTTTTGGATACACAGAGGGAAAGTAGCCCATGTTATTCTTGTGTCTCAGGATGAATCTTAGTAGAAGCAGTCATATAGGGTATACTGAAGAGTGCCCAAATGTGGCCAGGCAGGCACTGCACTGGAGGCAGGTTAAGCTCCCTGTTCCTTCCTTTAAAATGCCTCCTGTGGTCATTCCCAACACCCATGTAGAAAGCATACTTGTGAATTCTCCTGATTTGGTCATCTTGCCTATTACCAAGGGAAAACACCCAGGGTTAAGTGTTTAAAAGCACCTGCCCTGTTCAGTGATATCTTGTGGAATAATAATTAGTTAGATGAGGTCCTAAAATTAACAGTTGGGAGAATCAGGTGAATCCACATGTATGCTTCCTGCATAGGTGTTGGCAATCACAACAGAGGTCATTGTTAAGGGAGAGCCAGGGAGCCTACACTTTCCTGTGGGTCACTGAAAAAGGGGTTTCCTCAATTACAATGCCTTGAGACAGTACATTCATTTCAGGACAGCTGGGAGGCCCAGAATTTGTTGGAAATGTCCTAAGGAATGCTCTAGAAAACCCATGCCAATCTATACCACAGACTAGCATCATGAGAAATAAACAAAAAAGCATTTGGGGATCTGGAACTGGACATTGCCCTTTTGTGGCACATCAGCACATTTTGACTTGGACCTCCACAGAGATCCCCTTGAATTCTACTTGACTAAGTTCATTTACCATCCCTACCCCTTCATCTGCCCCTGCTCCTGTCCCTACCCCACCCTCCACCTAGAATGCCCTCTCCCATGTTCAAGCCCACATATCCTTTCTGGTGTCCCCAGTAGCTAACTGTACCTAGAGAGTCATCCCAGATGGATAAAGATGTAGAAAATTAAATGTTTCTCAGCTGTTTGAGATTCCTCTTTTGTGAATTGTTTGTTTACATCTGCACCCCATTTTCAGTTGTGTTATTTGTTTTGTTGACATCTAGTTTCTTGCATTCTTTATGAATTTTGGATATTAGTTCTTTATTGGAAATGAATGAATGTTTCTCCAAAACAAACAAAACCTTATCACACCCCATAAACAAACAGAGAAACAGATATAGGAATGATTAACAGCTTTGAATAATATAAGGTACTTCTAGACACAACTGAGGTTGGAATAAATTAACTAAGTTATGGGAACATGTGTATGGTGTATGATCATAGTGGACAAATATCTCAGAGCTTCATGCTTTTAGGCACATACAGACACAACTTCTTACAGTGCTAAGACAGAAAGCTCATTTCAAGCTAGAAGTTCATGATCAGCCTGGATTGCATAGAGACATTATCAGTGGAAAACTAAATTAATACTGTCACTAACTTTTATAGCTTTAAGCAGGGAAAACTGTCTCAGCCTCAGCTTTCTTTATGTTCTTTTAAATTTTTTAAAATATTGTATTATTTAATTTATTATTTATTTATCCCTCTCTATATTCCTCAATTTATTTGTTTATTTATTTCTGACATTGTTTCTCTTTTTACCCCGGTAGTCTTGGAACTAAATATGTAGGCAAGGGTGGCCTCGAACTCTCAAGAGATCCAACTGCTTCTGCCTCCTGAGTGCTGAGATTAAAGTAGCATCCCAACAAACCAGAAAGCTTCAGTTTTCTCACAACAATATGGTATTACCCACCAGCTTTACAGAACTGTGGAGAGTACTCCATAAATCATAGCCATTATTTCATCATGGAGGAATGAAGCATACAGCTATTTGAAAATAGCAAATAGAGCAATGTGTCTTACAAAGTGCCTTTGAGGAATCTGTTGGCATATTTTAAAAGTTTGAATCGAGTGCTCTTTACTTTTTTTCTTTTAAAAAATGTGGAGCACATCACGATTTTGCATGCAAGTCTTGCTCAGGGGACATGCTCATCATCTCTGTATCATTGCAGTTTTAATATATGTGCTACTAAATCACACTCTCTTTATTTACTTTAAAAATTCCCTTTGTGAAGGGTCAAATTGAGCAGCTGGCTATTGACTATGCTATGTAAAGAGATGTGTTTATTTTTCTAAATAATGGAGGGTCCACCAACAGCCTAACATTGACTTTATCTCTGTTCCCACAGAGTAACATAGCAGCTGGAAATGCTACTGTGGAGCCCTAGAAATCTATTTAGTTCAATCCCATTGCCCCCGCCCCATAATTAGCACCAGTGTTAGCTGGTGGCTTCACATGTATAGCAGAGGTACAGGAGCTGTCAGGACATTTGGTGCAAGGCAAACTCTTCTGAGTTAGGGAAGAATGCCTCCCTTTGCCTCATTAGCTCTTGTTCAGACCACACAGTTTGGCCTCCTTAGATGCCAGTCCTGGCGATAGCAACAATTATCTGGTCCTTATGCCACCAGGTCACTGGTTCTGGTAGCTGAACTGTTTTGTCACCTTAAAGGTTTGGACCACTGGATTATATGTGGAAATTTTATTGTGTTCCCTCATTTGGACTGGGGACTTGGTCTGAATTAGTTTTTCTAGTAGGCTTTAACTCCTGGGATAAAACCAACCTCCTCTCAGTGTTCCACATTGCTGGGACTACAGGCTCCTTTCAAACTCCCCACTATTATGGCTTCCTTTCTCTGTCTATAAAACAGAGAAAAGAAACCTTCAGTTGTTCTTTTAAGCCTCAGGATATTCAGGTTTGTGTTCAGTGGCATTTTGTTTCAGCCCAGTGTACAATTCTGATTTAAATGTGCTGTTTGAGATTGTCATCAATTATTGCATGTGTTCTATGTCTTCCCTCATTAGAATCCTAGTAAATTTAAAAAAATGAATTTCATGGTGCAAGATTTTTAGATTTCCCCCCACCCCATCACTTTTTTCAATAGCCATTCATCCCTAAAGTCTTCCTCTTCTGCCTCTTGAGTTCAGGGATAGCAGGCCTGTGTCAATACATGCTTAAGATTCTTTTCTCTGTTTTTGTCTTTACACATCTTCTGTGGACATAGATTTTATGGGTCTTTTCCATTTGAAGACATGATGTATGGAGAAGGAACTTACATTCCTAAAACTAGATATATGCGTGCCAAGGCCTATATTGGCTTGGAGTCAGGGTCCTGGGGTCATTGCAGCTTTAAATCCTGAGATCCTTGATCTTACCACCCTCTGGGGTTTTTTAGTCCAAATGCCTTTATGTGCTTAGTATGTGCCACACTTGATATATCCTATTTTTCCTTTGTGAGACATTACTTGATCAATTCCCTATTGCATTTATCTCACTATACAATAGTACTTGCTGACAATTTCCTTTTTCCTGTTCAGTAAAATTGTATATAATTTGCTATATTTCTTTATTTGGGTTTGCCTAGTTTTTAATTTATTTTTGTAATAGGTTTATGTGATTATTTGACTATTTAATATATATAAATATATATATCACATATAATATATGTACATATAATACATATTCTATATTGTGGTCAAATGAGTATTATCCATTTAATTCCTTTTCTACTATCCACATTCTCTCCTGACTCCCTTAATCTTACTCCTGTTGTCACTGACTAATTTCTTGTACTTCCTTTCATGTTTTATTTTCCTTTTTCTTTCAGAAGATGGGTCATCTTTGAGCTTGAATGCAGGTGGAGTACAGAGACACAGGCCTGTTGGAAGAGGTTTCTACTCCAGAGCCATATCCCTAGAACCCAAAAGAGTTCTGGAGTGACTGCCATGGACATATGCATCCTGTTTTTGTGTACAGGAAGAGTAAGTAGCCAAACTCAATCTTCTGAAATCTTAATATGTTAATAGATATCATAATATTAATAGAAATGCTGAAAAGTGACCAGGCATGTACTGAACCATGGAGGCAGGGTTTGATTGCCCTGCGCCCCCACTAACAAGCCCCACCAATATTGTAATTCCAAACACATGTGCAGCAGGCCTCATAATGGATTCTCCTGACTTGGTTTCCTTGCTTCTTACCCAGGGAGTACACTCATTGTCAAGGGTCAAAAAACATTTTTTTTCCTGCTCTGGCCTCTCCAGTGCTATCAGTTGGAAGAATAATTAGTTAGAGAAGGCTCTAAAATTTACAGATATCAGAGTCTGGGGTCAAAGATGACTGTCTGTGTGTTTTTGTGTATGTGTGTTTGTGTCTATGTGTGTGTGAGTTTGTGCAGTCATTCCTTTTGAGTCTACTAGACAAGAATCTACTCCTTGGAAACCCCATAAGTGTGGCAGCATCCACCTGAACACAGATCACAGGGTACATTTGGGCTCTGGCCTGGATCCATAGGAAAGATTTGAGGTTTAGGTTTCCTTTCTCAATTCCCATGAGACACACGGCTCAGACCTGAGAAGCTGGAGCCCTAACAGGTACACACAGCTGCCTTGAGCATTGCCCTGTGTCTAATAGGAAGACTGAAAGATGCTTTGTTTGGTTGGGTCTGGGTGGTGTATTCGCCTGGGGAGAAGAAAGAGGTTGTGACAGACCTGATGATAGCTCTTAATGGTTGCCTGGCAATGCCTAGGAGACTGATAGATTAGAGATGTAGGCGCACTGCTTGGAAGGCAAGGTGGCAGGAGACGTGTAATGTTTCTCCTTTGGATCTGTCCTTCTCCACACAACAGAGACCTGGGCAGCCTGACTCTGCAGGAGCAATTGGGTCCCTGGATCCTTACAGACCTTGTTGTGGAAAAAGTGTGGCAGAATTCACCTGAACCAAGATGGAATGGTATCTGATTGAACCAGCCTGGATAGATGAGCAAATTTGAGGATTTTCTGAATTTCTCAACTTCCATCAGCCTCAGGCCTCAGACCTGAAAAACTGGAGCCATCAGAGGTACACAGAGTAGCCTTGTGCTTTGCCCTTTTTCCATTGCAAGGCTGTTTCTGCCACGAAGGGTAGCAGTTCTGTGTCTAGAGCCACATTGAAATGAATGGTGATATTTGGTGAGGTATCTGCCCTACTTCCCATGTGAACATAGTTGTGTGACACCACCACACAGATTCCCTATATCCCAGGTTTCGCCTAAGGCATTCTTGACAGGCCTCCTTGTCCTGGAAGTTTGGATTTCAGCTTGTTTACCAAGTATCAGCACACCCATTTCTTGCCTGACAGCTCTAGTGAACTCTGAGATGGGCAGAGTCAAGGAGAATTCAGCAGGATCCCTGGGGAGGCCCAAGTCAAAATGTACTAGCTGAGCCACAAGAGGGCAGTGTCCAGTCCTGGATCCCCAAGTCTGTTTTTTGTTTTTTCTGTGAAATCTATGTCATGGGATTTCTGAGCATTACTTAGGATCTATACATCAACTTCTCGGCCTCCCAGGTGCCCTGAATTGAATGGAATTTCCCAGGAATTGCAATTCAGGAGCTCCTTGTTCTGTGACCCACAGGTCCTGGATCTACTACGCATTCCCACCCACACCTTCACCCCTGCCAAGAATCTCCTTAACTACCTGTATGCCCTCAAATTTCCTAGCCTGTAAGTAATGCTGCCAATTTTGAGTCTGTATTTTTTTTTTTACTCAGTAATGGTCATACAGAGTTGTCCCAGTGCCCAAGGTACTTAACGTTCTTGGTGCTCTAGTGTAATCAAGTAGAACTATTTTGCAGATTCTGCCAGCACATCCCTGTCTTTCAGTGCCGGATCTTGCTAGACAGGGGTGACTCAGTTCTACTGTAGTCCTGTCGGCCCTGAAGTGGTGTGGGGAAAAAACAGGGTCCATTTGATCCTTGTCCCACAAGGCTGAGTCCTGCCACAGTGCAGGCCCAGTGTCACAGAATTTGGCTTGCTCTAATCTGGAAGCACAGCCTTCCAGGTCTTAAGTGTTAGTCAGGATTGTGAGGATCACCATGCAAGTGACTGTATATCTGTGGTTGAATCAGCATTGAGGAAGGGAAACTTATTCCACATGCCAGTGTGCACAAGGCCAGCCACAATCTCCCAAGTTTTTGGATGATGCTCACCAGTAGCTCACACAGCTCACTTCCAGGAACCACACATGCTACAAAATACCTTTTCATGTCTGTGCGCAAATTGTCAGGGCAAGACACCCATGATTGTCATATGTGTTTTATCCATTTTACTCTCTCCCTACAATCCTATTTCCCTCCTTGCTCATCTTTGTGTACCTCCTATTCTCTCTGACTTTCTTTTTCTTCTGTCCTTTAAATTTTTTCATCCGAAAATTGGGTTCTCTTTGAGTTTGGCTACAGGTGGTTTTCAGGATTGCTGACCTGAGAGAAACCATTTCTGCTCCAGAGCCACATCTCTAGAACCCTAAAAGTTTTCTTAGTTGCACCACCATGAACATATGCATCCTCTTTGTGTACACAGAGGGCAAGTGGCCCATGACATTCTTTTGGCTCAGTATACCCTATATGACTGCTACTTCTACTTATAAGCAGTCATATAGAGTGTACTGTGCAGTGCCCTAAAGTGGCAGGGCAGACATTGTACCATGGAGGCAGGGTTAGACTCTCCATGTCTCCCTTAACATGCCTCCTGCTGTGATTCCCAACACCCATGCAGGAAGCATATTTGTGGATTTTCCTGATTTGTTCTCCTTACCTCTTACCAAGGGAGAATGCCCAAGTTGAAGGCTCAAAAAGCAATTTTATCCTGTTCCTCCCTGTCCAATTATATTTTGTGGAAGAGTAATTAATTAAAAGAGGCTCAAAAATTAATAGGTGGCAAAATCTGGTGTCCAAGGAAAACAGTGTGTGTGCATGTGTGGGCATTTTCATTCTTCTTGAGTTTCCTGTTGAGAAATCTATGCCCCAGAGATCCCTGATAGTGCCAGAAAGGATACTATAGGTAGCAGTCATAGTGGTCATGTCAGAGTTGTCTGGGAATGCCAGGTTTTTTTGTATAGGAGGGGACCTTTAGTGCTCCACCCCTCAGCACAAGCTCAGGTGGTCATAATATCTGGTTGTGCCCATGTACTGCTGTGACCAGTTATGGTTCAGTTAATGAGACCAGTTACATGGCAACAGTATGAAAGGTGGCAGGAACAGTTCTGTGCAGTGGCTGCCATGGCACTTCTGAGAACTCAGAGCAGTTACAGCCTGAGGGAGCTCCCTTTACAGCAGCAGAGAAGCTGACTCCAGAAGGCTTGACAGAGAGGAGGTAATGGAAAGCAATGTTGGGAATGTCTCCATGAGGCAGGAAAAATAGTCTTTTTCTAGGGCCCAACATGGACAGTCTACCCCATGGAGTTGGGTTTCTATAGACTCTCAGCTCTTTGAAGGAAGGGTACTTCTGGGGTAGTGAAAATTATTTCCCAAGTGAACCTGGTATATCATGTGTTTTCCAGACAAGACTACCTTCTCAGTATGAACTGAGTATGACTGTACATATGAGAGAGGAAAATAGATGGAGAGAACAAGGGGAAGAAAGAGAGCAGAAAGAGAGAGAGATGGAGAGAGAGAGACAGAGACAGAGAGACAGAGAGAGAAGGAGAATCTCTGTGGTGCTGGTGGGTGATTTTTGAGATTGTTGCTAATTTTGCCTTTAGCCTGGAGGTCAAAACCAATCTCACATGATAGCTCTATGTCCAGTTATTCCTGTTCCTTGATTATAGGCCACAGGAGAGAAAGAAAGAAGGGAACCACCTGAGAGTTTCCAATGAGGATGCAAGGCTGCAGATTGCTTCAGGCTTTCTGATGGCACCAGTCCAGAATGTATCTTCTCCCTTGTATCTATTGTCCCATTGGTTCCACTTGAATCTTATCAGAGAGCTCTGAGTTTGATGTTTTCTTTGTCTTGGCCATATGTAGGTGGGTGTCCACTGAAGACACAGAGTAATACAAGTCTGAGAGTGACTTGGGGATATAGAGAAAGAAAAGAAAACCAATTATCCCTGAGTGGTTCCTGTTGGGGTGTTTTTAGGCTGGGGAGAGGAGATAGGTTGGGACTGACTTGGAGATTGCTCATAATGATTGCCTGCCAATGCCTTGGTTGTGGAACCAAGCCCATGGCCTGATAGGCAAGGTGACAGGTGATATATAATATTTCTCCTTTTGACACATCCTTGTCCCCATAACAGGGTCCTGGACAACCTGTGTCTATACACGAAATGTGGGTACACCCACCTTATCCCATATAGCAGGTTAGGTACTAGCCTGGATTCATTGTCAAGAAGATTTGAGATTTTTGGTAGCCTTACTCATCACCCGTCAGACTCAGTGCTTAGATATAAGCAACTGGATTCTCAAAGGTACACACAAAAGCCTCTGGTTTTGTCCTTTGTCCATTACTGAGACTTCTTCTGTTAGGTAGAAAGGCAATTCAGTGCCTAAGTACTGACTGAGGCAAGTAGAGGTCTTTTCTGAGACTTCTGCCTCTCTTCCTATGCATGTGGAGTTTTGTGATACTACCACCTTACTGACTTACCACCCCAGCGCCTTCAAGGGAGGGCCTCCTTGGCAGGCTGCTTTGACCTGGAAGCTTGGTTGTGGCCAGGGTCACAAAGTGTCAGCACACCGAAATCTTGAGTGGCACCTTTAATGTTCTGTCATGTAGGTGTAGTCAAGGAGAATTCTGTAGGATCTCTGTGCAGACACAAGTTGGGATGTCCTGGGTAGGCTACAAGATGGCACTGTCGAGCCCTTGTTTCCTAAGTCCGTGTTTTTGTGTCTGAGGGTACTCTACTGTGTTGCAGATTGGCAGGGATATTCTGGAGCATCCCTTGGGGGTCTAGGCCGCAACTTCTGGACCTCCCTAGCACCCAGAATTGAGTGGATTAACTCAGGACACTGCAGGTGAGGAGCTCCTGTGTTCTGGGTTCTGTGACTCACGGGTCCTGAATCTACCACACATCCTCATCCCCACCCACCCTATCTGAAATGCCCTCAAATACCTGCATGCCCTCAGAACTTGGAAGCATCCTCTGTGGTAGACTGCATCTAGAGATCCATCTCAGGGCCAATCTTGGTGTATGAGTTTAGCTGCGTCTTGGAGTCTAGAGGTAGCTGGTTTGTGTTGTATTTTTGCACAGAAAAGGAGAGAGGGAGTGGTCCATGACATGAATTATTTGGCATTTGTCCACAACTGTTGTTAAGTGGAATGGTTTTGCTGATTATGCCAGCATGTATCTGAGCATCTCTAAGGTGCTGCCAGCACCCTAAGCAGCACCTCTGGTCCTGTCTGGACAGGACTGGCTTGGGTCTCCTGCAGCCTTGTTGGCCCAAGTGAAGTGTGTGAGAAAGCAGGGTCCAGGGGATCCTTGACTCTTGAGGCTGAGTCCTGCCCCAGTGCAGGCCAGGTGCCATGAGGTTTGTCATACAGCAAGCAGGAAGCACAGCCTCCCAGGTCTTGAGGTAGATGTGTTTGTAGGGATTGGAGATCTCTTTGCAAGGGACTCTGCAACTGAGACTTCATCTGGCTTTAGGCAGGGAAACTTATTCCACATGACAGGCAGGGTTCATAATGTCACCCACTGGCTCCTAAATTTCAGGTGAGCATCAACAGTAGCACCCAGACCTCACTTCTCAGACCCGCACATACTGCCAGCATCTCTTCTAAGCTGTGATCTGAATGTCAGGGCCACATACCCATTGTGGTCCTGTAAGTTTTATCCATTTCACACACTCCCTACCATCCTCATTCTCTCCTCTCTCCTCTCTTTCTGCCATCTCTTCTCTCTTTTTTCTTTTCTTTCTTTTGTGTTCTCTTTTGAACTTGTCTGCAGGTATAGTTCATGGATCCAGACATATCAGTGGTCAATTCAGAGTTGTTTGGGAAGGAAAGGGTTTTTTTAGGGGAGACCCTCTGGGGACCCAACCCTAAGCACAAGCTCATGTAGGCATAATGTCTGGATTCATCCTTGGATTCATGTGAGTTCTTGTGGCTCAGTCAATTAGACCCAGGACAAGAAAACAGCATTAAAGGTGACAGGACCACTCTCTGGGAGTGACTGGTCTGGCCCAACTGAGAACTCAATTCAGGTCCAGCCTGAGGGACCACCCTTTCAGCATCAGAGAGGCAACCTCTCTGTGTGATAGAGAGGTAGAGATGGAAATCAATGTTGGGATGTCTCCTTTAGTCAGGGAAAGTGATCTTTTTATGGGCTACCATCCCCATGGAGCTGGGCCTCTGTAGACTCTGAGCTCATGGAAGAAATGCTTCCTGTGGGATAGTGTAAAGTATTTCTCTAGTGAACATGTTATATCATCTGGTATCCAGAAAGGCATATCTGCCCTGGATGCTTTGGCTATGAATGTCTACATGAGAGAGGGAGATAAAGAGGCCAAAGGAAGAAAGAGATGCGACAGAAAGTGATAGATAGATAGATAGATAGATAGATAGATAGATAGATAGATAGATAAAGATACAGACAGAGAGATAGATTGAGAGGAAATTTCCTGTGTAATTGTTGGTATATTTGCCTGTAATTTGGTGATCAAATCCATTTTCTCACATGACAGGTCTATGGCCTCTCACTCCTTTTCCTTGGTTCTAGGCCAACGGAGAGAAAGGGTAAAGGAACCACAATAGTTTTCTGTGAGGATGCCTTCCTTTGGTATGAAGTTACTGTTTTGGGCAGGGGTGTGGTTGTGCTGCGGGCATCCTAGTGGGACCAGTTAGACATGTGCATTTTGTTTTGTGTCTAGATGCTATGAGATCCACTGAATCACTTCAGAGAGCTCTGAGTTACCTAGGTGCCTAGCATCACATGAAGAGGTATGTGTCTACAGAGGAAACAGAGTGATCCATATTTGAAAGCACCTTGTAGACTTTAGAGAAAGGAAAGAGAGGCAAGTATCCTGAGTCATGCCCTCTGGTTAGGTGTGGTGGGGGTGGGTTGTTGGGCTGGGGAGCGGAGATAGGTTATGTCACATCTGCACATAGTTCATAGCAGTTTTGTGGCAATGCCCAGGAGACAGATATGATTGGGTCTAAGCCCACTACCTGATAGGCCAGGGAGGAAGTGGAATGAAAAGTCTCTTCTTTAGATAAATCCTTTCCTGACAACAGGGTTGTGCACTGCCTGCCTATTCAGGTGAAGTTGTAGGTGGATTGTTCTTACTTTTGGTGGCTCCTACTATGGATGAAGTTTGGCAGCATCCACATGAATTCACATGGCAGCTTTCCTGATGGCACCAGCCTTGATCCATGGGCAAGAAGATGAAAGGTTTGGGATGGCCTTTCTCATCACCCATCTGATTCAGGCCTCAGACTGAACAACTGGATTATCACAGGTACATACAGATGCCATTTTGCTTTGCCATATTTTCACCAAGGGAGTCTTCTTTTGCAATATTGGAAGGCCAGTCTATGCATAGGACTCCAGTGACATGTGAGCATCCTCCTGAGGCTTTTGCCTACCTTCCATAGTATATGCAGCTATCAAACAACACTCTGTTGATGCTGTGTGTGTCAAGTGTTAGCCTAGGAGAGCCTTCTTGTTAGGAATCCTTTACTTAGATACTTGGTTTCTATTTTATTCATTTCAGCCCTCAGTTTGATTAATTCTTTACATCTACTTCTTTTCAATGTTATTGCTTATTTTTGTTCTAGGGCTTTCTGATATGCTCTTAATTTTCTAGTATATGAAGTCTTTTCTGGTAAGCACTTTGTACTATGAATTATCGCCTTATCATAGCTTTTATTCTGTATCATAAGATTTGATATGTTTTAGAGTCCTATTCATTGAATTCATGAAAGTCTGTGATTTCTTCCTTTATTTCTGTCTTGACCAACGTGTCATTAAGTAGGGAGTTGTTGAGTTTCCATGAATTTGTAGGCCTTCTGCTGTTGCTGTTGATGAAGTTGAGCATTTATCCATGGTGAACTGATAGCATGCTGGGGGTTATTTCAATTTTCCTGTATTTATTGAGGCTTGCTTTCTGTCCAAGAATGTGGTCAATTGTTGAGAAGGTTCTGTGAGATGGTGAGAAAAAGATGTGGATGAAATGTTCTCTAAATATCTGTTAGGTCCATTTAGTTTATAATACCTATTAGTGCCAATATTTCTCAGTTATATTTTGTATGGATGGCCTATCAGTTGGTGAGAGTTAGGGTATTGAAATCTCCCACTATCAGAGTGTGAGGGTCAAAGTGATTATTTAAATTTTGCCTTGTTTCTTTTATAATTGTTGGAGCCCTTGTGTTAGGGACAAAGGTGTGAAGAATTGCAATGTCATCTTTGTGCATTTTTTGTTTGATGGATATGAAGTGTCCTTACCCATGACTTCTGATTAATTGTAATTTGAAGTCTAATTTAGTGGATATTAGAATGGCTCCACCAGCTTGGTTCTGAAGTCCATTCGTTTGGTAAATCTTTTCCCAATGCTTTACTCTGAGGTAATATTTAACTTTGTGGTTGAGGTGTGTTTCCTGTATGCAGCAGAAGGCTGGATTCTGTTTTAAAATCCATTCTATTACTCTGTTACTTTTTATTGGGGGAATTGACAGCATAAATTTGATTGGTATCAATGACCAATGATATTTAGTTCCTGTTATTTTGTAGTTATCATTGCTGTGTGTATATATGTGTGTATATGTGTGTGTGTGTGTATGTGTGTGTGTCTGTCTGTCCCTTCTATTGAGTTTGATGGTGTGAGATTATTTATTTCCTGTGACTTTCTGATTATAGTTAATCTCCTTGGGTTGGATTTTTTAATTCGAGTACCATCTGTATGGTAGGATTTGTGGATAGATAATGTTAGAATTTGGATTTACCATGAAATATATTTGTTTCTCTGCCTATGGTAATTCACAGTTTTCCTGGACATAGTAGTCTGGGCTGATATCTGTGTTCTCTTAGTATCCTTTAGATTTTCTGTTTAGGGTTAGGCATTAACATATCCATTGAGAAGTTAGGTGAAATTCTAATAGATTTGCCTTTGTATGTTATTTGTTGTTTTCTCTTGCAGCTTTTAGTATTCTTTGTATGTTTTGTATGTTTAGTGGTCTCATTTGTATGTGGCAAGAGGACTTGCTTTTCTGTTCCAGGCTAATTGATGTTCTATAAGCTTCTTGTACTATTATAGGCATCTCGTTCTATTTTGTAAATTTTGTTCAATGATTTTGTTGACTTTTTTATCTGTACAAACTTTGTGAAGTATGTAAGTCCTGGTATGTACTAGCCAAACACTCTACAGCTGTGCTAAGTTAGTACAAAATTGAATTTGTCTCTTGAAATATCTCTTGTTTGGGAAATTGTTTTTAAATATTCTGTCATCAAGCTTTGCAGCAAGTGTCATTATTGCTGAAAGAATATACTGGCTCTTGTCTGGGAGACACATCCCTTCTGATGTTGCCCACATTGGTGAGTGTTTACACCTGAAGTGTCTCATCTCTAACCAAGCCATTCTACCTGAATCTGAAGGCAAAATCTGTTGGAAATACAGACCTTCTTGATGTTGAACAGATATCAAATAACAGTCCAGATTCTACAGCTACAGGGATAGTATCTCCTTTGGCTTCACAACACTTAATTCTCATGGTTAGATGCTGAAAATAGAAGTGGAATTTACCTTTCTGTCACAGCTTCCCACTATTTACTTCATAATGAAGTAAGTATACAAAATTCTGGAGCTTAAAAAATCTTATTTCACATCAGTTGAACACCATTTGTTGTCATGACCATATGTCACTGAGACATAGAAGGTACATGTGGTTTAATCCTAGTCAAATCTAGACAGATAAAAATAAATGAGAACATGGGTATTTATCCAACAAAGAGACACCACATGAGATAGATAGCTGAAGGACCTTATATGTTCAAATACACTGGAATGTGAGATTTTTAAAATATAAAAATATGGAGTTTGGGTTTCAGTGTTTGGATTTATTTATTTCCTTATTTACTTTTGTAACAAGGTATCATATATTCAAAGCTTGCCTTGACCTTATTATGTAGCTGAGACTACCCTTGAAATCCTGAGTCTCTTGTGTCTACCTTTCTAATCCTAGGGTTATGTGTATGTGTCATGATACATAGTCTGTGCAGTGCTGGGGATCAACCCCAGAGCTTTGTGAATGGTAGTCCTGCACTGAGCTACAAGTTCAGCCCATTTGGAATCTTTTCTTTTTATGAATTTAAGTTTTGTTTATGTGTGTATTTCTGAGTGAGCATATGCCATAAGTATGTGACAGAAGAAACCAAAAGTGAGCTCCAGAATCCCTGCTGCTGGAGTTACAAGCAGCTGAGAGCCAAGTACTGTTGGTGCTGGAAAATAAATTTGGGTGTTCTGGAAAAGGGGAAATTATTCTTAACCATTGAGCCACCTTTCCTGGCCCATCTTCTGACCCTCGATGCCCATAGTTTACTGGATATTGAAACCGTAGGCTGGCTTTAATCCACAGCCAGATGAACGTCACGTTAAATGCCATTTTCTGTGGCTGATTTTATTTACTTTTTTTGGTATCTAGTTCGCTCTAAGATGGAAATGAATTTTCCACCTAGCCAACTGTCTAAGGTCAGACACATGGTGTGTTGCAGGGGGAGGAGTGAAGCCTTTAAGTTAACTAGATCTTTCCAAAGTACCAGGCATGCCCTTGCTGTGAGACACAGGTCTATTATATAACTCATTTTGCAGTAGAAAATTCAAAACAGTAGATGCAGGAACGTTGTGAAATGCAGTGAAAAATACTTTCCTCAATTGGTTACTGTAGGACACACCTAGTAATTACAATTATACTTCATCAATGACTACATGAGTAGGCAGAGTTGGTCATACTGTTATGTGCACCTTTGCATTCTGTATACTACATAGATCTCTGTGACAAATTACTATTGTTGACAATATTATTGAGTGGGGAGGTTGTTTCCCATCATTTTAGAGCAATCATAGAGATATCAGAGGTAAACACTAGATATGTGAAATATAGACATTTAATATTCCGGTAAAATCTTCTTTGTTTGCTAAAAGGGGTTCCATAGATTGTGTTTTTCAACTCATTTCCAGATGCTGTTTATTCTGAAAAGCATGAATATTGGCATTAGATAAAAAATATACTCAGGTTAGATAGATGGCTCAGCAGTTGAGAGCACTGATTAGTCTTCATGGTACCTCAACCACCTGTGTACATCTATACACAAGCAAATATATACACCTATACTCACTTCCCCCACATGTGTGCACACGCATACACACACACACAAACACACACAAACACTCACACAAATTTAGATTGAGATTAATATGGTTTGTAGGAAAGAAAACTTGCAATTTTCTCTGCATATCTCAAACTTTTTCATTTTCAAGCTGTGGACTGAAAATACATTTTTGAAGATGAACTTTCTTTTTTTGATGCTTCCTGTCACTCAGAATTTCTATACTTCCTTTCTTCATTTTGGGAATACTACACCTCCACTTATTTCAGTATGTGCACTTGCTTCCCAGCACTAAACTGGGTTTGTGAAAGACTGTTAGACATAGAAATGGGATTTCTGGCATATACCACCTGTCTCTCCCTTTAAACTCAGACTATTTTAAAATTAAAGTATTATGCATTATTATGTTTAACATCTAAAATTTTTGCACTATTTGAATGAAAAACAGTGATTTCACATGTACATACAATTCCATTAACACATCTTATAAAATGAGGAATTATCCTTTACAATCATCTACTAACCATGTTATGTTCAAATTCTGGGGTAATCTTAAAAATGCCATAGAAAAATGATTGATTTATTTTAAGAGAACCTAACAATCTGTATCCATTACAATTTTATTTGATATAGAATCTTAGTATGTAGGCTAAGATTGTCTGAAATTCCCTATGTAGACCAGGCTGCCCTGAATCTCACACACCTCCATTTCACTCTGCCTAATGACTGCTGTGACATGGGCCACCACAACTCTAAACACTGTTGTCATTAGGTCTCTTAAATGTTAATCGCTCACTTGCATTCGTACCCTCCACTCCCCTGAAAGTCATGAAGCCCAGGTCTCAACTCACTTTGTTGCTGACAATAAACTTGAATTCCTGATTCTTCTGCATTCACCTCTAGAATACTTCAGTTCAAGCAAGTTCCATCTTGCCTAGGTCCCTATAATCTCTCTTCACATCAGTTTTCTTGCTTCCTTTCATGCCATGAAAAGAAATCAGGTAAGTTGTCCTGTCGGACACTTTACCTTCAGAATTACTCTGATTGCTTCAGTGCAATGGTGATTAACTTGGTCCCTATCCACTGGGTTTCTTGTACAGTATCAGTTGGAAACTGCCTTGCTTGATTCAATGGTTTGGGGAAACACGATTTCGTAGGTAACTCTACTCTGAATTATTCACATCAGTAGGCATACAGTATCTTTTATTTCTTCCTTCATTGGCCAGATGGGTCCCCATATGGAGAGTCCAATCCAATATTCTTAAAAATGTTGGTTTATCCTTTACAAACAATTACCACAAAGGTCAAGATTTCCAGGAGGACAGCTGCAATCAGTTTAAGATTGCCTTCCAGGCATTGCTTTCCATGTTAATGCAAGTCTTCTTCTCAAGTTGATTTCTAATGAGAGATGGAAGATGTAGACTAAAGCCTACTTGTAGTCCATGGTAGGAGCTATAGATCAGAAAGCCTCTGAAGTGACTATGGAGCATGTTTACTCTGTTATTTCCCTAGAGAGGAATCCAAGATTTAAACGATGAAGAATAAATCGTAGAGTGTGGCATGTATGTACTTGATATACAACAGAACATCTACTTCTTCCACTTCCATTTATTTGTCTTTGGTAGATTGTCCCATGCAGTCCCAACTATCGACAGGTGCCCAGGTTGGTGCTTGTATAACAGAGAAAAGGAATCTGTTCAAGTATGCTCTGTTGGCTTCTCATGTGTCTAAGCATAGAAGATCTTTGATTGCTAAACATGTGGATAGCAGCTTATCTTTAAATTTATTTTCATAGCCTGCCCCTAGTGAAACCTCTTAGCTGATCGACATGCAAGTTCTTCGGTTATCAGCAACACAGCTGATCCCTGAATTCTGATTGGTACAGAGATAGGACAGGATATCTCCAAGGAAGCAAGACTTTGACCTTTTTTCTCTGGGCATCACAAAAGATCTCAATACTGAGGAGATACCCTCTGCAGTTTCAGTTGTAAAGGAGGTGGACTTAGGAGGCCTGTTGGATTATGAAAGCATTCTCCAAATGAAAATGCCGGTTCCCTAAGATATCAGAGATAAAAGTCTGTCCTGCTGTCCTGTGGCACAAAATATATGGGAGCATGGGAGTTTCTAAGAATGGATGCTATTTTATTATTGTGTGTGTATGTTTGTGTTTCTGTGTTTGTGTGCTAGGAGTAGTATTCAAACCAGCCTTGTCTGAATTTTAATCCTTGGAGGACTTCTATTTTCTAAGTAGTAGCAGAGAGCACAAGAGGTAGATCTGGTAGAGAGGGGAGATGGAAGGAGCTGGCAGATATGGAGGGAGGGGTAAAGGGGTTCTGAATGTATTATATGAGGTAATAAAAACAAATTAAGTACTTAAATCATGCAGAATGAATGTGGTGCAAAAAGGCATCAATAATGATGAGAAAGTTTTTCTTTTCTGCAAACTTTTAGAATAAAACTAGATTCTGGTGATAAACACAGTTTACTTGATCTGCATCAATTAAAAGTTTTATTCAATAAATCTATGATAAGACAAAAAGAGGAAACATACAAATACCAACTTCACTGAATTGCACCTTGCTGCTTGGGTCCAGTTCCACTAATAAAGGAGGATATCTGGGGATATGATGAACTTGTTTTTATTTGAGATGGGAGCAGCTGTGTAAGGTAAAAGCACAAGAATGTTGTTGATTCTCCAGTCTGGTTGTATTGGAGTAAGAAATATATCTAAGAACTCATCAATACAATGAATGGCATAGTAATGCATCAACTTGGTTGAATGATATACTAGTGTTTGTAGGTAAAAGTGTAATTAGAAAAATAAATAGTTCCCAACTCATAAAGAAACATGTCCTGTGGATAAAGTAAAGATGTATATACTGATGTGTCATGAGTAGGTGGTGTCTTACTAGCACTAAGAACAGTAGTAGATTGTGACAGCCTGTGAGATCATAATGGTTGCCTGGCAAACCAATGAGATTCTTGTGCTCCCTTCTCATCTGGACAACAAGCATGGGACAGGTAAGATGTAATGTTTTCTTTGGATATGTTACTTTTCAAGATCAGTACCCTCTACAACTTTTCATTTCAGTATATGCTGATGGTGGTTCTTCCAATCAAGCCACAGCCCAAGCCCTGGAATCTGTCTTGGAGCTGGCAGCAGAACCCAAGACAGGGTTACCTGATGACATAGGTACAGTCTGTGGAAAAACTACTCAGTATGGAGTAGAAAGCTAAGATGCCCAAAACATAGTGAGTTTTCTATTGGGTACATTTCTTCAACAAGATTTGAAGCTATTTCTTAGATTAGTTCCTGGTTAAGGAGGTAGGCATTCCTTCTTGTATGGAAGCTGCTGAACTTCTTCTATCTGAATATCTCTAAAAGCCTGAATTCACAGTGTTATTACCACATGAGAAGACTGCATTGTGGCTCACACTTGAGCCTGGTGTCCCAATGACCTCGGAGTGTCCTGCACCAATGTTGAAGTCAGGGTGTTGCAGTTGCATGTTGAAAAATCTTGATTATGCCTCCATGCCCTGAGTCACTGGTTTTCTTTCTGAGGTTTCTGGACTCTATTTTTGGTAAGAAGTGGGTTCCCTGCTCTCTATTTATATTGTCTAGGTCATTAAAGTGGAGCCATTCCAAGTAGCTAGTGTCTCAGTTACTTTGATATAAGAATGCTGTACAACCTTTAATACCACCTCCCTCCCATTTATTCTATCTGGAAGATCATCTCTTGCCAGAATAGCCTAAAGTAATGACTGTGTACTCAGTTGGGATTCATTTGGTGGGCAGCAAATTGAGGTTTTGTTCAGAGGAGGGCCCAGTATATGGCTATAATTTCAATGCAGCATGGAATTCTACATAAATTAGTGAAGTGAGCCAGAATGTTTTAGTGATGCACACTTTTTCTGGTTTTCACATCAGAGCATGAGACGAAGGAAACTGCTTCCTCTATGATAGGACATGGGGACATTTTATCTTAAGATTTATAGGCAATTCAATACATAGTGACCCTCTTGTTTAGTTTAGTTTCCCCAGGATAGGAAGTTTCTAAAATACCTTACCAGGTACTCAAGAAACCACAATCTCTCAATTCCATTGTTATCCCTGCTTAGAACTGATGTAAAAGAGTATCATCCCAGTGATAGTGTTTTTATGCAGGTTGGACAGAAATGGAAATGTGGCCTTGCATTTGGAAGCCCAGGGACCAAACCTTTCTTTGGTGGGGAAACCTACTCCAAAGGCATGGGTATCCTTATATTCTGGAAGGCAGGAGCCACATAACTCTCACAGCTCTTTGGAAGGAGTGCACTATAGGAACTTATCCTGTCATTCAGGAAGTCAGGCGTCACACAGCTCTGGCAGCTTTGAAGCAGGGAAGTCTTCCCAAACTGAGTTGGAGTGCTCCAATGTAACAAGTCCTCTCCGCTCTGCTCAACTCTCTTCTGCTCTGAGGGGAGAACATTCCTAGTGTTGCAGCTCCAAAGAGATATCCTAAGCCAACTGAAATGTTCTAGCTGAATTGAGATGTTCTCTGCTTCTTTTCTTCTCTTAACTGCTTCCTTTCTTTTCTCCTCTTCATGGCTGCCTCCACTTGGGAGGTAGTCCACAGCCAAAGTTGTGCTCCTTAAGGAGTAGAGTACACAATGTTGTGCATTATATAATGTCCCTGGGGTGAGGAGCGTCCCAGAATGTCCTCTGATTGTTGATATTTTTTACCTTGCTATGCCAGCCAGGAGTGGGTGGAGTGTCCTAGCTTAGAGCAATATGTATTAGTTGGGCCAATTCTTTGCTGATCTGCCAGGTTGGGTCCCCTCAGCCAACTTGGAGTGGGGATCCTGATAGTCCTAGGGTGAGCTGTCCTTTGGTGGTTTGAAGTCCCAGAGCTCCCCAGCCTAGCATAACCAGACTTCCACAATGGGGAAATGTAGTAGCTCCCCAGTGGTCCACTGGAAAATTTGGGTCTCATGATGATCACAGGGGTGATGGCTGGGGACCCAGAATCCTCAGCCGTGTAGGAAGTGACCTAAGCAGAAGCTCCAAAAGGTAAATATGCCTGATGCCAGAGGTGGTCCCTTTCAGTGGACCTCATGGACAGGAGTGGTTGATTAGCCATGGGCACCCCATCATGCTCCTGGTTGAACCGCAAAGCAGGGACACCAGGGACTGGAGCAGTTGGTGAGACAGAGACACCCCATCCTGTTCCAGGCTCAACAGCCATGCATGCTGGTGAGTAGAGCCACTGGTCAAGACCCACCTTTCAGACTAGGTAAGAGGCAACGGGGTTGGGGGGCTTCTGCAGCAACTTCCCCTCCCGGGGATTGCCTTGCTGCCTCCTTTCTTGCTGCACCCGACAGGGATGCCGCCCACACAGATGACTGGCAGGCAGAAGGGTGGCAGTGTCAACATAAGTCCGCTTGGCAGAATGAGAAGGGTAGAGGCGGTGACCCTTGGACTGACTCCCCTGGCTCAGCCCTGGTATAGTCCATGTATCAGGAGGGGGTGCTCAGAGGGTCCTAGCTCAAGGGCCCAGGTACATTCTTCCCCATCCTCTGGCCGCTGATGGCCCTGGCGGCTAGACCGCAAGCGCACATGGTCCTGCGCCAAAGCCCTGAGCTGTGAAAGTATCCATCCTCTCTACCTGGATGCCTGGGAACAAATGCAGCCACTAGACATCAGGATTTAGGCCAGCAGGGCCTGGTTGCTCAAGAGGACCTCTAACCTGGGTGGAGCCCCTCTCTTACCTTCTACTTGAAACGCTCTGGGCTCATCCAGGAACATGGCTACCCCTGGTTTCCAATGTGAGCTGGGGCCCCTGGGCACCCAGTAGTAACTGGCCTTGGCTGAGCCCCTTGTGCCTTGCTCTGCTGGGTCTCCACAGGGTAGCATGGGTAGGGAAGTCTTCTGAACTTAGGAACAGACTTCCTTGCTGACTTCTGGATGACCTCTGACCAGGCTCTTTCCCAGTGGTTGAAGTCCTGAATTTGCAGACACCCTAATGGAATCCATGATGTTGGACCCCAGGAGGAGACCTGAATATTGGTTTGTTAAAAGTCAGAGGAAGGCAAAGCTCTACAGTAGCAGGGAGCAAAACTTCTTGAACATCATCATCTGCTCCATCCTAGACACACCTCAGGTACTAGGATGGCAGAGAAAGCCCGGTCTAAGAGGAATCAGTCACACTTCACATGTTGCTAGATTTCTCCAGCTGTGTTTAGCTCATAGTACTTGACCTGGCTCCTTTAAAAAATTTCCCAAATGATGTGGTGGTCCTGATTTATCGTAGAGATAAATCAAACGAGTGTATGATGCCACAATGTTTCCACTATGATATCTAAATGTCTCACAGACTTTTAGAATCTGAGCATTCATTCCCATAGTCTGCAATGAACTTTAGTTCCTAGTGGTGACCAGACATAAGCTAAGAGTGAGGGAGTTGGCATTAGGCACCTGTCCTAAAGAAACTCACCATAGATTGCAGAAGTAAATAATCACGGGAAGTGTAGGAAAAACACTTGATGTTTCTTGAGAATCCTGTGGAGGTACCATCCAAACACTTCCTTTCCTTTCCTTTCCTTTCCTTTCCTTTCCTTTCCTTTCCTTTCCTTTCCTTTCCTTTCCTTTCCTTTCCTTTCCTTTCCTTTCCTTTCCTTTCCTTTCCTTTCCTTTCCTTTCCATTTCCATTCCTATTCTTTTCTTTTCTTTTCTATTATTTTCCTTTCAATTTTTTTGAGACAGGTTCTCTCTGAGTTCTCCACTCAGACATTCCATCCTTCGACTCCAACCACCATTGTAGCTCAGTGACAGGCCCATGTCTACGAGCGTGGCAAACCTTTTTACAAGCAATAAGGAAATCAGATGATGGAGTTGTGCTGGCATCCAAGGGGAGAGTTCTTTTCTACAAAATCACCTACAGAGCAATTTTGATGGCCGGTTGCCCTAGCAGGGGCCTGGATTCAGTACTCAGTATCTACATGCTAGCTCTGATATGTGGCTACCGTTCCAGTGGATCCAACATGCAATCTTCTGACCCCTGCCAGAAGCAGCTGGTGAAAGTTGAAATCTGACACTGACCCCTAATGGAGGAGGGCTCCCTGATCTTGCCTATTGCAAAGATGCAAAGAGCAGCATCAGCCACAAGTTCTTGTGAGCAGAAAGAACCCGGGAAAGAACAGGAAGGGGTTCATGGAATTTTAGAAAAGGGACAAAGGGCCTCAGCAGAAGGATCAGGAGCCCCTGGTGGGAGTGCAAATGAACAGGGTCTGAAGAAGAGAGGATTTTCGGGCAGTGAGAAGAGGCTAACCATGTTTCCAGAAGGGTCCTGGAATCGCAGCAATGAGCTTGCTCATTGCTGGGGATAAGGGTTCACAGTGCATGTGTGCAGGAACCTCAATGGAAGTTGGCTGCCTCCGCAGAGGTAGTCAGGAGCGGCACTGTGGCATTTGAACCCCAATTGATAGTTACTGCATCCGTCTCAAACTGGTGTGGAAGCTTAACCCTCGCTTTACAGGGGACTGGAGATGTTTTTGAAACCATTCGCGTGACTGTGCCTTAGGGAAACACATTTCGAAATAGTGTATTCCATGGTGTGAACAATGCATGGCGTGTCTAGAGTTACAGGACAAAGTCAGAAATGATCATCACATCTTGAGGGGATCAGCGTTGGGTTGAAAAGAACATTGACATCTGTTCTTGGCAAAAGGGGTCACAACGAAAACTGGCCAAAGTGGCTGTTGACAAGTCCAAAGTGACCCTATACTTTTTGATTCAGGACCTACAATATACCAAGTCTCCACAATCACTAAGGTCTGAACATGATCTGCTATCGATCATGATTCACTCAAGTGTGACTTATTTCTACACAGTGGATCTCAACTTTCCTCATATTGCAACACTTTAATGCAGTTCCTCGTGTTGTGAGAAACCCAACAATGAAATTATTCTGTTGCTAACTTGTAACTGTTGTTTTGCAAAGCTACTTCTATCAAACTTAATGCAAATGTCTGATATGCAGCAGTTCGTATTTGAACCCTAGGACAGAGTCCTTCTTGCTCATAATTGGTTGAGCCTCTCAGCATGAGAACTGATGGCGTATATGAACAGGCCCTGTTAGAGACTTTGTTTTCTTTGAAGTGGTTATGTGTTCAAAATCAAACCCAAGACTTTGTGAATACTGTGGAGGTATGATTCAAAATTTTCTTCCTTTTTTCTTTCCTTTCTTCTCTTTGGCTTCTTTCTTTTCTCTTCTTGCGTTGTTAAATTTCTGAGTCAGGATCATTCCTAGATCTCCACACAAACATTCCACCCATCTGCCGCAGTCACCCTTGTCTTTCGGTGACAGGCTGTGTCCCCAAGCATGGCAGACCTTCTTACAAACAATGAGGGAATCAGAAAAAGGAAGTGTGCAGGAATCCATTATGAGAATTTTCTTACAAGGAAACCTCCAAGCGTTTATGAGGCCCGTGTGACTTTGCAGGGGCCTGGATTCAGTACTCAGCATCCAGATGATAGCTGCTATATGTGGCTACCTATCCACAAGTTCCAACACCCACATTGGTGACCCCTGCAGAGACCAGCTCCTGTATTTTCAAAAGCTGACATTGACCCATAATGGTGGAGGGCTCCTTGATCTTGCCCTGTGGAAAAATGCAAAGAGTAGAATCAGGAACAAATTCTTGTAAGCAGAAAGAGCCAGGGAAAGAACAGGAAGGGGTTCACGAAATTTGAGAACGAGGACCCTGGGGCTAATCAGGAGGATCAGGACGCATTGCTGAGGGTGGGATTGAGAAAGGTCAGAGGAAGGGAGGTTCTCAAGGCAGTGAGAAGAGGCTCACCGCGTGTCCAGAAGGGTCCTTGAATGAATTCTCTGAACCCTTCTGCCCCAGCCATGAGCGCTTGCTCATGGCTGGGGCAGAAGGGTTCAGAGAACAACCATGAAAGAAAGCCCATGGACGTTGCCTTCCTCCGCAGTGGCAGGCCACCGCCACACGGTGGCGTATGTTCCCAACTTGTTACTTACTGCATCTGTCTCAAGCTGGTCTGGAGCCTGAACCTTAGCTTCACAGGGGCCTGGAGATGCTTTTGAAGCCATTCGCATGACTGTGTCTCAGGGAAGTACAGTAGGTTAGCCCAAAACAGTGCATTCCATGGTCTGAACAATGCATGGCATTTCTAGAGTTACAGGACAAAGTCAGAAATGAACACCGCTTCCTGAGGGGATCAGAGTATGGTTGGAAAGAACACTGACATGTGTTCATGACAAAAGTGGTAAGAGAGAAAAAAGGCAAAAGTTGCTGATGACAAGTCAGAAGTGACCCTGTAGTATTGGATTCAGGACCCGCAATATACCAACCCTCCACAATCACTAAGGTCTGATCATGATCTGCTATCGAGCGTGATTCACTCAGGTGTAACTTATTTCTACACAGTGGTTCTCAACCTTCCAAAAACTGCCACAATTTAAAAATTTTCCTCATCTTGTAGGGAACCCAACAATGAAATTACTCTCTTGCTAATTAGTAACATTTGTTTTGCTAATCAACTTCTATCAATCTTAATGCAAATGTCTCACATGCTGCTGTTCTTAATCAAACCCTGGGACAAAGTTCTTCAAGTTCCAAATTGGTTGTGCCCCCTGCATGGGAATTGTTGGCTTATATGCACAGGCCCTGTTAGAACCTTTTGTTTCTTTTAAGTGTTTGGGTGCTTAGGATCCAACACAGGACCTTGTGAATCCTGTGGAGGTACATTCCAAACACTTCCTTTCCTATCCTTTGTTTTCCTTTCCTTTCCCTTTCCCTTTCCTTTCCTTTCCTTTCCTTTCCTTTCCTTTCCTTTCCTTTCCTTTCCTTTCCTTTCCTTTCCTTTCCTTTCCTTTCCTTTCCTTTCCTTTCCTTTCCTTGTTTCCTTTGGTATTCTTTTCTTTTCTTTTCTATTATTTTCCTTTCAATTTTTTTGAGACAGGTTCTCTCTGAGTTCCCCACTCAGACATTCCATCCTTCTGCTCCAACCACCGTTGTAGCTCGGTGACTGGCCCATGTCTACGATCGTGGCAAACCTTTTTACAAGCAATGGGGAAATCAGATGATGGAGTTGTGCTGGCATCCAAGGGGAGAGTTCATTTCTACAAAACCACCTACAGAGCAATTTGATGAGCGGTTGCCTTAGCAGGGGCCTGGATTCAGTACTCAGTATCTAAATGCTAGCTCTAATATGTGGCTACTGTTCCAGTGGATCCAACATGCAATCTTCTGACCCCTGCCAGAAGCAGCTGGTGAAAGTTGAAATCTGACACTGACCCCTAATGGAGGAGGGCTCTCTGATCTTGCCTATTGCAAAGATACAAAGAGCAGCATCAGCCACAAGTTCTTGTGAGCAGAAAGAACCCGGGAAAGAACAGGAAGGGGTTCATGGAATTTTAGAAAAGGGACAAAGGGCCTCAGCAGAAGGATCAGGAGCCCCTGGTGGGAGTGCAAATGAACAGGGTCTGAAGAAGAGAGGATTTTCGGGCAGTGAGAAGAGGCTAACCATGTTTCCAGAAGGGTCCTGGAATCGCAGCAATGAGCTTTCTCATTGCTGGGGATAAGGGTTCACAGTGCATGTGTGCAGGAACCTCAATGGAAGTTGGCTGCCTCCGCAGAGGTAGTCAGGAGCGGCACTGTGGCATTTGAACCCCAATTGATAGTTACTGCATCCGTCTCAAACTGGTGTGGAAGCTTAACCCTCGCTTTACAGGGGACTGGAGATGTTTTTGAAACCATTCGCGTGACTGTGCCTTAGGGAAACACATTTCGAAATAGTGTATTCCATGGTGTGAACAATGCATGGCGTGTCTAGAGTTACAGGACAAAGTCAGAAATGATCATCACATCTTGAGGGGATCAGCGTTGGGTTGAAAAGAACATTGACATCTGTTCTTGGCAAAAGGGGTCACAACGAAAACTGGCCAAAGTGGCTGTTGACAAGTCCAAAGTGACCCTATACTTTTTGATTCAGGACCTACAATATACCAAGTCTCCACAATCACTAAGGTCTGAACATGATCTGCTATCGATCATGATTCACTCAAGTGTGACTTATTTCTACACAGTGGATCTCAACTTTCCTCATATTGCAACACTTTAATGCAGTTCCTCGTGTTGTGAGAAACCCAACAATGAAATTATTCTGTTGCTAACTTGTAACTGTTGTTTTGCAAAGCTACTTCTATCAAACTTAATGCAAATGTCTGATATGCAGCAGTTCGTATTTGAACCCTAGGACAGAGTCCTTCTTGCTCATAATTGGTTGAGCCTCTCAGCATGAGAACTGATGGCGTATATGAACAGGCCCTGTTAGAGACTTTGTTTTCTTTGAAGTGGTTATGTGTTCAAAATCAAACCCAAGACTTTGTGAATACTGTAGAGGTATGATTCAAAATTTTCTTCCTTTTTTCTTTCCTTTCTTCTCTTTGGTTTCTTTCTTTTCTCTTCTTGCGTTGTTAAATTTCTGAGTCAGGATCATTCCTAGATCTCCACACAAACATTCCACCCATCTGCCGCAGTCACCCTTGTCTTTCGGTGACAGGCTGTGTCCCCAAGCATGGCAGACCTTCTTACAAACAATGAGGGAATCAGAAAAAGGAAGTGTGCAGGAATCCATTATGAGAATTTTCTTACAAGGAAACCTCCAAGCGTTTATGAGGCCCGTGTGACTTTGCAGGGGCCTGGATTCAGTACTCAGCATCCAGATGATAGCTGCTATATGTGGCTACCTATCCACAAGTTCCAACACCCACATTGGTGACCCCTGCAGAGACCAGCTCCTGTATTTTCAAAAGCTGACATTGACCCATAATGGTGGAGGGCTCCTTGATCTTGCCCTGTGGAAAAATGCAAAGAGTAGAATCAGGAACAAATTCTTGTAAGCAGAAAGAGCCAGGGAAAGAACAGGAAGGGGTTCACGAAATTTGAGAACGAGGACCCTGGGGCTAATCAGGAGGATCAGGACGCATTGCTGAGGGTGGGATTGAGAAAGGTCAGAGGAAGGGAGGTTCTCAAGGCAGTGAGAAGAGGCTCACCGCGTGTCCAGAAGGGTCCTTGAATGAATTCTCTGAACCCTTCTGCCCCAGCCATGAGCGCTTGCTCATGGCTGGGGCAGAAGGGTTCAGAGAACAACCATGAAAGAAAGCCCATGGACGTTGCCTTCCTCCGCAGTGGCAGGCCACCGCCACACGGTGGCGTATGTTCCCAACTTGTTACTTACTGCATCTGTCTCAAGCTGGTCTGGAGCCTGAACCTTAGCTTCACAGGGGCCTGGAGATGCTTTTGAAGCCATTCGCATGACTGTGTCTCAGGGAAGTACAGTAGGTTAGCCCAAAACAGTGCATTCCATGGTCTGAACAATGCATGGCATTTCTAGAGTTACAGGACAAAGTCAGAAATGAACACCGCTTCCTGAGGGGATCAGAGTATGGTTGGAAAGAACACTGACATGTGTTCATGACAAAAGTGGTAAGAGAGAAAAAAGGCAAAAGTTGCTGATGACAAGTCAGAAGTGACCCTGTAGTATTGGATTCAGGACCCGCAATATACCAACCCTCCACAATCACTAAGGTCTGATCATGATCTGCTATCGAGCGTGATTCACTCAGGTGTAACTTATTTCTACACAGTGGTTCTCAACCTTCCAAAAACTGCCACAATTTAAAAATTTTCCTCATCTTGTAGGGAACCCAACAATGAAATTACTCTCTTGCTAATTAGTAACATTTGTTTTGCTAATCAACTTCTATCAATCTTAATGCAAATGTCTCACATGCTGCTGTTCTTAATCAAACCCTGGGACAAAGTTCTTCAAGTTCCAAATTGGTTGTGCCCCCTGCATGGGAATTGTTGGCTTATATGCACAGGCCCTGTTAGAACCTTTTGTTTCTTTTAAGTGTTTGGGTGCTTAGGATCCAACACAGGACCTTGTGAATCCTGTGGAGGTACATTCCAAACACTTCCTTTCCTATCCTTTGTTTTCCTTTCCTTTCCTTCCTTTCCTTTCCTTTCCTTTCCTTTCCTTTCCTTTCCTTTCCTTTCCTTTCCTTTCCTTTCCTTTTCCTTTCCTTTCCTTTCCTTTCCTTTCCTTTCCTTTCCTTTCCTGTTGTTTCCTTTGGTATTCTTTTCTTTTCTTTTCTATTATTTTCCTTTCAATTTTTTTGAGACAGGTTCTCTCTGAGTTCCCCACTCAGACATTCCATCCTTCTGCTCCAACCACCGTTGTAGCTCGGTGACTGGCCCATGTCTACGATCGTGGCAAACCTTTTTACAAGCAATGGGGAAATCAGATGATGGAGTTGTGCTGGCATCCAAGGGGAGAGTTCATTTCTACAAAACCACCTACAGAGCAATTTGATGAGCGGTTGCCTTAGCAGGGGCCTGGATTCAGTACTCAGTATCTAAATGCTAGCTCTAATATGTGGCTACTGTTCCAGTGGATCCAACATGCAATCTTCTGACCCCTGCCAGAAGCAGCTGGTGAAAGTTGAAATCTGACACTGACCCCTAATGGAGGAGGGCTCTCTGATCTTGCCTATTGCAAAGATACAAAGAGCAGCATCAGCCACAAGTTCTTGTGAGCAGAAAGAACCCGGGAAAGAACAGGAAGGGGTTCATGGAATTTTAGAAAAGGGACAAAGGGCCTCAGCAGAAGGATCAGGAGCCCCTGGTGGGAGTGCAAATGAACAGGGTCTGAAGAAGAGAGGATTTTCGGGCAGTGAGAAGAGGCTAACCATGTTTCCAGAAGGGTCCTGGAATCGCAGCAATGAGCTTTCTCATTGCTGGGGATAAGGGTTCACAGTGCATGTGTGCAGGAACCTCAATGGAAGTTGGCTGCCTCCGCAGAGGTAGTCAGGAGCGGCACTGTGGCATTTGAACCCCAATTGATAGTTACTGCATCCGTCTCAAACTGGTGTGGAAGCTTAACCCTCGCTTTACAGGGGACTGGAGATGTTTTTGAAACCATTCGCGTGACTGTGCCTTAGGGAAACACATTTCGAAATAGTGTATTCCATGGTGTGAACAATGCATGGCGTGTCTAGAGTTACAGGACAAAGTCAGAAATGATCATCACATCTTGAGGGGATCAGCGTTGGGTTGAAAAGAACATTGACATCTGTTCTTGGCAAAAGGGGTCACAACGAAAACTGGCCAAAGTGGCTGTTGACAAGTCCAAAGTGACCCTATACTTTTTGATTCAGGACCTACAATATACCAAGTCTCCACAATCACTAAGGTCTGAACATGATCTGCTATCGATCATGATTCACTCAAGTGTGACTTATTTCTACACAGTGGATCTCAACTTTCCTCATATTGCAACACTTTAATGCAGTTCCTCGTGTTGTGAGAAACCCAACAATGAAATTATTCTGTTGCTAACTTGTAACTGTTGTTTTGCAAAGCTACTTCTATCAAACTTAATGCAAATGTCTGATATGCAGCAGTTCGTATTTGAACCCTAGGACAGAGTCCTTCTTGCTCATAATTGGTTGAGCCTCTCAGCATGAGAACTGATGGCGTATATGAACAGGCCCTGTTAGAGACTTTGTTTTCTTTGAAGTGGTTATGTGTTCAAAATCAAACCCAAGACTTTGTGAATACTGTAGAGGTATGATTCAAAATTTTCTTCCTTTTTTCTTTCCTTTCTTCTCTTTGGTTTCTTTCTTTTCTCTTCTTGCGTTGTTAAATTTCTGAGTCAGGATCATTCCTAGATCTCCACACAAACATTCCACCCATCTGCCGCAGTCACCCTTGTCTTTCGGTGACAGGCTGTGTCCCCAAGCATGGCAGACCTTCTTACAAACAATGAGGGAATCAGAAAAAGGAAGTGTGCAGGAATCCATTATGAGAATTTTCTTACAAGGAAACCTCCAAGCGTTTATGAGGCCCGTGTGACTTTGCAGGGGCCTGGATTCAGTACTCAGCATCCAGATGATAGCTGCTATATGTGGCTACCTATCCACAAGTTCCAACACCCACATTGGTGACCCCTGCAGAGACCAGCTCCTGTATTTTCAAAAGCTGACATTGACCCATAATGGTGGAGGGCTCCTTGATCTTGCCCTGTGGAAAAATGCAAAGAGTAGAATCAGGAACAAATTCTTGTAAGCAGAAAGAGCCAGGGAAAGAACAGGAAGGGGTTCACGAAATTTGAGAACGAGGACCCTGGGGCTAATCAGGAGGATCAGGACGCATTGCTGAGGGTGGGATTGAGAAAGGTCAGAGGAAGGGAGGTTCTCAAGGCAGTGAGAAGAGGCTCACCGCGTGTCCAGAAGGGTCCTTGAATGAATTCTCTGAACCCTTCTGCCCCAGCCATGAGCGCTTGCTCATGGCTGGGGCAGAAGGGTTCAGAGAACAACCATGAAAGAAAGCCCATGGACGTTGCCTTCCTCCGCAGTGGCAGGCCACCGCCACACGGTGGCGTATGTTCCCAACTTGTTACTTACTGCATCTGTCTCAAGCTGGTCTGGAGCCTGAACCTTAGCTTCACAGGGGCCTGGAGATGCTTTTGAAGCCATTCGCATGACTGTGTCTCAGGGAAGTACAGTAGGTTAGCCCAAAACAGTGCATTCCATGGTCTGAACAATGCATGGCATTTCTAGAGTTACAGGACAAAGTCAGAAATGAACACCGCTTCCTGAGGGGATCAGAGTATGGTTGGAAAGAACACTGACATGTGTTCATGACAAAAGTGGTAAGAGAGAAAAAAGGCAAAAGTTGCTGATGACAAGTCAGAAGTGACCCTGTAGTATTGGATTCAGGACCCGCAATATACCAACCCTCCACAATCACTAAGGTCTGATCATGATCTGCTATCGAGCGTGATTCACTCAGGTGTAACTTATTTCTACACAGTGGTTCTCAACCTTCCAAAAACTGCCACAATTTAAAAATTTTCCTCATCTTGTAGGGAACCCAACAATGAAATTACTCTCTTGCTAATTAGTAACATTTGTTTTGCTAATCAACTTCTATCAATCTTAATGCAAATGTCTCACATGCTGCTGTTCTTAATCAAACCCTGGGACAAAGTTCTTCAAGTTCCAAATTGGTTGTGCCCCCTGCATGGGAATTGTTGGCTTATATGCACAGGCCCTGTTAGAACCTTTTGTTTCTTTTAAGTGTTTGGGTGCTTAGGATCCAACACAGGACCTTGTGAATCCTGTGGAGGTACATTCCAAACACTTCCTTTCCTATCCTTTGTTTTCCTTTCCTTTCCCTCCCTTTCCTTTCCTTTCCTTTCCTTTCCTTTCCTTTCCTTTCCTTTCCTTTCCTTTCCTTTCCTTTCCTTTCCTTTCCTTTCCTTTCCTTTCCTGTTGTTTCCTTTGGTATTCTTTTCTTTTCTTTTCTATTATTTTCCTTTCAATTTTTTTGAGACAGGTTCTCTCTGAGTTCCCCACTCAGACATTCCATCCTTCTGCTCCAACCACCGTTGTAGCTCGGTGACTGGCCCATGTCTACGATCGTGGCAAACCTTTTTACAAGCAATGGGGAAATCAGATGATGGAGTTGTGCTGGCATCCAAGGGGAGAGTTCATTTCTACAAAACCACCTACAGAGCAATTTGATGAGCGGTTGCCTTAGCAGGGGCCTGGATTCAGTACTCAGTATCTAAATGCTAGCTCTAATATGTGGCTACTGTTCCAGTGGATCCAACATGCAATCTTCTGACCCCTGCCAGAAGCAGCTGGTGAAAGTTGAAATCTGACACTGACCCCTAATGGAGGAGGGCTCTCTGATCTTGCCTATTGCAAAGATACAAAGAGCAGCATCAGCCACAAGTTCTTGTGAGCAGAAAGAACCCGGGAAAGAACAGGAAGGGGTTCATGGAATTTTAGAAAAGGGACAAAGGGCCTCAGCAGAAGGATCAGGAGCCCCTGGTGGGAGTGCAAATGAACAGGGTCTGAAGAAGAGAGGATTTTCGGGCAGTGAGAAGAGGCTAACCATGTTTCCAGAAGGGTCCTGGAATCGCAGCAATGAGCTTTCTCATTGCTGGGGATAAGGGTTCACAGTGCATGTGTGCAGGAACCTCAATGGAAGTTGGCTGCCTCCGCAGAGGTAGTCAGGAGCGGCACTGTGGCATTTGAACCCCAATTGATAGTTACTGCATCCGTCTCAAACTGGTGTGGAAGCTTAACCCTCGCTTTACAGGGGACTGGAGATGTTTTTGAAACCATTCGCGTGACTGTGCCTTAGGGAAACACATTTCGAAATAGTGTATTCCATGGTGTGAACAATGCATGGCGTGTCTAGAGTTACAGGACAAAGTCAGAAATGATCATCACATCTTGAGGGGATCAGCGTTGGGTTGAAAAGAACATTGACATCTGTTCTTGGCAAAAGGGGTCACAACGAAAACTGGCCAAAGTGGCTGTTGACAAGTCCAAAGTGACCCTATACTTTTTGATTCAGGACCTACAATATACCAAGTCTCCACAATCACTAAGGTCTGAACATGATCTGCTATCGATCATGATTCACTCAAGTGTGACTTATTTCTACACAGTGGATCTCAACTTTCCTCATATTGCAACACTTTAATGCAGTTCCTCGTGTTGTGAGAAACCCAACAATGAAATTATTCTGTTGCTAACTTGTAACTGTTGTTTTGCAAAGCTACTTCTATCAAACTTAATGCAAATGTCTGATATGCAGCAGTTCGTATTTGAACCCTAGGACAGAGTCCTTCTTGCTCATAATTGGTTGAGCCTCTCAGCATGAGAACTGATGGCGTATATGAACAGGCCCTGTTAGAGACTTTGTTTTCTTTGAAGTGGTTATGTGTTCAAAATCAAACCCAAGACTTTGTGAATACTGTAGAGGTATGATTCAAAATTTTCTTCCTTTTTTCTTTCCTTTCTTCTCTTTGGTTTCTTTCTTTTCTCTTCTTGCGTTGTTAAATTTCTGAGTCAGGATCATTCCTAGATCTCCACACAAACATTCCACCCATCTGCCGCAGTCACCCTTGTCTTTCGGTGACAGGCTGTGTCCCCAAGCATGGCAGACCTTCTTACAAACAATGAGGGAATCAGAAAAAGGAAGTGTGCAGGAATCCATTATGAGAATTTTCTTACAAGGAAACCTCCAAGCGTTTATGAGGCCCGTGTGACTTTGCAGGGGCCTGGATTCAGTACTCAGCATCCAGATGATAGCTGCTATATGTGGCTACCTATCCACAAGTTCCAACACCCACATTGGTGACCCCTGCAGAGACCAGCTCCTGTATTTTCAAAAGCTGACATTGACCCATAATGGTGGAGGGCTCCTTGATCTTGCCCTGTGGAAAAATGCAAAGAGTAGAATCAGGAACAAATTCTTGTAAGCAGAAAGAGCCAGGGAAAGAACAGGAAGGGGTTCACGAAATTTGAGAACGAGGACCCTGGGGCTAATCAGGAGGATCAGGACGCATTGCTGAGGGTGGGATTGAGAAAGGTCAGAGGAAGGGAGGTTCTCAAGGCAGTGAGAAGAGGCTCACCGCGTGTCCAGAAGGGTCCTTGAATGAATTCTCTGAACCCTTCTGCCCCAGCCATGAGCGCTTGCTCATGGCTGGGGCAGAAGGGTTCAGAGAACAACCATGAAAGAAAGCCCATGGACGTTGCCTTCCTCCGCAGTGGCAGGCCACCGCCACACGGTGGCGTATGTTCCCAACTTGTTACTTACTGCATCTGTCTCAAGCTGGTCTGGAGCCTGAACCTTAGCTTCACAGGGGCCTGGAGATGCTTTTGAAGCCATTCGCATGACTGTGTCTCAGGGAAGTACAGTAGGTTAGCCCAAAACAGTGCATTCCATGGTCTGAACAATGCATGGCATTTCTAGAGTTACAGGACAAAGTCAGAAATGAACACCGCTTCCTGAGGGGATCAGAGTATGGTTGGAAAGAACACTGACATGTGTTCATGACAAAAGTGGTAAGAGAGAAAAAAGGCAAAAGTTGCTGATGACAAGTCAGAAGTGACCCTGTAGTATTGGATTCAGGACCCGCAATATACCAACCCTCCACAATCACTAAGGTCTGATCATGATCTGCTATCGAGCGTGATTCACTCAGGTGTAACTTATTTCTACACAGTGGTTCTCAACCTTCCAAAAACTGCCACAATTTAAAAATTTTCCTCATCTTGTAGGGAACCCAACAATGAAATTACTCTCTTGCTAATTAGTAACATTTGTTTTGCTAATCAACTTCTATCAATCTTAATGCAAATGTCTCACATGCTGCTGTTCTTAATCAAACCCTGGGACAAAGTTCTTCAAGTTCCAAATTGGTTGTGCCCCCTGCATGGGAATTGTTGGCTTATATGCACAGGCCCTGTTAGAACCTTTTGTTTCTTTTAAGTGTTTGGGTGCTTAGGATCCAACACAGGACCTTGTGAATCCTGTGGAGGTACATTCCAAACACTTCCTTTCCTATCCTTTGTTTTCCTTTCCTTTCCCTTCCTTTCCTTTCCTTTCCTTTCCTTTCCTTTCCTTTCCTTTCCTTTCCTTTCCTTTCCTTTCCTTTCCTTTCCTTTCCTTTCCTTTCCTTTCCTTTCCTTTCCTGTTGTTTCCTTTGGTATTCTTTTCTTTTCTTTTCTATTATTTTCCTTTCAATTTTTTTGAGACAGGTTCTCTCTGAGTTCCCCACTCAGACATTCCATCCTTCTGCTCCAACCACCGTTGTAGCTCGGTGACTGGCCCATGTCTACGATCGTGGCAAACCTTTTTACAAGCAATGGGGAAATCAGATGATGGAGTTGTGCTGGCATCCAAGGGGAGAGTTCATTTCTACAAAACCACCTACAGAGCAATTTGATGAGCGGTTGCCTTAGCAGGGGCCTGGATTCAGTACTCAGTATCTAAATGCTAGCTCTAATATGTGGCTACTGTTCCAGTGGATCCAACATGCAATCTTCTGACCCCTGCCAGAAGCAGCTGGTGAAAGTTGAAATCTGACACTGACCCCTAATGGAGGAGGGCTCTCTGATCTTGCCTATTGCAAAGATACAAAGAGCAGCATCAGCCACAAGTTCTTGTGAGCAGAAAGAACCCGGGAAAGAACAGGAAGGGGTTCATGGAATTTTAGAAAAGGGACAAAGGGCCTCAGCAGAAGGATCAGGAGCCCCTGGTGGGAGTGCAAATGAACAGGGTCTGAAGAAGAGAGGATTTTCGGGCAGTGAGAAGAGGCTAACCATGTTTCCAGAAGGGTCCTGGAATCGCAGCAATGAGCTTTCTCATTGCTGGGGATAAGGGTTCACAGTGCATGTGTGCAGGAACCTCAATGGAAGTTGGCTGCCTCCGCAGAGGTAGTCAGGAGCGGCACTGTGGCATTTGAACCCCAATTGATAGTTACTGCATCCGTCTCAAACTGGTGTGGAAGCTTAACCCTCGCTTTACAGGGGACTGGAGATGTTTTTGAAACCATTCGCGTGACTGTGCCTTAGGGAAACACATTTCGAAATAGTGTATTCCATGGTGTGAACAATGCATGGCGTGTCTAGAGTTACAGGACAAAGTCAGAAATGATCATCACATCTTGAGGGGATCAGCGTTGGGTTGAAAAGAACATTGACATCTGTTCTTGGCAAAAGGGGTCACAACGAAAACTGGCCAAAGTGGCTGTTGACAAGTCCAAAGTGACCCTATACTTTTTGATTCAGGACCTACAATATACCAAGTCTCCACAATCACTAAGGTCTGAACATGATCTGCTATCGATCATGATTCACTCAAGTGTGACTTATTTCTACACAGTGGATCTCAACTTTCCTCATATTGCAACACTTTAATGCAGTTCCTCGTGTTGTGAGAAACCCAACAATGAAATTATTCTGTTGCTAACTTGTAACTGTTGTTTTGCAAAGCTACTTCTATCAAACTTAATGCAAATGTCTGATATGCAGCAGTTCGTATTTGAACCCTAGGACAGAGTCCTTCTTGCTCATAATTGGTTGAGCCTCTCAGCATGAGAACTGATGGCGTATATGAACAGGCCCTGTTAGAGACTTTGTTTTCTTTGAAGTGGTTATGTGTTCAAAATCAAACCCAAGACTTTGTGAATACTGTAGAGGTATGATTCAAAATTTTCTTCCTTTTTTCTTTCCTTTCTTCTCTTTGGTTTCTTTCTTTTCTCTTCTTGCGTTGTTAAATTTCTGAGTCAGGATCATTCCTAGATCTCCACACAAACATTCCACCCATCTGCCGCAGTCACCCTTGTCTTTCGGTGACAGGCTGTGTCCCCAAGCATGGCAGACCTTCTTACAAACAATGAGGGAATCAGAAAAAGGAAGTGTGCAGGAATCCATTATGAGAATTTTCTTACAAGGAAACCTCCAAGCGTTTATGAGGCCCGTGTGACTTTGCAGGGGCCTGGATTCAGTACTCAGCATCCAGATGATAGCTGCTATATGTGGCTACCTATCCACAAGTTCCAACACCCACATTGGTGACCCCTGCAGAGACCAGCTCCTGTATTTTCAAAAGCTGACATTGACCCATAATGGTGGAGGGCTCCTTGATCTTGCCCTGTGGAAAAATGCAAAGAGTAGAATCAGGAACAAATTCTTGTAAGCAGAAAGAGCCAGGGAAAGAACAGGAAGGGGTTCACGAAATTTGAGAACGAGGACCCTGGGGCTAATCAGGAGGATCAGGACGCATTGCTGAGGGTGGGATTGAGAAAGGTCAGAGGAAGGGAGGTTCTCAAGGCAGTGAGAAGAGGCTCACCGCGTGTCCAGAAGGGTCCTTGAATGAATTCTCTGAACCCTTCTGCCCCAGCCATGAGCGCTTGCTCATGGCTGGGGCAGAAGGGTTCAGAGAACAACCATGAAAGAAAGCCCATGGACGTTGCCTTCCTCCGCAGTGGCAGGCCACCGCCACACGGTGGCGTATGTTCCCAACTTGTTACTTACTGCATCTGTCTCAAGCTGGTCTGGAGCCTGAACCTTAGCTTCACAGGGGCCTGGAGATGCTTTTGAAGCCATTCGCATGACTGTGTCTCAGGGAAGTACAGTAGGTTAGCCCAAAACAGTGCATTCCATGGTCTGAACAATGCATGGCATTTCTAGAGTTACAGGACAAAGTCAGAAATGAACACCGCTTCCTGAGGGGATCAGAGTATGGTTGGAAAGAACACTGACATGTGTTCATGACAAAAGTGGTAAGAGAGAAAAAAGGCAAAAGTTGCTGATGACAAGTCAGAAGTGACCCTGTAGTATTGGATTCAGGACCCGCAATATACCAACCCTCCACAATCACTAAGGTCTGATCATGATCTGCTATCGAGCGTGATTCACTCAGGTGTAACTTATTTCTACACAGTGGTTCTCAACCTTCCAAAAACTGCCACAATTTAAAAATTTTCCTCATCTTGTAGGGAACCCAACAATGAAATTACTCTCTTGCTAATTAGTAACATTTGTTTTGCTAATCAACTTCTATCAATCTTAATGCAAATGTCTCACATGCTGCTGTTCTTAATCAAACCCTGGGACAAAGTTCTTCAAGTTCCAAATTGGTTGTGCCCCCTGCATGGGAATTGTTGGCTTATATGCACAGGCCCTGTTAGAACCTTTTGTTTCTTTTAAGTGTTTGTGGTGCTTAGGATCCAACACAGGACCTTGTGAATCCTGTGGAGGTACATTCCAAACACTTCCTTTCCTATCCTTTGTTTTCCTTTCCTTTCCCTTCCCTTTCCTTTCCTTTCCTTTCCTTTCCTTTCCTTTCCTTTCCTTTCCTTTCCTTTCCTTTCCTTTCCTTTCCTTTCCTTTCCTTTCCTTTCCTTTCCTTTCCTTTCCTGTTGTTTCCTTTGGTATTCTTTTCTTTTCTTTTCTATTATTTTCCTTTCAATTTTTTTGAGACAGGTTCTCTCTGAGTTCCCCACTCAGACATTCCATCCTTCTGCTCCAACCACCGTTGTAGCTCGGTGACAGGCCCATGTCTACGATCGTGGCAAACCTTTTTACAAGCAATGGGGAAATCAGATGATGGAGTTGTGCTGGCATCCAAGGGGAGAGTTCATTTCTACAAAACCACCTACAGAGCAATTTGATGAGCGGTTGCCTTAGCAGGGGCCTGGATTCAGTACTCAGTATCTAAATGCTAGCTCTAATATGTGGCTACTGTTCCAGTGGATCCAACATGCAATCTTCTGACCCCTGCCAGAAGCAGCTGGTGAAAGTTGAAATCTGACACTGACCCCTAATGGAGGAGGGCTCTCTGATCTTGCCTATTGCAAAGATACAAAGAGCAGCATCAGCCACAAGTTCTTGTGAGCAGAAAGAACCCGGGAAAGAACAGGAAGGGGTTCATGGAATTTTAGAAAAGGGACAAAGGGCCTCAGCAGAAGGATCAGGAGCCCCTGGTGGGAGTGCAAATGAACAGGGTCTGAAGAAGAGAGGATTTTCGGGCAGTGAGAAGAGGCTAACCATGTTTCCAGAAGGGTCCTGGAATCGCAGCAATGAGCTTTCTCATTGCTGGGGATAAGGGTTCACAGTGCATGTGTGCAGGAACCTCAATGGAAGTTGGCTGCCTCCGCAGAGGTAGTCAGGAGCGGCACTGTGGCATTTGAACCCCAATTGATAGTTACTGCATCCGTCTCAAACTGGTGTGGAAGCTTAACCCTCGCTTTACAGGGGACTGGAGATGTTTTTGAAACCATTCGCGTGACTGTGCCTTAGGGAAACACATTTCGAAATAGTGTATTCCATGGTGTGAACAATGCATGGCGTGTCTAGAGTTACAGGACAAAGTCAGAAATGATCATCACATCTTGAGGGGATCAGCGTTGGGTTGAAAAGAACATTGACATCTGTTCTTGGCAAAAGGGGTCACAACGAAAACTGGCCAAAGTGGCTGTTGACAAGTCCAAAGTGACCCTATACTTTTTGATTCAGGACCTACAATATACCAAGTCTCCACAATCACTAAGGTCTGAACATGATCTGCTATCGATCATGATTCACTCAAGTGTGACTTATTTCTACACAGTGGATCTCAACTTTCCTCATATTGCAACACTTTAATGCAGTTCCTCGTGTTGTGAGAAACCCAACAATGAAATTATTCTGTTGCTAACTTGTAACTGTTGTTTTGCAAAGCTACTTCTATCAAACTTAATGCAAATGTCTGATATGCAGCAGTTCGTATTTGAACCCTAGGACAGAGTCCTTCTTGCTCATAATTGGTTGAGCCTCTCAGCATGAGAACTGATGGCGTATATGAACAGGCCCTGTTAGAGACTTTGTTTTCTTTGAAGTGGTTATGTGTTCAAAATCAAACCCAAGACTTTGTGAATACTGTAGAGGTATGATTCAAAATTTTCTTCCTTTTTTCTTTCCTTTCTTCTCTTTGGTTTCTTTCTTTTCTCTTCTTGCGTTGTTAAATTTCTGAGTCAGGATCATTCCTAGATCTCCACACAAACATTCCACCCATCTGCCGCAGTCACCCTTGTCTTTCGGTGACAGGCTGTGTCCCCAAGCATGGCAGACCTTCTTACAAACAATGAGGGAATCAGAAAAAGGAAGTGTGCAGGAATCCATTATGAGAATTTTCTTACAAGGAAACCTCCAAGCGTTTATGAGGCCCGTGTGACTTTGCAGGGGCCTGGATTCAGTACTCAGCATCCAGATGATAGCTGCTATATGTGGCTACCTATCCACAAGTTCCAACACCCACATTGGTGACCCCTGCAGAGACCAGCTCCTGTATTTTCAAAAGCTGACATTGACCCATAATGGTGGAGGGCTCCTTGATCTTGCCCTGTGGAAAAATGCAAAGAGTAGAATCAGGAACAAATTCTTGTAAGCAGAAAGAGCCAGGGAAAGAACAGGAAGGGGTTCACGAAATTTGAGAACGAGGACCCTGGGGCTAATCAGGAGGATCAGGACGCATTGCTGAGGGTGGGATTGAGAAAGGTCAGAGGAAGGGAGGTTCTCAAGGCAGTGAGAAGAGGCTCACCGCGTGTCCAGAAGGGTCCTTGAATGAATTCTCTGAACCCTTCTGCCCCAGCCATGAGCGCTTGCTCATGGCTGGGGCAGAAGGGTTCAGAGAACAACCATGAAAGAAAGCCCATGGACGTTGCCTTCCTCCGCAGTGGCAGGCCACCGCCACACGGTGGCGTATGTTCCCAACTTGTTACTTACTGCATCTGTCTCAAGCTGGTCTGGAGCCTGAACCTTAGCTTCACAGGGGCCTGGAGATGCTTTTGAAGCCATTCGCATGACTGTGTCTCAGGGAAGTACAGTAGGTTAGCCCAAAACAGTGCATTCCATGGTCTGAACAATGCATGGCATTTCTAGAGTTACAGGACAAAGTCAGAAATGAACACCGCTTCCTGAGGGGATCAGAGTATGGTTGGAAAGAACACTGACATGTGTTCATGACAAAAGTGGTAAGAGAGAAAAAAGGCAAAAGTTGCTGATGACAAGTCAGAAGTGACCCTGTAGTATTGGATTCAGGACCCGCAATATACCAACCCTCCACAATCACTAAGGTCTGATCATGATCTGCTATCGAGCGTGATTCACTCAGGTGTAACTTATTTCTACACAGTGGTTCTCAACCTTCCAAAAACTGCCACAATTTAAAAATTTTCCTCATCTTGTAGGGAACCCAACAATGAAATTACTCTCTTGCTAATTAGTAACATTTGTTTTGCTAATCAACTTCTATCAATCTTAATGCAAATGTCTCACATGCTGCTGTTCTTAATCAAACCCTGGGACAAAGTTCTTCAAGTTCCAAATTGGTTGTGCCCCCTGCATGGGAATTGTTGGCTTATATGCACAGGCCCTGTTAGAACCTTTTGTTTCTTTTAAGTGTTTGGGTGCTTAGGATCCAACACAGGACCTTGTGAATCCTGTGGAGGTACATTCCAAACACTTCCTTTCCTATCCTTTGTTTTCCTTTCCTTTCCCTTTCCTTTCCTTTCCTTTCCTTTCCTTTCCTTTCCTTTCCTTTCCTTTCCTTTCCTTTCCTTTCCTTTCCTTTCCTTTCCTTTCCTTTCCTTTCCTTTCCTTTCCTGTTGTTTCCTTTGGTATTCTTTTCTTTTCTTTTCTATTATTTTCCTTTCAATTTTTTTGAGACAGGTTCTCTCTGAGTTCCCCACTCAGACATTCCATCCTTCTGCTCCAACCACCGTTGTAGCTCGGTGACAGGCCCATGTCTACGATCGTGGCAAACCTTTTTACAAGCAATGGGGAAATCAGATGATGGAGTTGTGCTGGCATCCAAGGGGAGAGTTCATTTCTACAAAACCACCTACAGAGCAATTTGATGAGCGGTTGCCTTAGCAGGGGCCTGGATTCAGTACTCAGTATCTAAATGCTAGCTCTAATATGTGGCTACTGTTCCAGTGGATCCAACATGCAATCTTCTGACCCCTGCCAGAAGCAGCTGGTGAAAGTTGAAATCTGACACTGACCCCTAATGGAGGAGGGCTCTCTGATCTTGCCTATTGCAAAGATACAAAGAGCAGCATCAGCCACAAGTTCTTGTGAGCAGAAAGAACCCGGGAAAGAACAGGAAGGGGTTCATGGAATTTTAGAAAAGGGACAAAGGGCCTCAGCAGAAGGATCAGGAGCCCCTGGTGGGAGTGCAAATGAACAGGGTCTGAAGAAGAGAGGATTTTCGGGCAGTGAGAAGAGGCTAACCATGTTTCCAGAAGGGTCCTGGAATCGCAGCAATGAGCTTTCTCATTGCTGGGGATAAGGGTTCACAGTGCATGTGTGCAGGAACCTCAATGGAAGTTGGCTGCCTCCGCAGAGGTAGTCAGGAGCGGCACTGTGGCATTTGAACCCCAATTGATAGTTACTGCATCCGTCTCAAACTGGTGTGGAAGCTTAACCCTCGCTTTACAGGGGACTGGAGATGTTTTTGAAACCATTCGCGTGACTGTGCCTTAGGGAAACACATTTCGAAATAGTGTATTCCATGGTGTGAACAATGCATGGCGTGTCTAGAGTTACAGGACAAAGTCAGAAATGATCATCACATCTTGAGGGGATCAGCGTTGGGTTGAAAAGAACATTGACATCTGTTCTTGGCAAAAGGGGTCACAACGAAAACTGGCCAAAGTGGCTGTTGACAAGTCCAAAGTGACCCTATACTTTTTGATTCAGGACCTACAATATACCAAGTCTCCACAATCACTAAGGTCTGAACATGATCTGCTATCGATCATGATTCACTCAAGTGTGACTTATTTCTACACAGTGGATCTCAACTTTCCTCATATTGCAACACTTTAATGCAGTTCCTCGTGTTGTGAGAAACCCAACAATGAAATTATTCTGTTGCTAACTTGTAACTGTTGTTTTGCAAAGCTACTTCTATCAAACTTAATGCAAATGTCTGATATGCAGCAGTTCGTATTTGAACCCTAGGACAGAGTCCTTCTTGCTCATAATTGGTTGAGCCTCTCAGCATGAGAACTGATGGCGTATATGAACAGGCCCTGTTAGAGACTTTGTTTTCTTTGAAGTGGTTATGTGTTCAAAATCAAACCCAAGACTTTGTGAATACTGTAGAGGTATGATTCAAAATTTTCTTCCTTTTTTCTTTCCTTTCTTCTCTTTGGTTTCTTTCTTTTCTCTTCTTGCGTTGTTAAATTTCTGAGTCAGGATCATTCCTAGATCTCCACACAAACATTCCACCCATCTGCCGCAGTCACCCTTGTCTTTCGGTGACAGGCTGTGTCCCCAAGCATGGCAGACCTTCTTACAAACAATGAGGGAATCAGAAAAAGGAAGTGTGCAGGAATCCATTATGAGAATTTTCTTACAAGGAAACCTCCAAGCGTTTATGAGGCCCGTGTGACTTTGCAGGGGCCTGGATTCAGTACTCAGCATCCAGATGATAGCTGCTATATGTGGCTACCTATCCACAAGTTCCAACACCCACATTGGTGACCCCTGCAGAGACCAGCTCCTGTATTTTCAAAAGCTGACATTGACCCATAATGGTGGAGGGCTCCTTGATCTTGCCCTGTGGAAAAATGCAAAGAGTAGAATCAGGAACAAATTCTTGTAAGCAGAAAGAGCCAGGGAAAGAACAGGAAGGGGTTCACGAAATTTGAGAACGAGGACCCTGGGGCTAATCAGGAGGATCAGGACGCATTGCTGAGGGTGGGATTGAGAAAGGTCAGAGGAAGGGAGGTTCTCAAGGCAGTGAGAAGAGGCTCACCGCGTGTCCAGAAGGGTCCTTGAATGAATTCTCTGAACCCTTCTGCCCCAGCCATGAGCGCTTGCTCATGGCTGGGGCAGAAGGGTTCAGAGAACAACCATGAAAGAAAGCCCATGGACGTTGCCTTCCTCCGCAGTGGCAGGCCACCGCCACACGGTGGCGTATGTTCCCAACTTGTTACTTACTGCATCTGTCTCAAGCTGGTCTGGAGCCTGAACCTTAGCTTCACAGGGGCCTGGAGATGCTTTTGAAGCCATTCGCATGACTGTGTCTCAGGGAAGTACAGTAGGTTAGCCCAAAACAGTGCATTCCATGGTCTGAACAATGCATGGCATTTCTAGAGTTACAGGACAAAGTCAGAAATGAACACCGCTTCCTGAGGGGATCAGAGTATGGTTGGAAAGAACACTGACATGTGTTCATGACAAAAGTGGTAAGAGAGAAAAAAGGCAAAAGTTGCTGATGACAAGTCAGAAGTGACCCTGTAGTATTGGATTCAGGACCCGCAATATACCAACCCTCCACAATCACTAAGGTCTGATCATGATCTGCTATCGAGCGTGATTCACTCAGGTGTAACTTATTTCTACACAGTGGTTCTCAACCTTCCAAAAACTGCCACAATTTAAAAATTTTCCTCATCTTGTAGGGAACCCAACAATGAAATTACTCTCTTGCTAATTAGTAACATTTGTTTTGCTAATCAACTTCTATCAATCTTAATGCAAATGTCTCACATGCTGCTGTTCTTAATCAAACCCTGGGACAAAGTTCTTCAAGTTCCAAATTGGTTGTGCCCCCTGCATGGGAATTGTTGGCTTATATGCACAGGCCCTGTTAGAACCTTTTGTTTCTTTTAAGTGTTTGGGTGCTTAGGATCCAACACAGGACCTTGTGAATCCTGTGGAGGTACATTCCAAACACTTCCTTTCCTATCCTTTGTTTTCCTTTCCTTTCCCTCCCTTTCCTTTCCTTTCCTTTTCCTTTCCTTTCCTTTCCTTTCCTTTCCTTTCCTTTCCTTTCCTTTCCTTTCCTTTCCTTTCCTTTCCTTTCCTGTTGTTTCCTTTGGTATTCTTTTCTTTTCTTTTCTATTATTTTCCTTTCAATTTTTTTGAGACAGGTTCTCTCTGAGTTCCCCACTCAGACATTCCATCCTTCTGCTCCAACCACCGTTGTAGCTCGGTGACAGGCCCATGTCTACGATCGTGGCAAACCTTTTTACAAGCAATGGGGAAATCAGATGATGGAGTTGTGCTGGCATCCAAGGGGAGAGTTCATTTCTACAAAACCACCTACAGAGCAATTTGATGAGCGGTTGCCTTAGCAGGGGCCTGGATTCAGTACTCAGTATCTAAATGCTAGCTCTAATATGTGGCTACTGTTCCAGTGGATCCAACATGCAATCTTCTGACCCCTGCCAGAAGCAGCTGGTGAAAGTTGAAATCTGACACTGACCCCTAATGGAGGAGGGCTCTCTGATCTTGCCTATTGCAAAGATACAAAGAGCAGCATCAGCCACAAGTTCTTGTGAGCAGAAAGAACCCGGGAAAGAACAGGAAGGGGTTCATGGAATTTTAGAAAAGGGACAAAGGGCCTCAGCAGAAGGATCAGGAGCCCCTGGTGGGAGTGCAAATGAACAGGGTCTGAAGAAGAGAGGATTTTCGGGCAGTGAGAAGAGGCTAACCATGTTTCCAGAAGGGTCCTGGAATCGCAGCAATGAGCTTTCTCATTGCTGGGATAAGGGTTCACAGTGCATGTGTGCAGGAACCTCAATGGAAGTTGGCTGCCTCCGCAGAGGTAGTCAGGAGCGGCACTGTGGCATTTGAACCCCAATTGATAGTTACTGCATCCGTCTCAAACTGGTGTGGAAGCTTAACCCTCGCTTTACAGGGGACTGGAGATGTTTTTGAAACCATTCGCGTGACTGTGCCTTAGGGAAACACATTTCGAAATAGTGTATTCCATGGTGTGAACAATGCATGGCGTGTCTAGAGTTACAGGACAAAGTCAGAAATGATCATCACATCTTGAGGGGATCAGCGTTGGGTTGAAAAGAACATTGACATCTGTTCTTGGCAAAAGGGGTCACAACGAAAACTGGCCAAAGTGGCTGTTGACAAGTCCAAAGTGACCCTATACTTTTTGATTCAGGACCTACAATATACCAAGTCTCCACAATCACTAAGGTCTGAACATGATCTGCTATCGATCATGATTCACTCAAGTGTGACTTATTTCTACACAGTGGATCTCAACTTTCCTCATATTGCAACACTTTAATGCAGTTCCTCGTGTTGTGAGAAACCCAACAATGAAATTATTCTGTTGCTAACTTGTAACTGTTGTTTTGCAAAGCTACTTCTATCAAACTTAATGCAAATGTCTGATATGCAGCAGTTCGTATTTGAACCCTAGGACAGAGTCCTTCTTGCTCATAATTGGTTGAGCCTCTCAGCATGAGAACTGATGGCGTATATGAACAGGCCCTGTTAGAGACTTTGTTTTCTTTGAAGTGGTTATGTGTTCAAAATCAAACCCAAGACTTTGTGAATACTGTAGAGGTATGATTCAAAATCCTTTCTTCCTTTTTTTCTTTCCTTTCTTCTCTTTGGTTTCTTTCTTTTCTCTTCTTGCGTTGTTAAATTTCTGAGTCAGGATCATTCTTTCAATAGATCTCCACACAAACATTCCACCCATCTGCCGCAGTCACCCTTGTCTTTCGGTGACAGGCTGTGTCCCCAAGCATGGCAGACCTTTTTACAAACAATGAGGGAATCAGAAAATGGAAGTGTGCAGGAATCCAATTATGAGAATTTTCTTACAAGGAAACACTCCAAGACGTTTATGAGGCCCGTGTGCCTTAGCAGGGGCCTGGATTCAGTACTCAGTATCCTAGATGCTAGCTGCTAATATGTGGCTACTGTATCCAGTGGATCCAACATGCACATCTTCTGACCCCTGCCAGAGAGCAGCTGGTGAAAGCTTGAAAAGCTGACACTGACCCCTAATGGAGGAGGGCTCCTCTGATCTTGCCTATGTGCAAAGATACAAAGAGCAGCATCAGCCACAAGTTCTTGTAGAGCAGAAAGAACCCGGGAAAGAACAGGAAGAGGTTCATGGAATTTTAGAACGAGGGATAAAGGGCCTCAGCAGAAGGATCAGGACGCCCCTGGTGAGGAGTGCAAAATGAGACAGGGTCTGAAGAAGAGAGGATTCTCAAGGCAGTGAGAAGAGGCTAACCATGTTTCCAGAAGGGTCCTTGAATGAATTCGCTGAACCCTTCTGCCCCAGCCATGAGCGCTTGCTCATGGCTGGGGCAGAAGGGTTCAGAGAACAACCATGAAAGAAAGCCCATGGACGTTGCCTTCCTCCGCAGTGGCAGGCCACCGCCACACGGTGGCGTATGTTCCCAACTTGTTACTTACTGCATCTGTCTCAAGCTGGTCTGGAGCCTGAACCTTAGCTTCACAGGGGCCTGGAGATGCTTTTGAAGCCATTCGCCATGACTGTGTCTCAGGGAAGTACAGTAGGTTAGCCCAAAACAGTGCATTCCATGGTCTGAACAATGCATGGCATTTCTAGAGTTACAGGACAAAGTCAGAAATGAACACCGCTTCCTGAGGGGATCAGAGTATGGTTGGAAAGAACACTGACATGTGTTCATGACAAAAGTGGTAAGAGAGAAAAAAGGCAAAAGTTGCTGATGACAAGTCAGAAGTGACCCTGTAGTATTGGATTCAGGACCCGCAATATACCAACCCTCCACAATCACTAAGGTCTGATCATGATCTGCTATCGAGCGTGATTCACTCAGGTGTAACTTATTTCTACACAGTGGTTCTCAACCTTCCAAAAACTGCCACAATTTAAAAATTTTCCTCATCTTGTAGGGAACCCAACAATGAAATTAATCTCTTGCTAATTAGTAACATTTGTTTTGCTAATCAACTTCTATCAATCTTAATGCAAATGTCTCACATGCTGCTGTTCTTAATCAATCCCTGGGACAAAGTTCTTCAAGTTCCAAATTGGTTGTGCCCCTGCATGGGAATTGTTGGCTATATGCACAGGCCCTGTTAGAACTTTTGTTTTCTTTTAAGTGTTTGGGTGCTTAGGATCCAACACAGGACCTTTGTGAATCCTGTGGAGGTACATTCCAAACACTTCCTTTCCTATCCTTTGTTTTCCTTTCTTTCCCACTTTGGTTTCCTTTCCTTTCCTTTCTTTCCTTTCCTTTCCTTTCTCTTTCCTTTCCTTTCCTTTCCTTTCCTTTCCTTTCCTTTGCTTTCCTGTTGTTTCCTTTGGTATTCTTTTCTTTTCTTTTCTATTATTTTCCTTTCAATTTTTTTGAGACAGGTTCTCTCTGAGTTCCCCACTCAGACATTCCATCCTTCTGCTCCAACCACCGTTGTAGCTCGGTGACTGGCCCATGTCTACGATCGTGGCAAACCTTTTTACAAGCAATGGGGAAATCAGATGATGGAGTTGTGCTGGCATCCAAGGGGAGAGTTCATTTCTACAAAACCACCTACAGAGCAATTTGATGAGCGGTTTTGCCTTAGCAGGGGCCTGATTCAGTACTCAGTATCTAAATGCTAGCTCTAATATGTGGCTACTGTTCCAGTGGATCCAACATGCAATCTTCTGACCCCTGCCAGAAGCAGCTGGTGAAAGTTGAAATCTGACACTGACCCCTAATGGAGGAGGGCTCTCTGATCTTGCCTATTGCAAAGATACAAAGAGCAGCATCAGCCACAAGTTCTTGTGAGCAGAAAGAACCCGGGAAAGAACAGGAAGGGGTTCATGGAATTTTAGAAAAGGGACAAAGGGCCTCAGCAGAAGGATCAGGAGCCCCTGGTGGGAGTGCAAATGAACAGGGTCTGAAGAAGAGAGATTTTCGGGCAGTGAGAAGAGGCTAACCATGTTTCCAGAAGGGTCCTGGAATCGCAGCAATGAGCTTTCTCATTGCTGGGGATAAGGGTTCACAGTGCATGTGTGCAGGAACCTCAATGGAAGTTGGCTGCCTCCGCAGAGGTAGTCAGGAGCGGCACTGTGGCATTTGAACCCCAATTGATAGTTACTGCATCCGTCTCAAACTGGTGTGGAAGCTTAACCCTCGCTTTACAGGGGACTGGAGATGTTTTTGAAACCATTCGCGTGACTGTGCCTTAGGGAAACACATTTCGAAATAGTGTATTCCATGGTGTGAACAATGCATGGCGTGTCTAGAGTTACAGGACAAAGTCAGAAATGATCATCACATCTTGAGGGGATCAGCGTTGGGTTGAAAAGAACATTGACATCTGTTCTTGGCAAAAGGGGTCACAACGAAAACTGGCCAAAGTGGCTGTTGACAAGTCCAAAGTGACCCTATACTTTTTGATTCAGGACCTACAATATACCAAGTCTCCACAATCACTAAGGTCTGAACATGATCTGCTATCGATCATGATTCACTCAAGTGTGACTTATTTCTACACAGTGGATCTCAACTTTCCTCATATTGCAACACTTTAATGCAGTTCCTCGTGTTGTGAGAAACCCAACAATGAAATTATTCTGTTGCTACCTTGTAACTGTTGTTTTGCAAAGCTACTTCTATCAAACTTAATGCAAATGTCTGATATGCAGCAGTTCGTATTTGAACCCTAGGACAGAGTCCTTCTTGCTCATAATTGGTTGAGCCTCTCAGCATGAGAACTGATGGCGTATATGAACAGGCCCTGTTAGAGACTTTGTTTTCTTTGAAGTGGTTATGTGTTCAAAATCAAACCCAAGACTTTGTGAATACTGTAGAGGTATGATTCAAAATTTTCTTCCTTTTTTCTTTCCTTTCTTCTCTTTGGTTTCTTTCTTTTCTCTTCTTGCGTTGTTAAATTTCTGAGTCAGGATCATTCCTAATCTCCACACAAACATTCCACCCATCTGCCGCAGTCACCCTTGTCTTTCGGTGACAGGCTGTGTCCCCAAGCATGGCAGACCTTCTTACAAACAATGAGGGAATCAGAAAAAGGAAGTGTGCAGGAATCCATTATGAGAATTTTCTTACAAGGAAACCTCCAAGCGTATATGAGGCCCGTGTGACTTTGCAGGGGGCCTGGATTCAGTACTCAGCATCCAGATGATAGCTGCTATATGTGGCTACCTATCCACAAGTTCCAACACCCACATTGGTGACCCCTGCAGAGACCAGCTCCTGTATTTTCAAAAGCTGACATTGACCCATAATGGTGTGGAGGCTCCTTGATCTTGCCCTGTGGAAAAATGCAAAGAGTAGAATCAGGAACAAATTCTTGTAAGCAGAAAGAGCCAGGGAAAGAACAGGAAGGGGTTCACGAAATTTGAGAACGAGGACCCTGGGGCTAATCAGAGGATCAGGGACGCATTGCTGAGGGTGGGATGAGAAAGGTCAGAGGAAGGGAGGTTCTCAAGGCAGTGAGAAGAGGCTCACCGCGTGTCCAGTAGGGTCCTTGAATGAATTCTCTGAACCCTTCTGCCCCAGCCATGAGCGCTTGCTCATGGCTGGGGCAGAAGGTGTTCAGAGAACAACCATGAAAGAAAGCCCATGGACGTTGCCTTCCTCCGCAGTGGCAGGCCACCGCCCACACGGTGGGCGTATGTTCCCCAACTTGTTACTTACTGCATCTGTCTCAAGCTGGTCCTGGAGCCTGAACCTTAGCTTCACAGGGGCCTGGAGATGCCTTTTGAAGCCATTCGCATGACTGTGTCTCAGGAAGTACAGTAGGTTAGCCCAAAACAGTGCATTCCATGGTCTGAACAATGCATGGCATTTCTAGAGTTACAGGACAAAGTCAGAAATGAACACCGCTTCCTGAGGGGATCAGAGTATGGTTGGAAAGAACACTGACATGTGTTTCATGACAAAAGTGGTAAGAGAGAAAAAAGGCAAAAGTTGCTGATGGACAAGTCAGAAGTGACCCTGTAGTATTGGATTCAAGAACCCGCAATATACCAACCCTTCCCTCCACAATCACTAAGGTCTGATCATGATCTGCTATCGAGCGTGATTCACTCAGGTGTAACTTATTTCTACACAGTGGTTCTCAACCTTCCAAAAAACTGCCACAATTTAAAAATTTTCCTCATCTTGTAGGGAACCCAACAATGAAATTACTCTCTTGCTAATTAGTAACATTTGTTTTGCTAATCAACTTCTATCAATCTTAATGCAAATGTCTCACAATGCTGCTGTTCTTAATCAAACCCTGGGACAAAGTTCTTCAAGTTCCAAATTGGTTGTGCCCCCTGCATGGGAATTGTTGGCTTATATGCACAGGCCCTGTTAGAACCATTTGTTTCTTTTAAGTGTTTGGGTGCTTAGGATCCAACACAGGACCTTGTGAATCCTGTGTAGGTACATTCAAACACGACCTTTCCTATCCTAGGTTTTCCTTTCCTTTCCCTTCGATTCCTTTCCTTTTCCTTTCTTTCCTTTCCTTTCCTTTCCTTTCCTTTCCTTTCCTTTCCTTTCCTTTCCTTTCCTTTCCTTTCCTGTTGTTTCCTTTGGTATTCTTTTCTTTTCTTTTCTATTATTTTCCTTTCAATTTTTTTGAGACAGGTTCTCTCTGAGTTCCCCACTCAGACATTCCATCCTTCTGCTCCAACCACCGTTGTAGCTCGGTGACAGGCCCATGTCTACGATCGTGGCAAACCTTTTTACAAGCAATGGGGAAATCAGATGATGGAGTTGTGCTGGCATCCAAGGGGAGAGTTCATTTCTACAAAACCACCTACAGAGCAATTTGATGAGCGGTTGCCTTAGCAGGGGCCTGGATTCAGTACTCAGTATCTAAATGCTAGCTCTAATATGTGGCTACTGTTCCAGTGGATCCAACATGCAATCTTCTGACCCCTGCCAGAAGCAGCTGGTGAAAGTTGAAATCTGACACTGACCCCTAATGGAGGAGGGCTCTCTGATCTTGCCTATTGCAAAGATACAAAGAGCAGCATCAGCCACAAGTTCTTGTGAGCAGAAAGAACCCGGGAAAGAACAGGAAGGGGTTCATGGAATTTTAGAAAAGGGACAAAGGGCCTCAGCAGAAGGATCAGGAGCCCCTGGTGGGAGTGCAAATGAACAGGGTCTGAAGAAGAGAGGATTTTCGGGCAGTGAGAAGAGGCTAACCATGTTTCCAGAAGGGTCCTGGAATCGCAGCAATGAGCTTTCTCATTGCTGGGGATAAGGGTTCACAGTGCATGTGTGCAGGAACCTCAATGGAAGTTGGCTGCCTCCGCAGAGGTAGTCAGGAGCGGCACTGTGGCATTTGAACCCCAATTGATAGTTACTGCATCCGTCTCAAACTGGTGTGGAAGCTTAACCCTCGCTTTACAGGGGACTGGAGATGTTTTTGAAACCATTCGCGTGACTGTGCCTTAGGGAAACACATTTCGAAATAGTGTATTCCATGGTGTGAACAATGCATGGCGTGTCTAGAGTTACAGGACAAAGTCAGAAATGATCATCACATCTTGAGGGGATCAGCGTTGGGTTGAAAAGAACATTGACATCTGTTCTTGGCAAAAGGGGTCACAACGAAAACTGGCCAAAGTGGCTGTTGACAAGTCCAAAGTGACCCTATACTTTTTGATTCAGGACCTACAATATACCAAGTCTCCACAATCACTAAGGTCTGAACATGATCTGCTATCGATCATGATTCACTCAAGTGTGACTTATTTCTACACAGTGGATCTCAACTTTCCTCATATTGCAACACTTTAATGCAGTTCCTCGTGTTGTGAGAAACCCAACAATGAAATTATTCTGTTGCTAACTTGTAACTGTTGTTTTGCAAAGCTACTTCTATCAAACTTAATGCAAATGTCTGATATGCAGCAGTTCGTATTTGAACCCTAGGACAGAGTCCTTCTTGCTCATAATTGGTTGAGCCTCTCAGCATGAGAACTGATGGCGTATATGAACAGGCCCTGTTAGAGACTTTGTTTTCTTTGAAGTGGTTATGTGTTCAAAATCAAACCCAAGACTTTGTGAATACTGTAGAGGTATGATTCAAAATTTTCTTCCTTTTTTCTTTCCTTTCTTCTCTTTGGTTTCTTTCTTTTCTCTTCTTGCGTTGTTAAATTTCTGAGTCAGGATCATTCCTAGATCTCCACACAAACATTCCACCCATCTGCCGCAGTCACCCTTGTCTTTCGGTGACAGGCTGTGTCCCCAAGCATGGCAGACCTTCTTACAAACAATGAGGGAATCAGAAAAAGGAAGTGTGCAGGAATCCATTATGAGAATTTTCTTACAAGGAAACCTCCAAGCGTTTATGAGGCCCGTGTGACTTTGCAGGGGCCTGGATTCAGTACTCAGCATCCAGATGATAGCTGCTATATGTGGCTACCTATCCACAAGTTCCAACACCCACATTGGTGACCCCTGCAGAGACCAGCTCCTGTATTTTCAAAAGCTGACATTGACCCATAATGGTGGAGGGCTCCTTGATCTTGCCCTGTGGAAAAATGCAAAGAGTAGAATCAGGAACAAATTCTTGTAAGCAGAAAGAGCCAGGGAAAGAACAGGAAGGGGTTCACGAAATTGAGAACGAGGACCTGGGGCTAATCAGGAGGATCAGGGACGCATTGCTGAGGGTGGGATTGAGCAAAGGTCAGAGGAAGGGAGGTTCTCAAGGCAGTGAGAAGAGGCTCACCGCGTGTCCAGAAGGGTCCTTGAATGAATTCTCTGATCCCTTCTGCCCCAGCCATGAGCGCTTGCTCATGGCTGGGGCAGATGGGTTCAGAGAACAACAATGAAAGAAAGCCCAATGGACGTTGCTTCCTCCGCAGTGGCAGGCCACCGCCACACGGTGGCGTATGTTCCCAACTTGTTACTTACTGCATCTGTCTCAAGCTGGTCTGGAGCCTGAACCTTAGCTTCACAGGGGCCTGGAGATGCTTTTGAAGCCATTCGCATGACTGTGTCTCAGGGAAGTACAGTAGGTTAGCCCAAAACAGTGCATTCCATGGTCTGAACAATGCATGGCATTTCTAGAGTTACAGGACAAAGTCAGAAATGAACACCGCTTCCTGAGGGGATCAGAGTATGGTTGGAAAGAACACTGACATGTGTTCATGACAAAAGTGGTAAGAGAGAAAAAAGGCAAAAGTTGCTGATGACAAGTCAGAAGTGACCCTGTAGTATTGGATTCAGGACCCGCAATATACCAACCCTCCACAATCACTAAGGTCTGATCATGATCTGCTATCGAGCGTGATTCACTCAGGTGTAACTTATTTCTACACAGTGGTTCTCAACCTTCCAAAAACTGCCACAATTTAAAAATTTTCCTCATCTTGTAGGGAACCCAACAATGAAATTACTCTCTTGCTAATTAGTAACATTTGTTTTGCTAATCAACTTCTATCAATCTTAATGCAAATGTCTCACATGCTGCTGTTCTTAATCAAACCCTGGGACAAAGTTCTTCAAGTTCCAAATTGGTTGTGCCCCCTGCATGGGAATTGTTGGCTTATATGCACAGGCCCTGTTAGAACCTTTTGTTTCTTTTAAGTGTTTGGGTGCTTAGGATCCAACACAGGACCTTGTGAATCCTGTGGAGGTACATTCCAAACACGTCTTTCCCTATCCTTTGTTTCCTTTCCTTTCCTTCCTTTCCTTTCGTCCCTTTCCTTTCCTTTCCTTTTTTCCTTTCCTTTCCTTTCCTTTCCTTTCCTTTCCTTTTTCCTTTCCTTTCCTTTTTTTGTTTCCTTTGGTATTCTTTTCTTTTCTTTTCTATTATTTTCCTTTCAATTTTTTTGAGACAGGTTCTCTCTGAGTTCCCCACTCAGACATTCCATCCTTCTGCTCCAACCACCGTTGTAGCTCGGTGACAGGCCCATGTCTACGATCGTGGCAAACCTTTTTACAAGCAATGGGGAAATCAGATGATGGAGTTGTGCTGGCATCCAAGGGGAGAGTTCATTTTCTACAAAACCACCTACAGAGCAAATTGATGAGCGGGTTTGCCTTAGCAGGGGCCTGGATTCAGTACTCAGTATCTAAATGCTAGCTCTAATATGTGGCTACTGTTCCAGTGGATCCAACATGCAATCTTCTGACCCCGTGCCAGAAGCAGCTGGTGAAAGTTGAAATCTGACACTGACCCCTAATGGAGGAGGGCTCTCTGATCTTGCCTATTGCAAAGATACAAAGAGCAGCATCAGCCACAAGTTCTTGTGAGCAGAAAGAACCCGGGAAAGAACAGGAAGGGGTTCATGGAATTTTAGAAAAGGGACAAAGGGCCTCAGCAGAAGGATCAGGAGGCCCTGGTGGGAGTGCAAATGAACAGGGTCTGAAGAAGAGAGGATTTTCGGGCAGTGAGAAGAGGCTAACCATGTTTCCAGAAGGGTCCTGGAATCGCAGCAATGAGCTTTCTCATTGCTGGGGATAAGGGTTCACAGTGCATGTGTGCAGGAACCTCAATGGAAGTTGGCTGCCTCCGCAGAGGTAGTCAGGAGCGGCACTGTGGCATTTGAACCCCAATTGATAGTTACTGCATCCGTCTCAAACTGGTGTGGAAGCTTAACCCTCGCTTTACAGGGGACTGGAGATGTTTTTGAAACCATTCGCGTGACTGTGCCGTTAGGGAAACACATTTCGAAATAGTGGATTCCATGGTGTGAACAATGCATGGCGTGTCTCGAGTTACAGGACAAAGTCAGAAATGATCACCACATCTTGAGGGGATCAGCGTTGGGTTGAAAAGAACATTGACATCTGTTCTTGGCAAAAGGGGTCACAACGAAAACTGGCCAAAGTGGCTGTTGACAAGTCCAAAGTGACCCTATACTTTTTGATTCAGGACCTACAATATACCAAGTCTCCACAATCACTAAGGTCTGAACATGATCTGCTATCGATCATGATTCACTCAAGTGTGACTTATTTCTACACAGTGGATCTCAACTTTCCTCATACTGCCACACTTTAATGACAGTTCCTCGTGTTGTGAGAAACCCAACAATGAAATTATTCTGTTGCTAACTTGTAAGTGTTGTTTTGCAAAGCTACTTCTATCAAACTTATTGCAAATGTCTGACATGCAGCAGTTCTTAATCGAAACCTGGGACACAGTCCTTCAAGCCCATAATTGGCTTGAGCCCCTCAGCATGAGAAACTTGCTGGCCTATATGCACAGGCCCTTTTAGAACTTTGGTTTTCTTTAAGTGGTTGTGTGTTCAGAATCAAACCCAGGACTTTGTGAATACTGTAGAGGTACGACCGAAATTTTCTTCCTTTTTTCTTTCCTTTCTTTCTTTTTTTCTTTCTTTTCTATTGTTTGCGTTTCTAAATTTCCGAGTCAGGATCATTCCTGGTTCTCTGCACAAACATTCCACCCTTCTGCCGCAGTCACCCTTGTGTTTCGGTGACAGGCTGTGTCCCCAAGCATGGCAGACCTTCTTCCAAACAATGATGGGAATCAGAAAAGGAAGATGTGCAGGAATCCATTATATGAGAATTTTTTTACAAGGAAAACCTGCAAGCGTTTATGATGTCTGAGTGACCTCGCAGGGGCCTGGATTCAGTACTCAGCATCTAGATGATAGCTGCTATATGTGGCTACCTTCCACAAGTTCCAACATCCACATTGGTGACCCCTGCAGAGACCAGCTCCTGTATTTTCAAAAGCTGACATTGACCCATAATGGTGGAGGGCTCCTTGATCTTGCCCTGTGGAAAAATGCAAAGAGTAGAGTCAGGAACAAATTCTTGTAAGCAGAAAGAACCAGGGAAAGGACCGGAAGGGGTTCCTGGAATTTTAGAACGAGGACCCTGGGGCTCAGCAGGAGGATCAGGACGCATTGGTGAGGGTGGGATTGAGCATAGGTCAGAAGGAAGGGAGGTTCTCAAGGCAGTGAGAAGAGGCTCACCACGTGTCCAGAAGGGTCCTTGAATGAATTCTCTGAACCCTTCTGCCCCAGCCATGAGCGCTTGCTCATGGCTGGGGCAGAAGGGTTCAGGGAACAACCATGAAAGAAAGCCCTGGAAGTTGCCTTCCTCCGCAGTGGCAGTCTGCTGCCACACGGTGGCGTATGTTCCCAACTTGTTACTAGTAACTGCATCTGTCTCAAGCTGGTCTGGAGCCTGAACCTTAGCTTCACAGGGGACTGGAGATGTTTTTGAAGCCATTCACATGATTGTGTCTCAGGGAAGTACAGTAGGTTAGCCCAAAACAGTGCATTCCATGGTCTGAACAATGCATGGCATTTCTAGAGTTACAGGACAAAGTCAGAAATGAACACCGCTTCCTGAGGGGATCAGAGTATGGTTGGAAAGAACACTGACATGTGTTCATGACAAAAGTGGTAAGAGAGAAAAAAGGCAAAAGTTGCTGATGACAAGTCAGAAGTGACCCTGTAGTATTGGATTCAGGACCCGCAATATACCAACCCTCCACAATCACTAAGGTCTGATCATGATCTGCTATCGAGCGTGATTCACTCAGGTGTAACTTATTTCTACACAGTGGTTCTCAACCTTCCAAAAACCGCCACAATTTAAAAATTTTCCTCATCTTGTAGGGAACCCAACAATGAAGTTACTCTCTTGCTAATTAGTAACATTTGTTTTGCGAATCAACTTCTATGCAATCTTAATGCAAATGTCTCACATGCTGCTGTTCTTAATCAAACCCTGGGACAATGTTCTTCACGCTTCCACATTGGTTGTGCCCCCTGCATGAGAATTGCTGGCTCATATGCACAGGCCCTGTTAGAACCTTCTGTTTCTCTTAAGTGTTTGGGTGCTCAGGATCAAACCAGGACTTTGTGAATCCTGGGAGGTACGATTCCAAACATTTCCTTTGCTATCCTTTCGTTTTCCTTTCCTTTCCTTTTCCTTTCTTTCCTTTCCTTCCTTTCCTTTCCTTTCCTTCCTTTCCTTTCCTTTCCTTTCTTTTCTTTCCTTTCCTTTCCTTTCCTTTCCTTTCCTTTCTTTTTTTCCTTTCCTGTGTTTCCTTTGGTATTCCTTTCTTGTCTTTTCTATCATTCCCTTTCAGTTTTTTGAGATAGGATCTATCTGAGCTCCCCTCACAGACAAACCATGCTTCTGCTTCAAGCACTGTTGCAGCTCGGTGACAGGCCCATGTCCACAAGCGTGGCAGAACGTTTCTACCAGCAATGAAGAAATCAGATGATGGAGATGTGCTGGCATCCAAAGGGAGAGTTGTTTTCTACAAAATCACCTCCAGAGCATTTATGATGCCTGCTTGCCCTAGCAGGGGCCTGGATTCAGTACTCAGTGTCTACATGCTAGCTCCTACATGTGGCTACCGTTCCAGTGGTTCGAACATCCAGTCTGCTGACCCTTGAAAGAAGCAGCTGGTGTAAGTGAAAAAGCTGACATTGACCCATAATGGAGGAGGGCTCCTTGATCTTGCCTACTGCAAAGATGCAAAGGGGAGCATCAGCCACAAGTTCCTGTGAGCAGAAAGAACCCGGGACAAAACAGGAAGGGGTTCGTGGAATTTAAGAACAGGGACCCAGTGGCTCAGCAGAAGGATCAGGAGTCACGGGTGGGAGTGCAAATGAGCAGGGTCTGAAGAAGGGAGGTTTTCAGGGCAGCGAGAAGAGGCTATCCATGTGTCCCGAAGGGGTCCCTGAATGGATTCTCTGAAACTTCTGCCCCAGCAATGAGCTGTTTGCTCATTGCTGGGGAGAAGGGTTCAGAGTCCAGGCGTGAAGGAGCCTCCGTGGAAGTTGCCTGCCTCCGCAGAGTTAGCCAGGAGCCAAATGTTGGCACTTGAGCCCCAGTTGAAAGTTACTGCCTTGGTCTCAAGCCGGTCTGGAAGCTTAACCCTCGCGTCACAGGGGACTGGAGATGTTTTGGAAGGCATTTGCATGCCTGTGTCTCAGGGAAACACGGTCGGTGTGCCCGAAATAGTGGATTCCGTGATGTGGAACAGTGCATGGCGTTTCTCGAGTTACAGGACAAAGTCAGAAATGAACACCACATCCTGAGGGGATCGTCGTGGGCTTGGAAAGATCATTGACATCTGTTCTTGGCAAAAGGGGTCATAAAAAAAATGGCCAAAGCGGCTGTTTACAAGTCCGAAGTGACCCTACACTTTTTGATTCAGGACCCACAAAATACCGACTCTCCACAATCACTAAGGTCTGATCACGATCTGCTGTCGAGCATGATTCAGTCAGCTGTGACTTGTTTCTACACAGTGGTTGTCAAACTTCCTCATACTGCACACTTTAATGACAATTCCTCGTGTTGTGAGAAACCCAACAATGAAATTATTCTGTTGCTAACTTGTAAGTGTTGTTTTGCAAAGCTACTTCTATCAAACGTATTGCAAATGTCTGACATGCAGCAGTTCTTAATCGAACCTGGGACACAGTCCTCAAGCCCCAATTGGTTGAGCCCCTCAGCATGAGAATTGCTGGCCTATATGCACAGGCCCTTTTAGAACTTTGGTTTCTTTAAGTGGTTAGTGTTCAGAATCAAACCCAGGACTTTGTGAATACTTGAGAGGTATGATTCGAAATTTTCTTCCTTTTTTCTTTCCTTTCTTTCTTTTTTCTTTCTTTTCTATTGTTTCGTTTTAAATTTCTGAGTCAGGATCATTCCTGGTTCTCCACACAAACATTCCACCCTTCTGACTCAGTCACCCTTGTGTTTCGGTGACAGGCTGTGTCCCCAAGCATGGCAGACCTTCTTCAAACAATGATGGGATCAGAAAAAGGAAGATGTGCAGGAATCATTATGAGAATTTTCTTCTCAAGAAACCTGCAAGCGTTTATGATGTCTGAGTGACCTCGCAGGGGCCTGGATTCAGTCCTCAGCATCAGATGGTAGCTGCTATATGTGGCTACCTTGCAGAAGTTCCAACACCCACATTGGTGACCCCTGCAGAGACCAGCTCCTGTAAGTTAAAAAGCTGACATTGACCCATAATGGTGGAGGGCTCCTTGATCTTGCCCTGTGGAAAAATGCAAAGAGTAGAATCAGCCACAAATTCTTGTAAGCAGAAAGAACCAGGGAAAGAACCGGAAGGGGTTCCTGAAATTTTAGAACGAGGACCCTGGGGCTAAGCAGGAGGATCAGGACGCATTGGTGAGGGTGGGATTGAGAAAGGTCAGAGGAAGGGAGGTTCTCAAGGCAGCGAGAAGAGGCTCACCGCGTGTCCAGAAGGGTCCTTGAATGAATTCTCTGAACCCTTTCTGCCCAGCCATGAGCAGCTTGCTCATGGCTGGGGCAGAAGGGTTCAGAGAACAACCATGAAAGAAACTCCCATGGACGCTGCCTTCCTCCGCAGTGGCAGGCCACCGCCACACGGTGGCGTATGTTCCCAACTTGTTACTTACTGCATCTGTCTCAAGCTGGTCTGGAGCCTGAACCTTAGCTTCACAGGGGCCTGGAGATGCTTTTGAAGCCATTCGCATGACTGTGTCTCAGGGAAGTACAGTAGGTTAGCCCAAAACAGTGGATTCCATGGTCTGAACAATGCATGGCATTTCTAGAGTTACAGGACAAAGTCAGAAATGAACACCGCTTCCTGAGGGGATCAGCGTAGGGTTGGAAAGAACACTGACATGTGTTCATGACAAAAGTGGTAAAGAGAGAAAAAAAGGCAAAAGTTGCTGATGACAAGTCAGAAGTGACCCTGTAGTATTGAGATTCAGGACCCGCAATATACCAACCCTCCACAATCACTAAGGTCTGATCATGATCTGCTATCGAGCGTGATTCACTCAGGTGTAACTTATTTCTACACAGTGGTTCTCAACCTTCCAAAAACTGCCACAATTTAAAAATTTTCCTCATCTTGTAGGGAACCCAACAATGAAATTACTCTCTTGCTAATTAGTAACATTTGTTTTGCTAATCAACTTCTATCAATCTTAATGCAAATGTCTCACATGCTGCTGTTCTTAATCAAACCCTGGGACAAAGTTCTTCAAGTTCCAAATTGGTTGTGCCCCTGCATGGGAATTGTTGCCTTATATGCACAGGCCCTGTTAGAACCTTCTGTTTCTTTTAAGTGTTTGGGTGCTTAGGATCAAACACAGGACCTTGTGAATCCTGTGAGAGGTACGATCCAAACACTTCCTTTCCTTTGCTTTCTTTCCTTTCCTTTCCTTTCCTTTCCTTTCCTTTCCTTTCCTTTTCCTTTCCTTTCCTTTCCTTTCCTTTCCTTTCCTTCCTTTCCTTTCCTTTCCTTTCCTTTCCTTTCCTTTCCTTTCCTGTTGTTTTCCTTTGGTATTCTTTTCTTTCTTTTCTATTATTTACCTTTCAATTTTTTGAGACAGGTTCTCTCTGAGTTCCCCACTCAGACATTCCATCCTTCTGCTCCAACCACCGTTGTAGCTCGGTGACAGGCCCATGTCTACGAGCGTGGCAAACCTTTTTACAAGCAATGGGGAAATCAGATGATGGAGTTGTGCTGGCATCCAAGGGGAGAGTTCATTTCTACAAAACCACCTACAGAGCAATTTGATGAGCCTGTTGCCTAGCAGGGCCTGGATTCAGTACTCAGTATCTAAATGCTAGCTCTAATATGTGGCTACTGTTCCAGTGGATCCAACATGCAATCTTCTGACCCCTGCCAGAAGCAGCTGGTGAAAGTTGAAATCTGACACTGACCCATAATGGAGGAGGGCTCTCTGATCTTGCCTACTGCAAAGATACAAAGAGCAGCATCAGCCACAAGTTCTTGTGAGCAGAAAGAACCCGGGAAAGAACAGGAAGGGGTTCATGGAATTTTAGAAAAGGGACAAAGGGCCTCAGCAGAAGGATCAGGAGTCACGGGTGGGAGTGCAAATGAACAGGGTCTGAAGAAGAGAGGATTTCAGGGCAGTGAGAAGAGGCTAACCATGTTTCCCGAAGGGTCCTGGAATCGCAGCAATGAGCTTGTTTGCTCATTGCTGGGGCATAAGGGTTCACAGTGCATGTGTGCAGGAACCTCAATGGAAGTTGCCTGCCTCCGCAGAGTTAGTCAGGAGCGGCACTGTGGCATTTGAACCCCAGTTGATAGTTACTGCATCCGTCTCAAACTGGTGTGGAAGCTTAACCCTCGCTTTACAGGGGACTGGAGATGTTTTGGAAACCATTCGCGTGACTGTGCCTTAGGGAAACACATTTCGAAATAGTGGATTCCATGGTGGTGAACAGTGCATGGCGTTTCTCGAGTTACAGGACAAAGTCAGAAATGATCACCACATCCTGAGGGGATCGTCGTGGGCTTGAAAAGATCATTGACATCTGTTCTTGGCAAAAGGGGTCATAAAATAAAATGGCCAAAGTGGCTGTTGACAAGTCCAAAGTGACCCTATACTTTTTGATTCAGGACCTACAATATACCAAGTCTCCACAATCACTAAGGTCTGAACATGATCTGCTATCGATCATGATTCACTCAAGTGTGACTTGTTTCTACACAGTGGTTGTCAACTTCCTCATATTGCAACACTTTAATGCAGTTCCTCGTGTTGTGAGAAACCCAACAATGAAATTATTCTGTTGCTAACTTGTAAGTGTTGTTTTGCAAAGCTACTTCTATCAAACTTAATGCAAATGTCTGATATGCAGCAGTTCGTATTTGAACCCTAGGACAGAGTCCTTCTTGCTCAAATTGGTTGAGCCTCTCAGCATGAGAACTGATGGCGTATATGAACAGGCCCTGTTAGAGACTTTGTTTTCTTTGAAGTGGTTCTGTGTTCAAAATCAAACCCAGGACTTTGTGAATACTGTAGAGGTACGATTCAAAATTTTCTTCCTTTTTTCTTTCCTTTCTTCTCTTTGGTTTCTTTCTTTTCTATTCTTGCGTTGTTAAATTTCTGAGTCAGGATCATTCCTAGATCTCCACACAAACATTCCACCCATCTGCCGCAGTCACCCTTGTCTTTCGGTGACAGGCTGTGTCCCCAAGCATGGCAGACCTTCTTCAAACAATGAGGGATCAGAAAAAGGAAGTGTGCAGGAATCCATTATGAGAATTTTTTTACAAGGAAACCTCCAAGCGTTTATGATGTCTGATGTGACTTTGCAGGGCCTGGATTCAGTACTCAGCATCTAGATGATAGCTGCTATATGTGGCTACCTATCCACAAGTTCCAACATCCACATTGGTGACCCCTGCAGAGACCAGCTCCTGTATTTTCAAAAAGCTGACATTGACCCGTAATGGTGGAGGGCTCCTTGATCTTGCCCTGTGGAAAAATGCAAAGAGTAGAGTCAGGAACAAATCTTGTAAGCAGAAAGAACCAGGGAAAGAACAGGAAGGGGTTCACGAAATTTTAGAATGAGGACCCTGGGGCTCATCAGGAGGATCAGGACGCATTGCTGAGGGTGGGATTGAGAAAGGTCAGAAGAAGGGAGGTTCTCAAGGCAGCGAGAAGAGGCTCACCACGTGTCCAGAAGGGTCCTTGAATGAATTCTCTGAACCCTTCTGCCCCAGCCATGAGCGCTTGCTCATGGCTGGGGCAGAAGGGTTCAGAGAACAACCATGAAGGCAACTCCCTGGAAGCTGCCTTCCTCCGCAGTGGCAGTCTGCTGCCACACGGTGGCGTATGTTCCCACTTGATAGTTACTGCATCTGTCTCAAGCTGGTCTGGAGCCTGAACCCTAGCTTCACAGGGGACTGGAGATGTTTTTGAAGCCATTCACATGATTGTGTCTCATGGACACACAGTCGGTTTGCCCGAAATAGTGTATTCCGTGGTGGGAACAACGCATGGCGCTTCTCGAGTTACAGGACAAAGTTCAGAAATGAACACCACATCCTGAGGGGATCAGCGTTGGGTTCGAAAGAACATTGACATGTGTTCATGGCAAAGGGGTCATAAAGAGAAATGACCAAAGTGGCTGTTTACATGTCCGAAATGCCCTACAATATTTGATTCAGCCCCCAGTATAGCAAGTCTCCACAATCACTAAGGGCTGATCATGATCTGCTATGGAGCATGATTCACTCAGGTGTGACTTATTTCTACACAGTGGTTCTCAACCTTCCTAAGACCGCCACACTTGAATACACTTTCTCGTGTTGTGGGGACCCCGATAATGAAGTTCTTCTGTTGCTAATTAGCAACTTTTGTTTTGCGAAGCAACTTGTATGAATCTTAATGCAAATGTCTGACACGCAGCAGTTCTTAATCGAATCCTGGGACAATGTTCTTCACGCTCCACATTGGTTGTGCCCGCTGCATGAGAATTGCTGCTCATATGCACAGGCCCTGTTAGAACCTTCTGTTTCTCTTAAGTGTTTGGGTGCTCAGGATCAAACCCAGGACTTTGTGAATCCTGGAGAGGTACGATCCAAACATTTCCTTTGCTTTCCTTTCGTTTCCTTTCGTTTCCTTTCCTTGTCCTTTCCTTTCCTTTCCTTTCCTTTCCTTTCCTTTCCTTTCCTTTCCTTTCCTTTCCTTTCCTTTCCTTTCCTTTCTTTGCTTCCTTTCGTTTCTTTCCTTGTCTTTTCTATTCATTCCCTTTCAGTTTTTTGAGATAGGATCTATCTGAGCTCCCCTCACAGACAACCCATGCTTCTGCTTCAAGCACTGTTGCAGCTCGGTGACAGGCCCATGTCCACAAGCGTGGCAGAACGTTTCTACCAGCAATGAAGAAATCAGATGATGGAGATGTGCTGGCATCCAAAGGGAGAGTTGTTTTCTACAAATCACCTCCAGAGCATTTATGATGCCTGCTTGCCCTAGCAGGGGCCTGGATTCAGTACTCAGTGTCTACATGCTAGCTCTACATGTGGCTACGTTCCAGTGGTTCGAACATCCAGTCTGCTGACCTTGAAAGAAGCAGCTGGTGTAAGTGAAAAAGCTGACATTGACCCATAATGGAGGAGGGCTCCTTGATCTTGCCTACTGCAAAGATGCAAAGGGGAGCATCAGCCACAAGTTCCTGTGAGCAGAAAGAAACCCGGGACAAAACAGGAAGGGGTTCGTGGAATTTAAGAACAGGGACCAGTGGCTCAGCAGAAGGATCAGGAGTCACGGGTGGGAGTGCAAATGAGCAGGGTCTGAAGAAGGGAGGTTTTCAGGGCAGTGAGAAGAGGCTATCCATGTGTCCCGAAGGGTCCCTGAATGGATTCTCTGAACCTTCTGCCCCAGCAATGAGCTTGTTTGCTCATTGCTGGGGCAGAAGGGTTCAGAGTCCAGGCGTGAAGGAGCCTCCGTGGAAGTTGCCTGCCTCCGCAGAGTTAGCCAGGAGCCAAATGTTGGCACTTGAGCCCCAGTTGAAAGTTACTGCCTTGGTCTCAAGCCGGTCTGGAAGCTTAACCCTCGCGTCACAGGGGACTGGAGATGTTTTGGAAGGCATTTGCATGCCTGTGTCTCAGGGAAACACGGTCGGTGTGCCCGAAATAGTGGATTCCGTGATGTGGAACAGTGCATGGCGTTTCTCGAGTTACAGGACAAAGTCAGAAATGAACACCACATCCTGAGGGGATCGTCGTGGGCTTGGAAAGATCATTGACATCTGTTCTTGGCAAAAGGGGTCATAAAATAAAATGGCCAAAGCGGCTGTTTACAAGTCCGAAGTGACCCTACAATATTTGATTCAGGACCCACAAAATACCGACTCTCCACAATCACTACGGTCTGATCACGATCTGCTGTCGAGCATGATTCAGTCAGCTGTGACTTGTTTCTACACAGTGGTTGTCAAACTTCCTGCGACTGCCACACTTGAAGACAATTCCTCGTGTTGTGAGAACCCCAACAATGAAATTATTCTGTTGCTAACTTGTAAGTGTTGTTTTGCAAAGCTACTTCTATCAAACGTATTGCAAATGTCTGACATGCAGCAGTTCTTAATCGAAACCTGGGACACAGTCGCTCAAGCCCCAACTGGCTTGAGCCCCTCAGCATGAGAATTGCTGGCCTATATGCACAGGCCCTTTTATAACCTTTGGTTTCCTTTAAGTGGTTGAGTGTTCAGAATCAAACCCAGGACTTTGTGAATACTTGAGAGGTACGACCCGAACCTTTTCTTCCTTTTTTCTTTTCATTTTCTTTTCCTTCTTTCTTTTCTATTGTTTCGTTTCTAAATTTCCGAGTCAGGATCATTCCTGGTTCTCTGCTCATACATTCCATCCTTCCGACTCAGTCACCCTTGTGTTTCGGTACAGGCTGTGTCCCCAAGCATTGCAGACCTTCTTCCAAACAATGATGGGATCAGAAGGTGGAGATGTGCAGGCATCATATATGAGAATTTTTTTCTCCAAGAAAACCTGCAAGCGTTTATGATGTCTGAGTGACTTCGCAGGGGCCTGGATTCAGTCCTCAGCATCTAGATGGTAGCCGCTCTATGTGGCTACCTTTGCAGAAGTTCCAACATCCACATTGGTGACCCCTGCAGAGACCAGCTCCTGTAAGTTAAAAAGCTGACATTGACCCGTAATGGTGGAGGGCTCCTTGATCTTGCCCCGTGGAAAAAAGCAAAGAGTAGAGTCAGCCACAAGATCTTGTAAGCAGAAAGAACCAGGGAAAGGACCGGAAGGGGTTCCTGGAATTTTAGAGAGAGGACCCTGGGGCTCAGCAGGAGGATCAGGACGCACGGGTGAGGGTGCGCCTGAGCATAGTCAGAAGAAGGGAGGTTCTCATGGCGGCGAGAAGAGGCTCACCACGTGTCCAGAAGGGTCCTTGAATGAATTCTCTGAACCCTTCTGCCCCAGCCATGAGCAGTTTGCTCATGGCTGGGGCAGAAGGGTTCAGAGGGCAACCATGAAGGCAACTCCCTGGAAGCTGCCTGCCTCCGCAGTGGCAGTCTGCTGCCACACGGTGGCGCACGTGTCCCACTTGATTAGTAACTGCATCTGTCTCAAGCTGGTCTGGAGGCTGAACCCTAGCTTCACAGGGGACTGGAGATGTTTTTGAAGCCATTCACATGATTGTGTCTCATGGACACACAGTCGGTTTGCCCGAAATAGTGTATTCCATGGTGGGAACAACGCATGGCGCTTCTCGAGTTACAGGACAAAGTTCAGAAATGAACACCACATCCTGAGGGGATCAGCGTTGGGTTCGAAAGAACATTGACACCTGTTCATGGCAAAAGGGGTCATAAAGAGAAATGACCAAAGTGGCTGTTTACATGTCCGAAATGCCCCTACAATATTTGATTCAGCACCCCCAGTATAGCAAGTCTCCACAATCACTAAGGGCTGATCATGATCTGCTATGGAGCATGATTCACTCAGGTGTGACTTATTTCTACACAGTGGTTCTCAACCTTCCTAAGACCGCCACACTTGAATACACTTTCTCGTGTTGTGGGGACCCCGATAATGAAGTTCTTCTGTTGCTAATTAGCAACTTTTGTTTTGCGAAGCAACTTGTATGAATCTTAATGCAAATGTCTGACACGCAGCAGTTCTTAATCGAATCCTGGGACAATGTTCTTCACGCTCCACATTGGTTGTGCCCGCTGCATGAGAATTGCTCGCCTCATATGCACAGGCCCTGTTAGAACCTTCTGTTTCTCTTAAGTGTTTGGGTGCTCAGGATCAAACCCAGGACTTTGTGAATCCTGGAGAGGTACGATCCAAACATTTCCTTTGCTTTCCTTTCGTTTCCTTTCCTTGTCTTTTCTATTCATTCCCTTTCAGTTTTTTGAGATAGGATCTATCTGAGCTCCCTCACAGACAACCCATGCTTCTGCTTCAAGCACTGTTGCAGCTCGGTGACAGGCCCATGTCCACAAGCGTGGCAGAACGTTTCTACCAGCAATGAAGAAATCAGATGATGGAGATGTGCTGGCATCCAAAGGGAGAGTTGTTTTCTACAAAATCACCTCCAGAGCATTTATGATGCCCCTGCTTGCCCTAGCAGGGGCCTGGATTCAGTACTCAGTGTCTACATGCTAGCTCCTACATGTGGCTACCGTTCCAGTGGTTCGAACATCCAGTCTGCTGACCCTTGAAAGAAGCAGCTGGTGTAAGTGAAAAAGCTGACATTGACCCATAATGGAGGAGGGCTCCTTGATCTTGCCTACTGCAAAGATGCAAAGGGGAGCATCAGCCACAAGTTCCTGTGAGCAGAAAGAACCCGGGACAAAACAGGAAGGGGTTCGTGGAATTTAAGAACAGGGACCCAGTGGCTCAGCAGAAGGATCAGGAGTCACGGGTGGGAGTGCAAATGAGCAGGGTCTGAAGAAGGGAGGTTTTCAGGGCAGCGAGAAGAGGCTATCCATGTGTCCCGAAGGGTCCCTGAATGGATTCTCTGAACCCTTCTGCCCCAGCAATGAGCTTGTTTGCTCATTGCTGGGGCAGAAGGGTTCAGAGTCCAGGCGTGAAGGAGCCTCCGTGGAAGTTGCCTGCCTCCGCAGAGTTAGCCAGGAGCCACAAATGTTGGCACTTGAGCCCCAGTTGAAAGTTACTGCCTTGGTCTCAAGCCGGTCTGGAAGCTTAACCCTCGCGTCACAGGGGACTGGAGATGTTTTGGAAGGCATTTGCATGCCTGTGTCTCAGGGAAACACGGTCGGTGTGCCCGAAATAGTGGATTCCGTGATTGGAACAGTGCATGGCGTTTCTCGATTTACAGGACAAAGTCAGAAATGAACACCACATCCTGAGGGGATCGTCGTGGGCTTGGAAAGATCATTGACATCTGTTCTTGGCAAAAGGGGTCATAAAATAAAATGGCCAAAGCGGCTGTTTACAAGTCCGAAGTGACCCTACAATATTTGATTCAGGACCCACAAAATACCGACTCTCCACAATCACTACGGTCTGATCACGATCTGCTGTCGAGCATGATTCAGTCAGCTGTGACTTGTTTCTACACAGTGGTTGTCAAACTTCCTGCGACTGCCACACTTGAAGACAATTCCTCGTGTTGTGAGAACCCCAACAATGAAATTATTCTGTTGCTAACTTGTAAGTGTTGTTTTGCAAAGCTACTTCTATCAAACGTATTGCAAATGTCTGACATGCAGCAGTTCTTAATCGAAACCTGGGACACAGTCGCTCAAGCCCCAACTGGCTTGAGCCCCTCAGCATGAGAATTGCTGGCCTATATGCACAGGCCCTTTATAACCTTTGGTTTCCTTTAAGTGGTTGAGTGTTCAGAATCAAACCCAGGACTTTGTGAATACTTGAGAGGTACGACCCGAACCTTTTCTTCCTTTTTTCCTTTTCATTTCTTTTCCTTCTTTCTTTTCTATTGTTTCGTTTCTAAATTTCCGAGTCAGGATCGTTCCTGGTTCTCTGCTCATACATTCCATCCTTCCGACTCAGTCACCCTTGTGTTTCGGTACAGGCTGTGTCCCCAAGCATTGCAGACCTTCTTCCAAACAATGATGGGATCAGAAGGTGGAGATGTGCAGGCATCATATATGAGAATTTTTTTCTCCAAGAAAACCTGCAAGCGTTTATGATGTCTGAGTGACCTCGCAGGGGCCTGGATTCAGTCCTCAGCATCTAGATGGTAGCCGCTCTATGTGGCTACCTTTGCAGAAGTTCCAACATCCACATTGGTGACCCCTGCAGAGACCAGCTCCTGTAAGTTAAAAAGCTGACATTGACCCGTAATGGTGGAGGGCTCCTTGATCTTGCCCCGGGGAAAAAAGCAAAGAGTAGAGTCAGCCACAAGATCTTGTAAGCAGAAAGAACCAGGGAAAGGACCGGAAGGGGTTCCTGGAATTTTAGAGAGAGGACCCTGGGGCTCAGCAGGAGGATCAGGACGCACGGGTGAGGGTGCGCCTGAGCATAGTCAGAAGAAGGGAGGTTCTCATGGCGGCGAGAAGAGGCTCACCACGTGTCCGGAAGGGTCCTTGAATGAATTCTCTGAACCCTTCTGCCCCAGCCATGAGCAGTTACTGCTCATGGCTGGGGCAGAAGGGTTCAGAGGGCAAGGGAACCATGAAGGCAACTCCCTGGAAGCTGCCTGCCTCCGCAGTGGCAGTCTGCTGCCACACGGTGGCGCACGTGTCCCACTTGATAGTAACTGCATCTGTCTCAAGCTGGTCTGGAGGCTGAACCCTAGCTTCACAGGGGACTGGAGATGTTTTTGAAGCCATTCACATGATTGTGTCTCATGGACACACAGTCGGTTTGCCCGAAATAGTGTATTCCGTGGTGGGAACAACGCATGGCGCTTCTCGAGTTACAGGACAAAGTTCAGAAATGAACACCACATCCTGAGGGGATCAGCGTTGGGTTCGAAAGAACATTGACACCTGTTCATGGCAAAAGGGGTCATAAAGAGAAATGACCAAAGTGGCTGTTTACATGTCCGAAATGCCCCTACAATATTTGATTCAGCACCCCCAGTATAGCAAGTCTCCACAATCACTAAGGGCTGATCATGATCTGCTATGGAGCATGATTCACTCAGGTGTGACTTATTTCTACACAGTGGTTCTCAAACCTTCCTAAGACCGCCACACTTGAATACACTTTCTCGTGTTGTGGGGACCCCGATAATGAAGTTCTTCTGTTGCTAATTAGCAACTTTTGTTTTGCGAAGCAACTTGTATGAATCTTAATGCAAATGTCTGACACGCAGCAGTTCTTAATCGAATCCTGGGACAATGTTCTTCACGCTCCACATTGGTTGTGCCCGCTGCATGAGAATTGCTGCCTCATATGCACAGGCCCTGTTAGAACCTTCTGTTTCTCTTAAGTGTTTGGGTGCTCAGGATCAAACCCAGGACTTTGTGAATCCTGGAGAGGTACGATCCAAACATTTCCTTTGCTTTCCTTTCGTTTCCTTTCCTTGTCTTTCTTTTCTATTCATTCCCTTTCAGTTTTTTGAGATAGGATCTATCTGAGCTCCCCTCACAGACAACCCATGCTTCTGCTTCAAGCACTGTTGCAGCTCGGTGACAGGCCCATGTCCACAAGCGTGGCAGAACGTTTCTACCAGCAATGAAGAAATCAGATGATGGAGATGTGCTGGCATCCAAAGGGAGAGTTGTTTTCTACAAAATCACCTCCAGAGCATTTATGATGCCTGCTTGCCCTAGCAGGGGCCTGGATTCAGTACTCAGTGTCTACATGCTAGCTCCTACATGTGGCTACCGTTCCAGTGGTTCGAACATCCAGTCTGCTGACCCTTGAAAGAAGCAGCTGGTGTAAGTGAAAAAGCTGACATTGACCCATAATGGAGGAGGGCTCCTTGATCTTGCCTACTGCAAAGATGCAAAGGGGAGCATCAGCCACAAGTTCCTGTGAGCAGAAAGAACCCGGGACAAAACAGGAAGGGGTTCGTGGAATTTAAGAACAGGGACCCAGTGGCTCAGCAGAAGGATCAGGAGTCACGGGTGGGAGTGCAAATGAGCAGGGTCTGAAGAAGGGAGGTTTTCAGGGCAGCGAGAAGAGGCTATCCATGTGTCCCGAAGGGTCCCTGAATGGATTCTCTGAACCCTTCTGCCCCAGCAATGAGCTTGTTTGCTCATTGCTGGGGCAGAAGGGTTCAGAGTCCAGGCGTGAAGGAGCCTCCGTGGAAGTTGCCTGCCTCCGCAGAGTTAGCCAGGAGCCAAATGTTGGCACTTGAGCCCCAGTTGAAAGTTACTGCCTTGGTCTCAAGCCGGTCTGGAAGCTTAACCCTCGCGTCACAGGGGACTGGAGATGTTTTGGAAGGCATTTGCATGCCTGTGTCTCAGGGAAACACGGTCGGTGTGCCCGAAATAGTGGATTCCGTGATTGGAACAGTGCATGGCGTTTCTCGATTTACAGGACAAAGTCAGAAATGAACACCACATCCTGAGGGGATCGTCGTGGGCTTGGAAAGATCATTGACATCTGTTCTTGGCAAAAGGGGTCATAAAATAAAATGGCCAAAGCGGCTGTTTACAAGTCCGAAGTGACCCTACAATATTTGATTCAGGACCCACAAAATACCGACTCTCCACAATCACTACGGTCTGATCACGATCTGCTGTCGAGCATGATTCAGTCAGCTGTGACTTGTTTCTACACAGTGGTTGTCAAACTTCCTGCGACTGCCACACTTGAAGACAATTCCTCGTGTTGTGAGAACCCCAACAATGAAATTATTCTGTTGCTAACTTGTAAGTGTTGTTTTGCAAAGCTACTTCTATCAAACGTATTGCAAATGTCTGACATGCAGCAGTTCTTAATCGAAACCTGGGACACAGTCGCTCAAGCCCCAACTGGCTTGAGCCCCTCAGCATGAGAATTGCTGGCCTATATGCACAGGCCCTTTTATAACCTTTGGTTTCCTTTAAGTGGTTGAGTGTTCAGAATCAAACCCAGGACTTTGTGAATACTTGAGAGGTACGACCCGAACCTTTTCTTCCTTTTTTCCTTTTCATTTCTTTTCCTTCTTTCTTTTCTATTGTTTCGTTTCTAAATTTCCGAGTCAGGATCGTTCCTGGTTCTCTGCTCATACATTCCATCCTTCCGACTCAGTCACCCTTGTGTTTCGGTACAGGCTGTGTCCCCAAGCATTGCAGACCTTCTTCCAAACAATGATGGGATCAGAAGGTGGAGATGTGCAGGCATCATATATGAGAATTTTTTTCTCCAAGAAAACCTGCAAGCGTTTATGATGTCTGAGTGACCTCGCAGGGGCCTGGATTCAGTCCTCAGCATCTAGATGGTAGCCGCTCTATGTGGCTACCTTGGCAGAAGTTCCAACATCCACATTGGTGACCCCTGCAGAGACCAGCTCCTGTAAGTTAAAAGCTGACATTGACCCGTAATGGTGGAGGGCTCCTTGATCTTGCCCCGGGGAAAAAAGCAAAGAGTAGAGTCAGCCACAAGATCTTGTAAGCAGAAAGAACCAGGGAAAGGACCGGAAGGGGTTCCTGGAATTTTAGAGAGAGGACCCTGGGGCTCAGCAGGAGGATCAGGACGCACGGGTGAGGGTGGCTCCTGAGCATAGTCAGAAGAAGGGAGGTTCTCATGGCGGCGAGAAGAGGCTCACCACGTGTCCGGAAGGGTCCTTGAATGAATTCTCTGAACCCTTCTGCCCCAGCCATGAGCGGCTGCTCATGGCTGGGGCAGAAGGGTTCAGAGAACAACCATGAAAGAAAGCCCTGGACGTTGCCTTCCTCCGCAGTGGCAGGCCTGCTGCCACACGGTGGCGTATGTGTCCCAACTTGTTAGTTACTGCATCTGTCTCAAGCTGGTCTGGAGCCTGAACCTTAGCTTCACAGGGGCCTGGAGATGCTTTTGAAGCCATTCGCATGACTGTGTCTCAGGGAAGTACAGTAGGTTATGCCCAAAATAGTGTGCATTCCATGGTCTGAACAATGCATGGCTTTTCTAGAGTTACAGGACAAAGTCAGAAATGAACACCGCTTCCTGAGGGGATCAGAGTATGGTTTCGGAAAGAACACTGACATGTGTTCATGACAAAAGGTGGTAATAGAGAGAAAAAAGGCAAAAGTTGCTGATGACAAGTCAGAAGTGACCCTGTAGTATTGGATTCAGGACCCGCAATATACCAACCCTCCACAATCACTAAGGTCTGATCATGATCTGCTATCGAGCGTGATTCACTCAGGTGTAAACTTATTTCTACACAGTGGTTCTCAACCTTCCAAAAACCTGCCACACTTTAAAAATTTTCATCATCTTGTAGGGAACCCAACAATGAAGTTACTTCTGTTGCTAATTAGCAACTTTTGTTTTGCGAAGCAACTTGTATGAATCTTAATGCAAATGTCTGACACGCAGCAGTTCTTAATCGAATCCAACCTGGGGACAATGTTCTTCACGCTCCACATTGGTTGTGCCCGCTGCATGAGAATTGCTGGCTCATATGCACAGGGCCTGTTAGAACCTTTTGTTTTCTCTTAAGTGTTTTGGTGCTTAGGATCAAACCCAGGACTTTGTGAATCCTGGAGGTACATTCCAAACACTTCCTTTCCTATCCTTTGTTTTCCTTTCTTTCCTTTCCCTCCCTTCCTTTCCTTTCCTTTCCTTTCCTTTCCTTTTCCTTTCCTTTCCTTTCCTTTCCTTTCCTTTCCTTTCCTTTCCTTTCCTTTCCTGTTGTTTCCTTTGGTATTCTTTTCTTTTCTCTTTTCTATATATTTTCCTTTTCAATTTTTTTGAGACAGGTTCTCTCTGAGTTCCCCACTCAGACATTCCATCCTTCTGCTCCAACCACCGTTGTAGCTCGGTGGACTGGCCCATGTCTACGATCGTGGCAAACCTTTTTACAAGCAATGGGGAAATCAGATGATGGAGTTGTGCTGGCATCCAAGGGGAGAGTTCATTTCTACAAAACCACCTACAGAGCAATTTGATGAGCGGTTGCCTTAGCAGGGGCATGGATTCAGTACTCAGTATCTAAATGCTAGCTCTAATATGTGGCTACTGTTCCAGTGGATCCAACATGCAAACTTCTGACCCCTGCCAGAAGCAGCTGGTGAACGTTGAAATCTGACATGACCCCTAATGGAGGAGGGCTCTCTGATCTTGCCTATTGCAAAGATACAAAGAGCAGCATCAGCCACAAGTTCTTGTGAGCAGAAAGAACCCGGGAAAAGAACAGGAAGGGGTTCATGGAATTTTAGAAAAGGGACAAAGGGCCTCAGCAGAAGGATCAGGAGCCCCTGGTGGGAGTTGCAAATGAACAGGGTCTGAAGAAGAGAGGATTTCGGGCAGTGAGAAGAGGCTAACCATGTTTCCAGAAGGGTCCTGGAATCGCAGCAATGAGCTTTCTCATGCTGGGAGCTTTTCATGCAATGTTGGGGGATAAGGGTTCACAGTGCATGTGTGCAGGAACCTCAATGGAAGTTGGCTGCCTCCGCAGAGGTAGTCAGGAGCGGCACTGTGCATTTGAACCCCAATTGATAGTTTACTGCATCCGTCTCAAACTGGTGTGGAGCTTAACCCTCGCTTTACAGGGGACTGAGATGTTTTTTGAAACCATTCGTGTGACTGTGCCTTAGGGAAACACATTTCGAAATAGTGTATTCATGGTTGTGAACAATGCATGGCGTGTCTAGAGTTACAGGACAAAGTCAGAAATGATCATCACATCTTGAGGGGATCAGCGTTGGGTTGAAAAGATACATTGACATCTGTTCTTGGCAAAAGGGGTCACAACGAAAACTGGCCAAAGTGGCTGTTGACAAGTCCAAAGTGACCCTATACTTTTGATTCAGGACCTACAATATACCAAGCTCCACAATCACTAAGGTCTGAACATGATCTGCTATCGATCATGATTCACTCAAGTGTGACTTATTTCTACACAGTGGTTCTCAACTTTCCTCATATTGCAACACTTTAATGCAGTTCCTCGTGTTGTGAGAAACCCAACAATGAAATTATTCTGTTGCTAACTTGTAACTGTTGTTTTGCAAAGCTACTTCTATCAAACTTAATGCAAATGTCTGATATGCAGCAGTTCGTAATTCGAACCCTAGGACAGAGTCCTTCTTGCTCATAATTGGTTGAGCCTCTCAGCATGAGAACTGATGGCGTATATGCACAGGCCCTGTTAGAGACTTTGTTTTCTTTGAAAGTGGTTATGTGTTCAAAATCAAACCCAAGACTTTGTGAATACTGTAGAGGTACGATTCAAAATTTTCTTCCTTTTTTTCTTTTCCTTTCTTCTCTTTGGGCTTCTTTCTTTTCTCTTCTTGCGTTGTTAAAATTTCTGAGTCAGGATCATTCCTGGATCTCCACACAAACATTCCACCCATCTGCCGCAGTCACCCTTGTCTTTCGGTGACAGGCTGTGTCCCCAAGCATGGCAGACATTCTTACAAACAATGAGGGGATCAGAAAAAGGAAGTGTGCAGGAATCCATTATGAGAATTTTTTTACAAGGAAAACCTCCAAGCGTTTATGAGGCCCGTGTGACTTTGCGGGGGCCTGGATTCAGTACTCAGCATCCAGATGATAGCTGCTATATGTGGCTACCTATCCACAAGTTCCAACATCCACATTGGTGACCCCTGCAGAGACCAGCTCCTGTATTTTCAAAAGCTGACATTGACCCATAATGGTGGAGGGCTCCTTGATCTTGCCCTGTGGAAAAATGCAAAGAGTAGAATCAGGAACAAATTCTTGTAAGCAGAAAGAACCAGGGAAAGAACAGGAAGGGGTTCACGAAATTTAGAACGAGGACCCTGGGGCTAATCAGGAGGATCAGGACGCATTGCTGAGGGTGGGATTGAGAAAGGTCAGAAGAAGGGAGGTTCTCAAGGCAGCGAGAAGAGGCTCACCGCGTGTCCAGAAGGGTCCTTGAATGAATTCTCTGAACCCTTCTGCCCCAGCCATGAGCTGCTTGCTCATGGCTGGGGCAGAAGGGTTCAGAGAACAACCATGAAAGAAAGCCCATGGACGTTGCCTTCCTCCGCAGTGGCAGGCCACCGCCACACGGTGGCGTATGTTCCCAACTTGTTACTTACTGCATCTGTCTCAAGCTGGTCTGGAGCCTGAACCTTAGCTTCACAGGGGCCTGGAGATGCTTTTGAAGCCATTCGCATGACTGTGTCTCAGGGAAGTACAGTAGGTTAGCCCAAAAACAGTGCATTCCATGGTCTGAACAATGCATGGCATTTCTAGAGTTACAGGACAAAGTCAGAAATGAACACCGCTTCCTGAGGGGATCAGCGTATGGTTGGAAAGAACACTGACATGTGTTCATGACAAAAGTGGTAAGAAGAGAAAAAGGCAAAGTTGCTGATGACAAGTCAGAAGTGACCCTGTATTATTGGATTCAGGCCCGCTATATACCCACCCTCCACAATCACTAAGGTCTGATCATGATCTGCTATCGAGCGTGATTCACTCAGGTGTAACTTATTTCTACACAGTGGTTCTCAACCTTCCAAAACTGCCACAATTTTAAAAATTTTCCTCATCTTGTAGGGAACCCAACAATGAAATTACTCTCTTGCTAATTAGTAACATTTGTTTTGCTAATCAACTTCTATCAATCTTAATGCAAATGTCTCACATGCTGCTGTTCTTAATCAAACCCTGGGACAAAGTTCTTCAAGTTCCAAATTGGTTGTGCCCCTGCATGGGAATTGTTGGCTTATATGCACAGGCCCTGTTAGAACCTTTTGTTTCTTTTAAGTGTTTGGGTGCTTAGGATCCAAACACAGGACCTTGTGAATCCTGTGGAGGTACATTCCAAACACTTCCTTTCCTATCCTTTCCTTTCCTTTCCTTTCCTTTCCTTTCCTTTCCGTTCCTTTCCTTTTCTCTTCCTTTCCTTTCCTTTCCTTTCCTTTTCCTTTCCTCCTTCCTTTCCTTTCCTTTCCTTTCCTGTTGTTTCCTTTGGTATTCTTTTCTTTTCTTTTCTATTATTTTCCTTTCAATTTTTTTGAGACAGGTTCTCTCTGAGTTCCCCACTCAGACATTCCATCCTTCTGCTCCAACCACCTTTGTAGCTCGGTGACAGGCCCATGTCTACGAGCGTGGCAAACCTTTTTACAAGCAATGGGAGAAATCAGATGATGGAGTTGTGCTGGCATCCAAGGGGAGAGTTCATTTCTACAAAACCACCTACAGAGCAATTTGATGAGCGGTTGCCCTAGCAGGGGCCTGGATTCAGTACTCAGTATCTAAATGCTAGCTCTAATATGTGGCTACTGTTCCAGTGGATCCAACATGCAATCTTCTGACCCCTGCCAGAAGCAGCTGGTGAAAGTTGAAATCTGACACTGACCCCTAATGGAGGAGGGCTCTCTGATCTTGCCTATTGCAAAGATACAAAGAGCAGCATCAGCCACAAGTTCTTGTGAGCAGAAAGAACCCGGGAAAGAACAGGAAGGGGTTCATGGAATTTTAGAAAAGGGACAAAGGGCCTCAGCAGAAGGATCAGGAGCCCTGGTGGGAGTGCAAATGAACAGGGTCTGAAGAAGAGAGGATTTTCGGGCAGTGAGAAGAGGCTAACCATGTTTCCAGAAGGGTCCTGGAATCGCAGCAATGAGCTTTCTCATTGCTGGGGATAAGGGTTCACAGTGCATGTGTGCAGGAACCTCAATGGAAGTTGGCTGCCTCCGCAGAGGTAGTCAGGAGCGGCACTGTGGCATTTGAACCCCAATTGATAGTTACTGCATCCCGTCTCAAACTGGTGTGTGAAGCTAACCCTCGCTTTACAGGGACTGGAGATGTTTTTTGAAACCATTCGCGTGACTGTGCCTTAGGGAAACACATTTCGAAATAGTGTATTCCATGGTGTGAACAATGCATGGCGAGTCTAGAGTTACAGGACAAAAGTCAGAAATGATCATCACATCTTGAGGGGATCAGCGTTGGGTTGAAAAGAACATTGACATCTGTTCTTGGCAAAAGGGGTCACAACGAAAACTGGCCAAAGTGGCTGTTGACAAGTCCAAAGTGACCCTATACTTTTTGATTCAGGACCTACAATATACCAAGTCTCCACAATCACTAAGGTCTGAACATGATCTGCTATCGATCATGATTCACTCAAGTGTGACTTATTTCTACACAGTGGATCTCAACTTTCCTCATATTGCAACACTTTAATGCAGTTCCTCGTGTTGTGAGAAACCCAACAATGAAATTATTCTGTTGCTAACTTGTAACTGTTGTTTTGCAAAGCTACTTCTATCAAACTTAATGCAAATGTCTGATATGCAGCAGTTCGTATTTGAACCCTAGGACAGAGTCCTTCTTGCTCATAATTGGTTGAGCCTCTCAGCATGAGAACTGATGGCGTATATGAACAGGCCCTGTTAGAGACTTTGTTTTCTTTGAAGTGGTTATGTGTTCAAAATCAAACCCAAGACTTTGTGAATACTGTAGAGGTATGATTCAAAATTTTCTTCCTTTTTTCTTTCCTTTCTTCTCTTTGGTTTCTTTCTTTTCTCTTCTTGCGTTGTTAAATTTCTGAGTCAGGATCATTCCTAGATCTCCACACAAACATTCCACCCATCTGCCGCAGTCACCCTTGTCTTTCGGTGACAGGCTGTGTCCCCAAGCATGGCAGACCTTCTTACAAACAATGAGGGAATCAGAAAAAAGGAAGTGTGCAGGAATCCATTATGAGAATTTTCTTACAAGGAAACCTCCAAGCGTTTATGAGGCCCGTGTGACTTTGCAGGGGCCTGGATTCAGTACTCAGCATCCAGATGATAGCTGCTATATGTGGCTACCTATCCACAAGTTCCAACACCCACATTGGTGACCCCTGCAGAGACCAGCTCCTGTATTTTCAAAAGCTGACATTGACCCATAATGGTGGAGGGCTCCTTGATCTTGCCCTGTGGAAAAATGCAAAGAGTAGAATCAGGAACAAATTCTTGTAAGCAGAAAGAGCCAGGGAAAGAACAGGAAGGGGTTCACGAAATTTGAGAACGAGGACCCTGGGGCTAATCAGGAGGATCAGGACGCATTGCTGAGGGTGGGATTGAGAAAGGTCAGAGGAAGGGAGGTTCTCAAGGCAGTGAGAAGAGGCTCACCGCGTGTCCAGAAGGGTCCTTGAATGAATTCTCTGAACCCTTCTGCCCCAGCCATGAGCGCTTGCTCATGGCTGGGGCAGAAGGGTTCAGAGAACAACCATGAAAGAAAGCCCATGGACGTTGCCTTCCTCCGCAGTGGCAGGCCACCGCCACACGGTGGCGTATGTTCCCAACTTGTTACTTACTGCATCTGTCTCAAGCTGGTCTGGAGCCTGAACCTTAGCTTCACAGGGGCCTGGAGATGCTTTTGAAGCCATTCGCATGACTGTGTCTCAGGGAAGTACAGTAGGTTAGCCCAAAACAGTGCATTCCATGGTCTGAACAATGCATGGCATTTCTAGAGTTACAGGACAAAGTCAGAAATGAACACCGCTTCCTGAGGGGATCAGAGTATGGTTGGAAAGAACACTGACATGTGTTCATGACAAAAGTGGTAAGAGAGAAAAAAGGCAAAAGTTGCTGATGACAAGTCAGAAGTGACCCTGTAGTATTGGATTCAGGACCCGCAATATACCAACCCTCCACAATCACTAAGGTCTGATCATGATCTGCTATCGAGCGTGATTCACTCAGGTGTAACTTATTTCTACACAGTGGTTCTCAACCTTCCAAAAACTGCCACAATTTAAAAATTTTCCTCATCTTGTAGGGAACCCAACAATGAAATTACTCTCTTGCTAATTAGTAACATTTGTTTTGCTAATCAACTTCTATCAATCTTAATGCAAATGTCTCACATGCTGCTGTTCTTAATCAAACCCTGGGACAAAGTTCTTCAAGTTCCAAATTGGTTGTGCCCCCTGCATGGGAATTGTTGGCTTATATGCACAGGCCCTGTTAGAACCTTTTGTTTCTTTTAAGTGTTTGGGTGCTTAGGATCCAACACAGGACCTTGTGAATCCTGTGGAGGTACATTCCAAACACTTCCTTTCCTATCCTTTGTTTTCCTTTCCTTTCCCTTTTCCTTTCCTTTCCTTTCCTTTCCTTTCCTTTCCTTTCCTTTCCTTTCCTTTCCTTTCCTTTCCTTTCCTTTCCTTTCCTTTCCTTTGTTTTTCCTTTGGTATTCTTTTCTTTTCTTTTCTATTATTTTCCTTTCAATTTTTTTGAGACAGGTTCTCTCTGAGTTCCCCACTCAGACATTCCATCCTTCTGCTCCAACCACCGTTGTAGCTCGGTGACTGGCCCATGTCTACGATCGTGGCAAACCTTTTTACAAGCAATGGGGAAATCAGATGATGGAGTTGTGCTGGCATCCAAGGGGAGAGTTCATTTCTACAAAACCACCTACAGAGCAATTTGATGAGCGGTTGCCTTAGCAGGGGCCTGGATTCAGTACTCAGTATCTAAATGCTAGCTCTAATATGTGGCTACTGTTCCAGTGGATCCAACATGCAATCTTCTGACCCCTGCCAGAAGCAGCTGGTGAAAGTTGAAATCTGACACTGACCCCTAATGGAGGAGGGCTCTCTGATCTTGCCTATTGCAAAGATACAAAGAGCAGCATCAGCCACAAGTTCTTGTGAGCAGAAAGAACCCGGGAAAGAACAGGAAGGGGTTCATGGAATTTTAGAAAAGGGACAAAGGGCCTCAGCAGAAGGATCAGGAGCCCTGGTGGGAGTGCAAATGAACAGGGTCTGAAGAAGAGAGGATTTTCGGGCAGTGAGAAGAGGCTAACCATGTTTCCAGAAGGGTCCTGGAATCGCAGCAATGAGCTTTCTCATTGCTGGGGATAAGGGTTCACAGTGCATGTGTGCAGGAACCTCAATGGAAGTTGGCTGCCTCCGCAGAGGTAGTCAGGAGCGGCACTGTGGCATTTGAACCCCAATTGATAGTTACTGCATCCGTCTCAAACTGGTGTGGAAGCTTAACCCTCGCTTTACAGGGGACTGGAGATGTTTTTGAAACCATTCGCGTGACTGTGCCTTAGGGAAACACATTTCGAAATAGTGTATTCCATGGTGTGAACAATGCATGGCGTGTCTAGAGTTACAGGACAAAGTCAGAAATGATCATCACATCTTGAGGGGATCAGCGTTGGGTTGAAAAGAACATTGACATCTGTTCTTGGCAAAAGGGGTCACAACGAAAACTGGCCAAAGTGGCTGTTGACAAGTCCAAAGTGACCCTATACTTTTTGATTCAGGACCTACAATATACCAAGTCTCCACAATCACTAAGGTCTGAACATGATCTGCTATCGATCATGATTCACTCAAGTGTGACTTATTTCTACACAGTGGATCTCAACTTTCCTCATATTGCAACACTTTAATGCAGTTCCTCGTGTTGTGAGAAACCCAACCATGAAATTATTCTGTTGCTAACTTGTAACTGTTGTTTTGCAAAGCTACTTCTATCAAACTTAATGCAAATGTCTGATATGCAGCAGTTCGTATTTGAACCCTAGGACAGAGTCCTTCTTGCTCATAATTGGTTGAGCCTCTCAGCATGAGAACTGATGGCGTATATGAACAGGCCCTGTTAGAGACTTTGTTTTCTTTGAAGTGGTTATGTGTTCAAAATCAAACCCAAGACTTTGTGAATACTGTAGAGGTATGATTCAAAATTTTCTTCCTTTTTTCTTTCCTTTCTTCTCTTTGGCTTCTTTCTTTTCTCTTCTTGCGTTGTTAAATTTCTGAGTCAGGATCATTCCTAGATCTCCACACAAACATTCCACCCATCTGCCGCAGTCACCCTTGTCTTTCGGTGACAGGCTGTGTCCCCAAGCATGGCAGACCTTCTTACAAACAATGAGGGAATCAGAAAAAGGAAGTGTGCAGGAATCCATTATGAGAATTTTCTTACAAGGAAACCTCCAAGCGTTTATGAGGCCCGTGTGTGACTTTGCAGGGGCCTGGATTCAGTACTCAGCATCCAGATGATAGCTGCTATATGTGGCTACCTATCCACAAGTTCCAACACCCACATTGGTGACCCCTGCAGAGACCAGCTCCTGTATTTTCAAAAGCTGACATTGACCCATAATGGTGGAGGGCTCCTTGATCTTGCCCTGTGGAAAAATGCAAAGAGTAGAATCAGGAACAAATTCTTGTAAGCAGAAAGAGCCAGGGAAAGAACAGGAAGGGGTTCACGAAATTTGAGAACGAGGACCCTGGGGCTAATCAGGAGGATCAGGACGCATTGCTGAGGGTGGGATGAGAAAGGTCAGAGGAAGGGAGGTTCTCAAGGCAGTGAGAAGAGGCTCACCGCGTGTCCAGAAGGGTCCTTGAATGAATTCTCTGAACCCTTCTGCCCCAGCCATGAGCGCTTGCTCATGGCTGGGGCAGAAGGGTTCAGAGAACAACCATGAAAGAAAGCCCATGGACGTTGCCTTCCTCCGCAGTGGCAGGCCACCGCCACACGGTGGCGTATGTTCCCAACTTGTTACTTACTGCATCTGTCTCAAGCTGGTCTGGAGCCTGAACCTTAGCTTCACAGGGGACTGGAGATGTTTTTGAAGCCATTCACATGATTGTGTCTCATGGACACACAGTCGGTTTGCCCGAAATAGTGTATTCCATGGTGGGAACAACGCATGGCGCTTCTCGAGTTACAGGACAAAGTTCAGAAATGAACACCACATCCTGAGGGGATCAGCGTTGGGTTCGAAAGAACATTGACACCTGTTCATGGCAAAAGGGGTCATAAAGAGAAATGACCAAAGTGGCTGTTTACATGTCCGAAATGCCCCTACAATATTTGATTCAGGACCCCCAGTATAGCAAGTCTCCACAATCACTAAGGGCTGATCATGATCTGCTATGGAGCATGATTCACTCAGGTGTGACTTATTTCTACACAGTGGTTCTCAACCTTCCTAAGACCGCCACACTTGAATACACTTTCTCGTGTTGTGGGGACCCCGATAATGAAGTTCTTCTGTTGCTAATTAGCAACTTTTGTTTTGCGAAGCAACTTGTATGAATCTTAATGCAAATGTCTGACACGCAGCAGTTCTTAATCGAATCCTGGGACAATGTTCTTCACGCTCCACATTGGTTGTGCCCGCTGCATGAGAATTGCTGCCTCATATGCACAGGCCCTGTTAGAACCTTCTGTTTCTCTTAAGTGTTTGGGTGCTCAGGATCAAACCCAGGACTTTGTGAATCCTGGAGAGGTACGATCCAAACATTTCCTTTGCTTTCCTTTCGTTTCCTTTCCTTGTCTTTTCTATTCATTCCCTTTCAGTTTTTTGAGATAGGATCTATCTGAGCTCCCCTCACAGACAACCCATGCTTCTGCTTCAAGCACTGTTGCAGCTCGGTGACAGGCCCATGTCCACAAGCGTGGCAGAACGTTTCTACCAGCAATGAAGAAATCAGATGATGGAGATGTGCTGGCATCCAAAGGGAGAGTTGTTTTCTACAAAATCACCTCCAGAGCATTTATGATGCCTGCTTGCCCTAGCAGGGGCCTGGATTCAGTACTCAGTGTCTACATGCTAGCTCCTACATGTGGCTACCGTTCCAGTGGTTCGAACATCCAGTCTGCTGACCCTTGAAAGAAGCAGCTGGTGTAAGTGAAAAAGCTGACATTGACCCATAATGGAGGAGGGCTCCTTGATCTTGCCTACTGCAAAGATGCAAAGGGGAGCATCAGCCACAAGTTCCTGTGAGCAGAAAGAACCCGGGACAAAACAGGAAGGGGTTCGTGGAATTTAAGAACAGGGACCCAGTGGCTCAGCAGAAGGATCAGGAGTCACGGGTGGGAGTGCAAATGAGCAGGGTCTGAAGAAGGGAGGTTTTCAGGGCAGCGAGAAGAGGCTATCCATGTGTCCCGAAGGGTCCCTGAATGGATTCTCTGAACCCTTCTGCCCCAGCAATGAGCTTGTTTGCTCATTGCTGGGGCAGAAGGGTTCAGAGTCCAGGCGTGAAGGAGCCTCCGTGGAAGTTGCCTGCCTCCGCAGAGTTAGCCAGGAGCCAAATGTTGGCACTTGAGCCCCAGTTGAAAGTTACTGCCTTGGTCTCAAGCCGGTCTGGAAGCTTAACCCTCGCGTCACAGGGGACTGGAGATGTTTTGGAAGGCATTTGCATGCCTGTGTCTCAGGGAAACACGGTCGGTTTGCCCGAAATAGTGGATTCCGTGATTGGAACAGTGCATGGCGTTTCTCGATTTACAGGACAAAGTCAGAAATGAACACCACATCCTGAGGGGATCGTCGTGGGCTTGGAAAGATCATTGACATCTGTTCTTGGCAAAAGGGGTCATAAAATAAAATGGCCAAAGCGGCTGTTTACAAGTCCGAAGTGACCCTACAATATTTGATTCAGGACCCACAAAATACCGACTCTCCACAATCACTACGGTCTGATCACGATCTGCTGTCGAGCATGATTCAGTCAGCTGTGACTTGTTTCTACACAGTGGTTGTCAAACTTCCTGCGACTGCCACACTTGAAGACAATTCCTCGTGTTGTGAGAACCCCAACAATGAAATTATTCTGTTGCTAACTTGTAAGTGTTGTTTTGCAAAGCTACTTCTATCAAACGTATTGCAAATGTCTGACATGCAGCAGTTCTTAATCGAAACCTGGGACACAGTCGCTCAAGCCCCAACTGGCTTGAGCCCCTCAGCATGAGAATTGCTGGCCTATATGCACAGGCCCTTTTATAACCTTTGGTTTCCTTTAAGTGGTTGAGTGTTCAGAATCAAACCCAGGACTTTGTGAATACTTGAGAGGTACGACCCGAACCTTTTCTTCCTTTTTTCCTTTTCATTTCTTTTCCTTCTTTCTTTTCTATTGTTTCGTTTCTAAATTTCCGAGTCAGGATCGTTCCTGGTTCTCTGCTCATACATTCCATCCTTCCGACTCAGTCACCCTTGTGTTTCGGTACAGGCTGTGTCCCCAAGCATTGCAGACCTTCTTCCAAACAATGATGGGATCAGAAGGTGGAGATGTGCAGGCATCATATATGAGAATTTTTTTCTCCAAGAAAACCTGCAAGCGTTTATGATGTCTGAGTGACCTCGCAGGGGCCTGGATTCAGTCCTCAGCATCTAGATGGTAGCCGCTCTATGTGGCTACCTTTGCAGAAGTTCCAACATCCACATTGGTGACCCCTGCAGAGACCAGCTCCTGTAAGTTAAAAAGCTGACATTGACCCGTAATGGTGGAGGGCTCCTTGATCTTGCCCCGGGGAAAAAAGCAAAGAGTAGAGTCAGCCACAAGATCTTGTAAGCAGAAAGAACCAGGGAAAGGACCGGAAGGGGTTCCTGGAATTTTAGAGAGAGGACCCTGGGGCTCAGCAGGAGGATCAGGACGCACGGGTGAGGGTGCGCCTGAGCATAGTCAGAAGAAGGGAGGTTCTCATGGCGGCGAGAAGAGGCTCACCACGTGTCCGGAAGGGTCCTTGAATGAATTCTCTGAACCCTTCTGCCCCAGCCATGAGCAGTTACTGCTCATGGCTGGGGCAGAAGGGTTCAGAGGGCAACCATGAAGGCAACTCCCTGGAAGCTGCCTGCCTCCGCAGTGGCAGTCTGCTGCCACACGGTGGCGCACGTGTCCCACTTGATAGTAACTGCATCTGTCTCAAGCTGGTCTGGAGGCTGAACCCTAGCTTCACAGGGGACTGGAGATGTTTTTGAAGCCATTCACATGATTGTGTCTCATGGACACACAGTCGGTTTGCCCGAAATAGTGTATTCCATGGTGGGAACAACGCATGGCGCTTCTCGAGTTACAGGACAAAGTTCAGAAATGAACACCACATCCTGAGGGGATCAGCGTTGGGTTCGAAAGAACATTGACACCTGTTCATGGCAAAAGGGGTCATAAAGAGAAATGACCAAAGTGGCTGTTTACATGTCCGAAATGCCCCTACAATATTTGATTCAGCACCCCCAGTATAGCAAGTCTCCACAATCACTAAGGGCTGATCATGATCTGCTATGGAGCATGATTCACTCAGGTGTGACTTATTTCTACACAGTGGTTCTCAACCTTCCTAAGACCGCCACACTTGAATACACTTTCTCGTGTTGTGGGGACCCCGATAATGAAGTTCTTCTGTTGCTAATTAGCAACTTTTGTTTTGCGAAGCAACTTGTATGAATCTTAATGCAAATGTCTGACACGCAGCAGTTCTTAATCGAATCCTGGGACAATGTTCTTCACGCTCCACATTGGTTGTGCCCGCTGCATGAGAATTGCTGCCTCATATGCACAGGCCCTGTTAGAACCTTCTGTTTCTCTTAAGTGTTTGGGTGCTCAGGATCAAACCCAGGACTTTGTGAATCCTGGAGAGGTACGATCCAAACATTTCCTTTGCTTTCCTTTCGTTTCCTTTCCTTGTCTTTTCTATTCATTCCCTTTCAGTTTTTTGAGATAGGATCTATCTGAGCTCCCCTCACAGACAACCCATGCTTCTGCTTCAAGCACTGTTGCAGCTCGGTGACAGGCCCATGTCCACAAGCGTGGCAGAACGTTTCTACCAGCAATGAAGAAATCAGATGATGGAGATGTGCTGGCATCCAAAGGGAGAGTTGTTTTCTACAAAATCACCTCCAGAGCATTTATGATGCCTGCTTGCCCTAGCAGGGGCCTGGATTCAGTACTCAGTGTCTACATGCTAGCTCCTACATGTGGCTACCGTTCCAGTGGTTCGAACATCCAGTCTGCTGACCCTTGAAAGAAGCAGCTGGTGTAAGTGAAAAAGCTGACATTGACCCATAATGGAGGAGGGCTCCTTGATCTTGCCTACTGCAAAGATGCAAAGGGGAGCATCAGCCACAAGTTCCTGTGAGCAGAAAGAACCCGGGACAAAACAGGAAGGGGTTCGTGGAATTTAAGAACAGGGACCCAGTGGCTCAGCAGAAGGATCAGGAGTCACGGGTGGGAGTGCAAATGAGCAGGGTCTGAAGAAGGGAGGTTTTCAGGGCAGCGAGAAGAGGCTATCCATGTGTCCCGAAGGGTCCCTGAATGGATTCTCTGAACCCTTCTGCCCCAGCAATGAGCTTGTTTGCTCATTGCTGGGGCAGAAGGGTTCAGAGTCCAGGCGTGAAGGAGCCTCCGTGGAAGTTGCCTGCCTCCGCAGAGTTAGCCAGGAGCCAAATGTTGGCACTTGAGCCCCAGTTGAAAGTTACTGCCTTGGTCTCAAGCCGGTCTGGAAGCTTAACCCTCGCGTCACAGGGGACTGGAGATGTTTTGGAAGGCATTTGCATGCCTGTGTCTCAGGGAAACACGGTCGGTTGCCCGAAATAGTGGATTCCGTGATTGGAACAGTGCATGGCGTTTCTCGATTTACAGGACAAAGTCAGAAATGAACACCACATCCTGAGGGGATCGTCGTGGGCTTGGAAAGATCATTGACATCTGTTCTTGGCAAAAGGGGTCATAAAATAAAATGGCCAAAGCGGCTGTTTACAAGTCCGAAGTGACCCTACAATATTTGATTCAGGACCCACAAAATACCGACTCTCCACAATCACTACGGTCTGATCACGATCTGCTGTCGAGCATGATTCAGTCAGCTGTGACTTGTTTCTACACAGTGGTTGTCAAACTTCCTGCGACTGCCACACTTGAAGACAATTCCTCGTGTTGTGAGAACCCCAACAATGAAATTATTCTGTTGCTAACTTGTAAGTGTTGTTTTGCAAAGCTACTTCTATCAAACGTATTGCAAATGTCTGACATGCAGCAGTTCTTAATCGAAACCTGGGACACAGTCGCTCAAGCCCCAACTGGCTTGAGCCCCTCAGCATGAGAATTGCTGGCCTATATGCACAGGCCCTTTTATAACCTTTGGTTTCCTTTAAGTGGTTGAGTGTTCAGAATCAAACCCAGGACTTTGTGAATACTTGAGAGGTACGACCCGAACCTTTTCTTCCTTTTTTCCTTTTCATTTCTTTTCCTTCTTTCTTTTCTATTGTTTCGTTTCTAAATTTCCGAGTCAGGATCGTTCCTGGTTCTCTGCTCATACATTCCATCCTTCCGACTCAGTCACCCTTGTGTTTCGGTACAGGCTGTGTCCCCAAGCATTGCAGACCTTCTTCCAAACAATGATGGGATCAGAAGGTGGAGATGTGCAGGCATCATATATGAGAATTTTTTTCTCCAAGAAAACCTGCAAGCGTTTATGATGTCTGAGTGACCTCGCAGGGGCCTGGATTCAGTCCTCAGCATCTAGATGGTAGCCGCTCTATGTGGCTACCTTTGCAGAAGTTCCAACATCCACATTGGTGACCCCTGCAGAGACCAGCTCCTGTAAGTTAAAAAGCTGACATTGACCCGTAATGGTGGAGGGCTCCTTGATCTTGCCCCGGGGAAAAAAGCAAAGAGTAGAGTCAGCCACAAGATCTTGTAAGCAGAAAGAACCAGGGAAAGGACCGGAAGGGGTTCCTGGAATTTTAGAGAGAGGACCCTGGGGCTCAGCAGGAGGATCAGGACGCACGGGTGAGGGTGCGCCTGAGCATAGTCAGAAGAAGGGAGGTTCTCATGGCGGCGAGAAGAGGCTCACCACGTGTCCGGAAGGGTCCTTGAATGAATTCTCTGAACCCTTCTGCCCCAGCCATGAGCAGTTACTGCTCATGGCTGGGGCAGAAGGGTTCAGAGGGCAACCATGAAGGCAACTCCCTGGAAGCTGCCTGCCTCCGCAGTGGCAGTCTGCTGCCACACGGTGGCGCACGTGTCCCACTTGATAGTAACTGCATCTGTCTCAAGCTGGTCTGGAGGCTGAACCCTAGCTTCACAGGGGACTGGAGATGTTTTTGAAGCCATTCACATGATTGTGTCTCATGGACACACAGTCGGTTTGCCCGAAATAGTGTATTCCATGGTGGGAACAACGCATGGCGCTTCTCGAGTTACAGGACAAAGTTCAGAAATGAACACCACATCCTGAGGGGATCAGCGTTGGGTTCGAAAGAACATTGACACCTGTTCATGGCAAAAGGGGTCATAAAGAGAAATGACCAAAGTGGCTGTTTACATGTCCGAAATGCCCCTACAATATTTGATTCAGCACCCCCAGTATAGCAAGTCTCCACAATCACTAAGGGCTGATCATGATCTGCTATGGAGCATGATTCACTCAGGTGTGACTTATTTCTACACAGTGGTTCTCAACCTTCCTAAGACCGCCACACTTGAATACACTTTCTCGTGTTGTGGGGACCCCGATAATGAAGTTCTTCTGTTGCTAATTAGCAACTTTTGTTTTGCGAAGCAACTTGTATGAATCTTAATGCAAATGTCTGACACGCAGCAGTTCTTAATCGAATCCTGGGACAATGTTCTTCACGCTCCACATTGGTTGTGCCCGCTGCATGAGAATTGCTGCCTCATATGCACAGGCCCTGTTAGAACCTTCTGTTTCTCTTAAGTGTTTGGGTGCTCAGGATCAAACCCAGGACTTTGTGAATCCTGGAGAGGTACGATCCAAACATTTCCTTTGCTTTCCTTTCGTTTCCTTTCCTTGTCTTTTCTATTCATTCCCTTTCAGTTTTTTGAGATAGGATCTATCTGAGCTCCCCTCACAGACAACCCATGCTTCTGCTTCAAGCACTGTTGCAGCTCGGTGACAGGCCCATGTCCACAAGCGTGGCAGAACGTTTCTACCAGCAATGAAGAAATCAGATGATGGAGATGTGCTGGCATCCAAAGGGAGAGTTGTTTTCTACAAAATCACCTCCAGAGCATTTATGATGCCTGCTTGCCCTAGCAGGGGCCTGGATTCAGTACTCAGTGTCTACATGCTAGCTCCTACATGTGGCTACCGTTCCAGTGGTTCGAACATCCAGTCTGCTGACCCTTGAAAGAAGCAGCTGGTGTAAGTGAAAAAGCTGACATTGACCCATAATGGAGGAGGGCTCCTTGATCTTGCCTACTGCAAAGATGCAAAGGGGAGCATCAGCCACAAGTTCCTGTGAGCAGAAAGAAACCGGGACAAAACAGGAAGGGGTTCGTGGAATTTAAGAACAGGGACCCAGTGGCTCAGCAGAAGGATCAGGAGTCACGGGTGGGAGTGCAAATGAGCAGGGTCTGAAGAAGGGAGGTTTTCAGGGCAGCGAGAAGAGGCTATCCATGTGTCCCGAAGGGTCCCTGAATGGATTCTCTGAACCCTTCTGCCCCAGCAATGAGCTTGTTTGCTCATTGCTGGGGCAGAAGGGTTCAGAGTCCAGGCGTGAAGGAGCCTCCGTGGAAGTTGCCTGCCTCCGCAGAGTTAGCCAGGAGCCAAATGTTGGCACTTGAGCCCCAGTTGAAAGTTACTGCCTTGGTCTCAAGCCGGTCTGGAAGCTTAACCCTCGCGTCACAGGGGACTGGAGATGTTTTGGAAGGCATTTGCATGCCTGTGTCTCAGGGAAACACGGTCGGTTTGCCCGAAATAGTGGATTCCGTGATTGGAACAGTGCATGGCGTTTCTCGATTTACAGGACAAAGTCAGAAATGAACACCACATCCTGAGGGGATCGTCGTGGGCTTGGAAAGATCATTGACATCTGTTCTTGGCAAAAGGGGTCATAAAATAAAATGGCCAAAGCGGCTGTTTACAAGTCCGAAGTGACCCTACAATATTTGATTCAGGACCCACAAAATACCGACTCTCCACAATCACTACGGTCTGATCACGATCTGCTGTCGAGCATGATTCAGTCAGCTGTGACTTGTTTCTACACAGTGGTTGTCAAACTTCCTGCGACTGCCACACTTGAAGACAATTCCTCGTGTTGTGAGAACCCCAACAATGAAATTATTCTGTTGCTAACTTGTAAGTGTTGTTTTGCAAAGCTACTTCTATCAAACGTATTGCAAATGTCTGACATGCAGCAGTTCTTAATCGAAACCTGGGACACAGTCGCTCAAGCCCCAACTGGCTTGAGCCCCTCAGCATGAGAATTGCTGGCCTATATGCACAGGCCCTTTTATAACCTTTGGTTTCCTTTAAGTGGTTGAGTGTTCAGAATCAAACCCAGGACTTTGTGAATACTTGAGAGGTACGACCCGAACCTTTTCTTCCTTTTTTCCTTTTCATTTCTTTTCCTTCTTTCTTTTCTATTGTTTCGTTTCTAAATTTCCGAGTCAGGATCGTTCCTGGTTCTCTGCTCATACATTCCATCCTTCCGACTCAGTCACCCTTGTGTTTCGGTACAGGCTGTGTCCCCAAGCATTGCAGACCTTCTTCCAAACAATGATGGGATCAGAAGGTGGAGATGTGCAGGCATCATATATGAGAATTTTTTTCTCCAAGAAAACCTGCAAGCGTTTATGATGTCTGAGTGACCTCGCAGGGGCCTGGATTCAGTCCTCAGCATCTAGATGGTAGCCGCTCTATGTGGCTACCTTTGCAGAAGTTCCAACATCCACATTGGTGACCCCTGCAGAGACCAGCTCCTGTAAGTTAAAAAGCTGACATTGACCCGTAATGGTGGAGGGCTCCTTGATCTTGCCCCGGGGAAAAAAGCAAAGAGTAGAGTCAGCCACAAGATCTTGTAAGCAGAAAGAACCAGGGAAAGGACCGGAAGGGGTTCCTGGAATTTTAGAGAGAGGACCCTGGGGCTCAGCAGGAGGATCAGGACGCACGGGTGAGGGTGCGCCTGAGCATAGTCAGAAGAAGGGAGGTTCTCATGGCGGCGAGAAGAGGCTCACCACGTGTCCGGAAGGGTCCTTGAATGAATTCTCTGAACCCTTCTGCCCCAGCCATGAGCAGTTACTGCTCATGGCTGGGGCAGAAGGGTTCAGAGGGCAACCATGAAGGCAACTCCCTGGAAGCTGCCTGCCTCCGCAGTGGCAGTCTGCTGCCACACGGTGGCGCACGTGTCCCACTTGATAGTAACTGCATCTGTCTCAAGCTGGTCTGGAGGCTGAACCCTAGCTTCACAGGGGACTGGAGATGTTTTTGAAGCCATTCACATGATTGTGTCTCATGGACACACAGTCGGTTTGCCCGAAATAGTGTATTCCATGGTGGGAACAACGCATGGCGCTTCTCGAGTTACAGGACAAAGTTCAGAAATGAACACCACATCCTGAGGGGATCAGCGTTGGGTTCGAAAGAACATTGACACCTGTTCATGGCAAAAGGGGTCATAAAGAGAAATGACCAAAGTGGCTGTTTACATGTCCGAAATGCCCCTACAATATTTGATTCAGCACCCCCAGTATAGCAAGTCTCCACAATCACTAAGGGCTGATCATGATCTGCTATGGAGCATGATTCACTCAGGTGTGACTTATTTCTACACAGTGGT